>OZ024921.1:37257913-37447516 GCA_964017225.1 Netelia inedita
TAATTTGTCAAATATCCGTTGAAATACGTTCGGCCACGCTAAGTGTCGCTGAATTAATATTTGACAATGGAAAATAAATTTTGGCTCGAACGTAATATTAAATTATGAAAATAGAGGATATTATTTTGAAAATCGTTTCGCGTATTGCGTACCGTTACGAATCGTAATAACCGATGGGCGTTTCACGGAGGCCATCGTTCGCGTACTCGCAAATTGGTCCTTCTTCGTGTCGAGGGTGGCAGCTGATCATTTTAAATTTATGTCTCCGACGTGTATCGTATACGTATGTATATCCGCGCTGTAACTCGTATAATGTTACGTACTTATCAAGGTCCTCCGTTGAATGAGAAAAATAAATAGGTCGCCGTCTATACGCGGCGTGTTCGAACGAGGATAACGCGACCTCCCCTCCACACAACCCCTCCCCCCGGTCTTCCCACCCGTTCCATTTTCGCGTCTGTTGTTAGAGCCCTTCGGCGCTCTATATATATAGGTATCTTACTGCAAGACGCCGGAAGCCGATGCACCGTCGAAGTGGCGTGTACCACGGACATGTGCCAAATGTACTCGATGGTGTCCGGTTGACGCGTGACGACCCAGAAAACAAAAAAGAACCTCGACGTCGTTTCCCAACAGCCGAGTTCACGTAAAACATCTGGCAACGAGCACCTCCTTCTAACATTTTACACGTGGTTCGACGTAGTCTTTTCCCTCCCGCCACGACCGACGAGCCACCCGTTTTACGCATTTATACTTATATGTATATATATATTTTTTTTCTTCGATCGCTCGACATACGGCGAAAAACGACGGGTCGAAAATGCCACGAGACTTTTTATTGTCACGTAAAATTCCAACGTCAACGACAATTTTGAAGTATTTGGCGAAGTAAAGTTGCGAACGTTTTTTTTGTTGTTGGTAAATTGAATTTAAAAAGTTGTTCGAGTCGTATCGAGACGGGTCGGGAGTTCGCGGGAGCGCGACCTCGAGCGCAATGACCTCATAGCCCGGCTACCCCTATACGCTCGATTGAACACAGCAGGTGGCCGACCGAGCCTAAGTCCTAACTTCGAGTTATAACGTAGCCAAGGTAGACGCGTTATATATACGTTCGTCCATCCATCGTCTCGTTCCATCCCCCGAAAAAACGTCCCGAAGGTGATTGCCAGTACGGTCGTTTGCCTCTTTATCGTCCCCTTCGATCCTTCGATCGTGCGTCATTCCACGACGAAAAAACTCCGTCTCTCGTGACCCCTCGCGCAACTCGTCACCTTGGCCAACGGTATCGAATTATCACGACGCTGTCTCGCAAAATGTCTGCACCGAGTACCTAAAAACAAAAACAAAAAAAAGTTACAAAAAAAAATGTTTCGCGCGGTCTCACCCTTGTTTCTCACGAAGGTGTCGATTTGAACTTCCATGAGGCGAGACCCCTCGATAATGTTTCGCTTCTCGACGATTATTCGGCGCTCGATCGCGATGCGCAAAGACGCACAATTTTTTGAAAATATTCGCTCGTTCGATCGGACCACCCGAAAATGAGGTACGATAGATGCGTCGAAGAACTGTAACCTGATACAGGACGACTCGTGCCCGAGGTTCGTTGACCATTCTCGGATACGTCGCGGATGTATCATATATTTATATTTATATATATATATATATGTGTATATATACGTATATACAAGAGTGTGCGAATATACATATAAGTGTGTGTAGTAGGTGGCGAAGGACGACGATGCGGCTGAAACGTTTTGCACCGGGCGAAGAACCTTCGGGCCTCTCGCCTTTGTCTCCGTTCAAAAGCTTTGTTGTCTGAGCGCTTTTCGAGACGTGTGCGGAGCAAATCGAAAAAGAATAAAAAAAGAAAGAAAAATAGAAAAAAACTTTGGGGCGAGCAAGGACGGGCTTCTCTTCAGTTCGAATCAGCAACGTAGACCGGTCGAAGGAAAACGTCTCGATAAATTTATAAACGAACGCACGCGTCGCATCGAGGAAAAGGACCATTTCTCCGCCATTTCTTGTAATTAAATCGAAGCTAATTTTTTTTATTTTTGTGTAATTTTGATTTTGTAGTTTTTACTTTTAATACTTTCATTTTCTTGATGTTAATTTTGTTGTTATTGAAAAAAATATAATTGTTTAAAAAAAAAAATTATTTGAATGATATACGTCGTTGGTTATAATTAAAGATATTATTACGATTCTGTTTGAGTAGTCTTAGTAACGGTTGAGAATTTATGTTGGAACGAGAGATGAGGACACGCGAGAGAGATTGATCTTATTGGAAGGAGCGAAGTCGACAAATGAGGTGGATCAGGAATAGCGTCTGAGTTTTACGGACGAACGGTGAAAAAATATAATGGAATCTCGTAATTCAAAGCCCGAGAGGGAACGAGCGAGAGAGAGAGAGAGAGAGAGAGAGAGAGAGAGAGAGAGAGAGAGAGAGAGAGAGAGAGAGAGAGAGAGAGATGGAATCAGTACAGTGGGATGCATCCAAATAAGCAAAGGCTATATACCTTGCTCGTCTAGGCAATTCGCATTCATCGCATGAAGGCAATTATAGCGAGGGAGGTAGCACTGAGAGAATGAGAGAGGGAGGGAGGGAGAGAGAGAGAGAGTGAGAGAATAAAGTCAGTGTCTTGTCTTCGTCGACGGTTTCGTCGCGTCCTCGTCGTATCACCTTGAGCCTCGAAGAATACACGATCGGGACGAGACCGAAGATGCCATTAGAAGTTTCAATAGCATCGAATATCTTCTTGCTGCTGTCGAAGAAAACCACCGAGGCGTGTATAACGCGTCCTTATCACTCGCGAGCTTCTTTTTTTCTCTTCTCTTCTCGTTATTTACGAGACGATAAAGAATCCAGGACGACTGTCGTTAGTCGTAACGAGCAGAATCTCATCGCGTACATTATTTCTTTTGTCTCGATGTAAAATCTGCACCGTTAGTTTAAGACTGTATTTTTAGGAGGGAGGGTCAAAGGGTTAAATGTTGATACATCGAAAAATCGAGAAAATAAATCGTATTAATTATTCTGATTTAACAATCTCCGCAATAATCGGTGATTACTCGAGAGCTCGTTAATTGTTTGGTATCGTGTAATCTCTTTGGGTTGAATTTGTGCCGTTGTAACAGGCTTCAATGCGATTATCAATTTAATAGGACATCGATCTTGCCAAGGGGAATATATACGTTGTATTAAAATCACGTCTGATTATCGTACGACGTCTAGTTTTCAATAAGGAATCGAGATATGGAAATTGTCGAATTCATCGAACTTCCACCCTCTTGATACCGATCCATCTCCCTTGATTCCCACTGCACCATACTAGTTACTAATCTACATCATCCTCGGTTTTCATGAATTCGCGTCGCTTCACTTGTACGAGTGATTAACAAGAATCGATGGGCTCTCGTTACTCCCCACCACCACCAAACAGTTGTATCATAAAGCTAAGCCCGGAAAGCTCGGGTTTTTTCCATAATGGAGAACACGGACGAGAGTTTACGCAGGAGGTGAGATTGTGCGAACGAGCGAAGACCGAGAGAGAGAGAGAGAGAGAGAGAGAGAGAGAGAGAGAGAGAGAGAGAGAGAGAGAGAGAGAGAGAGAGAGAGAGAGAGGCACGGGGGTTTCATTCCGGCTAAATCAACAGGTTAAGTGACGCAAAGCCTCGCGTGGGTCGACGTAGTCCCAGTGGTGGTTGGCTGGTGGCGCGAGGCTCTTTGAAGGTTATGTGAAAGGAGAGCGATAGATGTGTTGGTAAGGGGTGAATTCTCTTGTATATCACGAGGGAGAGAGAGGAGATAGTGAGGAATAACGTGAATTAGAGAGAGAGTGAGGGAGGTCACCCCGACATCGAGGTATGTGTGTGATGTAACGCAATACTCTATACACCACGTGCTGATCCGGGATGCCTAGACCCGCCTCGACTGTCCTAGGTCTGACATTGACACTGGCCCCATCGATCTGCCTCTCCTATTTTCTCACACCCGGGAACAACCCCTTCCGTCCGTGTACACGCTCGTCACTCGCACCTCGAAAAACCACCCCTAGAATACAATCCCCAACCCCTTCGAGCTATCTCCAGCCGTGCCACAAGAAGCACTCGTGTTCTTTACACATCTAGAGCAAACGAGCGAAGGTTGAGGATACTCTACATACGTATTATCACACGGAATATATGTGTGTATATATATCTATATATGTCTATGTTTTCACAATACACACGAGCTTCGAGTGCTCCGTTGCCAGTTGGATGACAGCGGAAGGCTACCGGGTTTACTATCGTAAATACACCGAGAATTCGCGAGAGGCCACGGTTTCCGTTACCATGTAACGGAAACTTAGAGATTTATAAACGTATATCCACTTTAAGATGACTTTTCGAGAACGGGGTAGGTACGTACGATGGGCAGCCAAAATTGCGATTGAATTCACTCTCTCGAAGCGGGATGTTCAGAGTTTAAAACGAATTATCTGGCACGCTCTATTCGTTTTTGTAACGGAGATAAAGAGAAACGTTCGAGAAAAATGACGATAGAAGATAATTTTGTTATTTTTTTTTGCAAATAATTTTCCAAGGACAAATTTGAATGTTTAGATTGTTCGTTGTTTATTTATTTTTTGTCTGTACGCGAACCGTTGTTTTTTATCACTATAATCGTTTATATACGACAGTCTTCGTACTTTTTAAAGATTTAATTGCCACGTTATTTCGTAAATTATACGAATTATAGTGCCAATTTTCGTAATTTTCATTGCTGCAACAAAATGTGCAGCGAGGCGGTTCTTTTGGTTTTTCTCTATTCCGAAGGTAATTTCATATACGAGTATATATATAGATGTATGATACTTAAAAGAAAGCACAGAGTGAGATAAGTTTTTAATCGAGGTTTACGGCCCGGCGAAACTACCCCAAGGGCTGTCGCAATGTGTTATATGACGCCACGCACCGACGACCCTCGCCGCGTTTTCTTTGTATCTGCTCTGTTTTAATATCGTCGTTATACGTCGGTATATAAAGACATTATATATTTTTAAGCTGAAAAAACTTTTCGTTCTTCTCTCGTACACGTAGAATCGCTTGAAAAGAGCTTAAAAAGCCGCTGGGAAGGTCTCGGGCGGTACGTGAACTTGAAAACCCGGGCGGTAATGAAAGGGGTGGGTGGCTGGCGCGGCGATGCTTGCGAACATTCTGTACAAGGGTAGTTTGCCGAGCGTTTCGCGCGCTAGGGTCAGGGTCAGTAAAGCAGCTCGTTCAAATACACGGGAGTGAGCGTAGGAGAAGGACGCGAGAGGTCGTGCACGCTGACCTGGGAAATACAATAGCTTATGTATAATGTTTACTCAGAATTTTCACAAACATCAGTTTATTATGAATATATTATCGTTAAAACGTAAACAAATATTTTTCTAAATTTTCCTTCCGTTTTGGGGAATAAAAGATATTCAACGATTCACAAATTTTTCGAAAACGAAGAAATTTACGCAATTTCAAAAATCCGAAATTCAACGGCTCTTATATTTTCGAAAACAAAGAAATTCAACGAATCTAAAATTTTATAAAACAATAAAAAAAACTCAACGAATCTCGAATTTGGCTGAAAAATAAATTCAACGTATTTCAGAAATCCTTCTAAAAATCATCCAAATGTTTACAAGTTCGAGTGAATTATCGTTCGATAAAATCGCGATACGTTCGAATCGATTAAAATTTATCGAAATCCGATAAATCAATTTTATTCGTTCGGTCTCGTCGCGTATCGAAAGTTTCGCCCGGATTCTAGTCCGCGCGTGTAATCGATAAATAAAGATCGTTTCTTAATAAATTATATATTGTGCACACTGACAGTGGCCATGCGAGGACCGGGGGCGATTGATAATATCTGTGGGCGTTCTGCGTCGACACGAGCCAGAAAATGGGCGAGGGAGTAAGAGAGAGAGAGAGAGACAGGGAGATACACTCCCGGAAGTTTAGCGAGCGTGACCGCAAACAGAAACCACGAAGGAGAACTCCAAGAGCCAAGTGTCCCGATAATAATGTTATATATATATATATATATATATATATATATATATCTATATATATAGAAAGATTGTTCTCTCTCTATCTCTCCCTCCCTCTCCCTTAAACACGCAAGCTCTCTCCATCTCTCTCGCGTACGAAGAGAGCGAGGTGCGTGTGGCACACGCGGCACTCGTCGTGCCGCGTACAGGTAATTGGAAAATTGTTGCTTCGAGAGTATATTACCTATATATAGTGCGTACGATTGTTGTACGAGAAGTAGCGGGTTACGTTCGTTCGTCGAACGTTTATGCTATAAAAGAGCGCATATTTATTTGGCACACGGTAATAAATGCTTCGTGTACAGACACGGAGCGGTCAAGCATGAGATTGTCAGCGGTCATGAAATACGAGGCGTTTTACATGTATACGCTCACATAGGGCATACGTCGAAGAATGCATTATATACGTCGTCGAATGTCGTCTCATTGTTTTCCTCGATAAGAATTTCGCGCGACGATGTATACGCGCTCTTGGGTTCCCAACGATGTCGTCGTCGTGGTCGTCGTCGTCGTTGAGGTTCGTCGAAGTGCGCGGGGGCTGCGCGCTCCGCGCCACACAGGACGTTATATTATTAATTTATTCGACGATGATAACCGCCTGACTCGACTGGCCTTGGCCTTGTGCGTCATGATTCGCGGTTTATTCCTGTGATGAGTCACGAACGTCGAAGCGACGTTTTGATATCAAGCAAAAATTTACCGCGATCGGGGCTTGTGCGCAATTTTTTTTTCTTCTTCGTTCTTTCGTGTTTTTTTTTTATTTGTTTTTGTTTGTTCGTGTATAAACCCGAGGGCGTTCGGAGGCAATTGCGTATATCATTATCGTCTATATTCGTTCTGGGAAGAAATTCTGAGAATAAATTCCATCCCTCTTTTTCTCTCTCTCTCTCTTTTTTCCGCTCTCTCTCTCCCCCTCTGTCGCCCACTCGAGCTGTCTCTCTCTCTCTCTCGCTATCGCTGTGAGTCTCGCGCCACGATTTCGGTTATTATTGGAATCCGTGATATCGCTTTCCGAAAAATACAAAATAAATATTGGAGCTCGAGTAGCGATGATTTGGGAACAAATTCTGGGAAACCGATGATTTATCAATCGTTGAATTTATAGTAGAGAAGGAGACGAAAATGTGTTTAATTGAATTCGATAACGGCAATTGAAACTAACATTAATTCGAATGAAATGTTCAGTTAATTTTTGAGGAACTTTTTGCACTTTAAAGTTGTATAATTATTATTATCGGTTTATTTTTAACGATGCACGCCAAGTAAATTAGTTTTTCAATGATTAATACGAGTCGCGGTCCAGTTTCGTACGTAATATGGTTTTGATATGCGTGACAAATTGTGCGTGCATATAGTAGATCGGTTATACGAGTGCGAACGAGGTTACGTTGAAGAAAATGTTTGTAAAATATGCCGCTCGACTCTGTTACCTCGACACACATAACCGTTCGTGACGGGTTATAACAAAGGGTGGTAAATGTATACGTAACACATATACGTACAAATATACGTGCACCTTCGATAGAGTTCGAAATCGCCGAGCGACGGTGATAAAATTTGTTGAACACTTTCGACAAGGTCGACAGTCAAGAAATACTTTACTCCTCGTTCTGGCTATTTATCGATCTCCGGCCTATCGAACATCTCGACCGAAAGTTTCGTATCAACGTGTTTGCGTTTGAAAATCTTTCGTGACCATCAATTCGTCTCGATTACTGTTTCGCCAGCGATAAAGTTTAAACCGAAGTTTCCGTAGTGTAGTGGTTATCACGTGTGCTTCACACGCACAAGGTCCCCGGTTCGATCCCGGGCGGAAACATTTTTTTTTTCGATGCAAAACCACAAATATTAAATAACACATGCTCTTCCCCATAATTAATGAAATATCTTTCATAATAAACCCGATAATGAATAATAAATCATATTAATTAATTAATAACCAAAAATCACAAATTACACCTGATATTTGATAAAAAATCGCAAATATTAAAATCAGATTCAATTAATAATTTAACCGCGTTCAGTAAATTCATCGAGTCAAAAACTGTCCCACTGTTGACCTCTCTTATCTTCCGTTTCGGGACAGTTGATATGAAAATAGTAGGGAATATCAAACCGTCGCTGGAAGCCAAGACGAGGTGAGACAGAGTCGTCGTGCGCGTAAATCAGGGTGAGCAGAAAGGGATTTCGATAATTGTATAGGAAGAAAGACTCCAATTAGCCGGATCGCGGGGTGCGGAGCGAGCAAAGTGCACACTTGCAGCTGATGATGCGCACCCGAAGCGGAGCTAACGAAAGAGAACTACGACAACGACGAAGGCGACAACGACGAAGACGACGACGACGACGACGATGAAGAGAGAAGAAATCTCTCTCGTTCGGATCTCCTCGAGGCTTATATCGTGCGTGCTTTTAGCTTGCTTTATTTTTACGTCTGCCGAGAGTGACGGGACAAAAGGAAGAGTGCGTTGCCCTATACGCAGAACGACACCACGTCGCCCATCAACAACAAAGAGTGGCGATAGCGAGAGAGCCTCGAGCTTCGCGCACACGTACATACTCACACGTTGATACAGGGTATTATTCCCCGAGCTTCTATCTGGTCTCATTGTCGTATGTTTTGCAAAACCCTCTCGGTGAAAGAAGACGCCTCTCAATTGCACGTCGCATTAATCGTCCCTGCGTACCGAGTGTCGATGACACCCTGTTACTAAAACAATAACTATCACCGACTTCTTCGATGCATAAAATGCAATTTCTCTCTCTCTCTCTCTCTCTCTTTCTCTCCCTCTCTCGCCATCGGACGCTCGATATGTTTGATTCCAATGTTTATGCGATGTTCCAACTTCATCGAGTGACGAAGTGCGATATAAGCGGAAAAATCATTGACAATGAATTTACATAGAAATTAATATGAAAAACTATAATTATAAATTTTTATGAAAAATTATCGTTCATCGCTCCCTCGTGAACGAAGCGGCACGTTCGTGAAAGAAATATTAATAAAATTATTCATACTTGCATATCGAAAGATTAATCAATACAAAATTATCGTACATGTTATTAATATTTTTATTTCAACATACTTATTAATATACAAATATAATAATCTTTATTATATTTATAGCAATATTCATAAATTATTAAATTCTTTTGTCGGTTCGTCGATCGCCGAATCAAAACTTTTTGCATCGAACGATGATTTTCTTAATTCTAAATTCATTCAATTTTGACGAATAATTCTTCTTCGATTTAGAAATCGAGCAGGTCCTTCGACGCGATAGCCTGCACCTATTAACGAAAGTACCTACGTGACGAACTTTCGTCCCGATGCAGGCGTTTATTCGTCAATAAAAAATAATTTGCCGACGAATACCCGGTGGAAGGGAAAGGGTGATAAGGAAGAAAGAAAGAGAGAGAGAGAGAGAGAGAGAGAACCTAATATCGTGGGTGATCCCGTGGCGAGGGCGGCGACGGGACTCACGAATCGAGATATTTTTATTGGGCGTCTGCAGTCTGGATGCACGGGCGGTCGTTCAACCCCGTGCCCCTCTGCTTTCTGCTGCACTCATTGCCTGCATGCTCATATGTGTATGTATATGTCGATGTGTGCGTGTGTGTATGTGTGTGTGCGTGTGTGTGCGCGCGCACGCGTGTGTCTGTGTGTGTGTGTGTGTGTGTGTGTGTGTGTGTGTGAGAGTGATGCACCGGGCGATCCATGGGGCTATGCGTTTCTCTCCCTTGTTTCTTTATTGCTTTTTTTCTTTCTTTCCTTCTGCCCCCACCCCCTTCGGTCCTCATTTTGTTCTTCTCGGTTCTCTCATCTCCTCGAAAAACTTTCTCTCTTTCTCTGTCGGTTATCTTTTGCAGCTGCCTTTGTAGAAAAAATTCACTGCCGAATAAAATCTCGCTTCTCGCGTAAAAACGTCCGAGACCGGGGAATGAATCTTCGCGATATATTAAGGGCAATTATATCGGCTGGTACAAGCGCATCGAAAATAGAACGCCGAACTTGAATTCTTCGTCTCAAGTTCAGAGCAAAATACGAAATGTATTTTTCAAACGAAATACAAATAGAAACTTTGGCTCGTGTTTATTACGACGTAATACGTACGAGTCTTAAATGCGAACGGAAATTTGTACTTAATTTTGAATTGTCGTCAAGCCCAATTTCCGATTTTTAAATTTAACTCGAGCCCGTCATAACGGTTTTCGATTCGGTCTTGAGAGTTTTACAGTTGAATGATTCAGCAAAGAGTGACCATTGTCTTTATCTCTCCACCGAGCTAAAGTAGTAGAAAAAAAGAACGAGGCAAAGCGATCATTCGCGTGGGTGAGCGCGAATCCGCCTAGAGGGGAGAAGACGCACATGTCCCTTATAGTCCGCGGGACCCGTCGATGCTCTCTCCCTCTCTCTCTCTCTCTCTCTCATAGACGGGAAGAGGAAAGCAAAGAGACAGAATGTAAGGAGAGAAAAAGAGAAGAAGAGAGAGCGAGAGAGCGAGAGAGAGGGAGAATATCCCGGTGGGACGGTGCAACGGACGAACGGACGTTATATACCGACAGTGAACGAGAGGGATGCACCGACCTTGGAGGGATTTTTGCGTCTACCGTGGTGCGTTAACCCCGCGCGTCGTTCTCGACCGCTGGCGACCAAGAAGAAGCGTGGCGAGTCGCGTGGTCTGAGGGCTCTCTCCTTCTCTCTCCTCGTCTCTCTTATTCTCTCTCTTTCTCTCTCATTCTCGATCTTCCTCGACTCTCTCCCTTGCCCTTCACCCCCTTCACGAGCGAACGAGTGCATTAGCCCGACGCCCTAGCCCTTTTTCTCACTCAATCGCTCTCTATCTTATTCTCGTTTCTCTCTTTCTCTATTTCTCTCTCTCTCTCTCTCCCTCGCGACTTTCGCATCTTTCGCCATTCTCGTTCCTTCACTCGTCCTCGTTGCTCCTGAGCGCTTGGCTCGAGGCCCTCGTTCGACTCTCGAACCAGATCGACAGCGGAGAGCCCGAAGACGCGATCTCCTTTCTTCGCAACCCTACCGGCATTCGGAGAGGGGGGACGGCGAGTTTATCACGAAATATGTTTCTCGACAATTTAGTTTCTTTAAAAAAATTGGCTTTTCTTTTCTTCGCCACAAAGCTTTAAAACTTATCTTCGACGATTTCGTTGATTGGCGAATTTACGACGTTCGTACCATATTTTTGATAGAATTTTCGGTTCTATTATTCATGAAAAATAATATTGATTGATCGCGCGATTTCTCCGGAAGTTTCGCCACCACGCGGTGAATCCCTGTGAAGAACGAGGGAGAGAGATAGAGGGAGAAGTTCGCCGCCCTCCGCCGCATGCGAGTGCGGCTTACGTGTGTGCGAAATCCACGCAGGACGCGTGTCTCGCGTTCGCTCGGAAAGAGAAAAAAGTAAAAAGCGAACCAAAAAAAAACAGAAAAAGACAGGCAACTCTACACGCCCACAAGCCCATCCGGGTGAGTGCGATAAATGTAGCACGGGATCGCGTGCTCATTGGCTTCGAAGGGCATGAAACACTCGTGCGTGTTTCCCGTGTGTTCGTATGACTTTGTCTCGAGGCCTCACCGGCCATGCGAACTTGAGATCGCGAGCAGCGACAACCGGACTAGTGCTTCGCGATTTGAAAATTCTAAAAACACGATCGTGATCGAAATCTGATGAAATTTGTCGAAAATTTGGCTAAAGGCAGTAAAGGCTGGGAGGAGACGAGAAGGACGAACGGCAGGAGATTGAGAGACGTGACGAAGTCGACGATGGGTGACCAGAGTAAGAGAGAGAGAGAGAGAGAAGGAGGGAGAGAAAGAAGGGTCGAAAGCAACGATGAAGACATCCTGTATGTATAACAGAAAGAGATTGGACTATCTCTCCCTCTCTCTCTCTCTCTTCTCGTATCGCTTTGACCGTGAACTCGAGACCCGGGAGGGAGTACGTGATAGAGCGTACTGTTAGCCCACGGAACGCTCTTTTTTTCATCTCCCTCCCTATTTCGCGCTATAAATAACTGTCACCTTGTATGGAGAGGACAGTGAGAGCGAGAGGACGAAAGAGAAAAAAAAGATAGGGAGGTAGAGAGAGAGAGAGAGGGAGAAACGATCGTACGTGTGCCATTTCGACTCGATAAATATTCCAGTGTGAAGAAAAGTCTTATTTTCCTTTCCGCTAGGATGGTCCCTTGGGAAAAGAAGCGGGACCCGTTTCACTGCGACATGTGTATATACAGCGTATATATATATATATATATACATGCGTCGTCTAATACCTATCTAACTTGTATAGGCCTCGTGTCACCGGTCACGGTCGAACCCTCTTTGCAATTCTCAGCTCTTCGCCAGACCAGAGACACTAGATGTCTCTCTTTCTCCATCTCTGTTTCACCCTCTCTGTTTCACCCTCTCCGTTTCTTTCTCTCTCTCTCTCTCTCGATGCGTATGACGAACTTGACCTTAGACACCGACGCACAGCTATTTGCGTTGATTTTAATGCGTACACTGCCTCTGTACGCGGGTCGTTGTCGCGTCGTTGTCTCCCGTATGTACACATATGTCGTATTTTACTGTATATGTGTTGGTGGATATGTGTAATGTCGACGTATGTACTACAATGAACGACGGCTGAGTGCGATGAACGATTGCGTCTCTGCGACCCCTCATGATTGCGCTCACTCTCTTTCTCTTTCTCTATCTCTCTCTCTCTGTCCATCTTTCTCTCAGATTGTATATTTCTCACTACTTAGTTCGCGGATCATTTCATCGATGAAATAGAAACAATCGCGAGCGCTGCGATTCAATTTATCGGCTGTCGGGGATGTCCAAATTTATTCGTAACTTGCGATCATTTCATTTATCGATTATTCGCGAATATGATGCGAAATCATGAATCGCGAATGTAAGAAAATTTGTGTATGAACATTGCACCACACGAGGTCCCTCTTCTTATCACAGGGTTACACGGTGATAAGAACCGATGACGCTGTTGTCTCTCTTACTCTCTTCCTTTCCGTCTCACCTCGCTCTCTCTCTCTCTCTCTCTCTCTCTCTCTCTCTCTCTCTCTCTCTCTCTCTCCCTTGCTAGCTATGGGTTCAAGTTCGTTCGTTCGTTCGGTCTCGAAGTCCGAGGTGAAATACATTAATTTCAAGGTCTTTCGTGTGATTTATTTTAATTGCGATCTTTGAGGAACGTTCTTATGGTACGAAAAAAAAGTATTATATTTTTTTGGTGATCGAATGTAGAACTAATTAGGAGATTTTTTTCTATGACGAACTTACAGCTGAGTCTTGCGTTAAAGTATGAGAGCAATTCGAGAACGGTTTTTATAGTTGAATCACGCATTGCAGTACATACGCAACGTGACGTAAAATTGTTCTACGTATATCGCGTTATGTATATAGCGAGACACATGTCAACCGGGTGGCCCGGTTCTTCCCCGAGTTCGCGACATATTTGCATGAATGTCTCTCCATGCTCGTTGCACGGTTCTTCCCGGGAAATTTTCAATGTTTCTACAATACGCCGTCCCACTCTATCGATCTCAATGTTCGAATCGTATATAAGACACATCGGCGATCATTCAGGATATTCAGTTCGCAGTTTGTGATCTTGGTGTACAGAGCTCAAAATCTTAAAGGTAAGTCATTTTTTTCTCGCATAATTCTTTTATTTTGTATTCTATCGGTTCGATTAAGATTTTTCGGAATTTATGTTCAGGAAATTATTCAAATTAATTATTACTATTATTAAAGAGAAATTTTAATTACAATTAAGGACATTAAAACTCGAGTTGTTTCATAATCATTGTTGTTTTCTAATTTTCTTAATTTCTGCAGATTATCTAAAAATGAAGGTCGCCGCGATTCTCGTACTTCTGGTAGCGATGCTGTGCGCAGTTTGCGCTTCGCCTTTCCGCGATCGTCCGACTCTCCCCAGACCGAGACCAGGTAATCCCGGATTTCCGAATTTCCCGGGACAGGGTCCGTTCAACCCGAGACCGTGGGGTCGTCATGTAAGTTCTTTTTTCATCATATTTTCGTTTTCGATAAATTTGATTATACGTGCGATTAATATAAAGATCGATATAATCGTTAAAAATTGAGAGAAAATGCGAAAAATTAGATAACAGATATTTTCGTTATTTTCTTGCAGCGTCGTTCCGCTGAGAGTTTCGTAGAGGCCGAACCACTGTTCGACGAAACTTCATCCATGTGGATGGACGAGGAATAAATCAGATTTACCAGGGAACATACGATATCGTCAGCGTTATACGAGAAATATGCAAGAACACGAGTAATTTCAAAAATTGTCAAAATTGTAAGAACGAGAGATTGATAAAATCTTTAAAAAATGGCGCTGAATCGATATCCAATGAGACTAATACGGTTACTGCCTAATCGCCATATTCTTATTTCAGTAAGATTATTTAAATAAAATTATTTATATCATGAACAATTCTACATTTTACTTTCCTCGACGAATAAACTGTCGAATACTTTATACGAGTCCATGAAACAAAATCCAGCCGAAAAATCGTATGTGGCCCTAATCGATGGCAATTAATTTCTCGTTGAAATCCATCGCAAGAATCGAGACGAGAGGTAGGAAGAGAAATTGAATTAAAATGGAGATCGAGGAGAAGCTCAACGAATCGAATCGTGATCCGGTCACTTATTAGCTCGAAGGCTACCCGGGGGAGCGCTCTCGATCGCGCATTATCCTCAAGCAGCGCGGGGGCTCGTCCGCCAGAAACGAAAAAAATGATTTTAAAAAAACGCGCGTGTGTGTGTGCGCGTGCGCGTGTGGGAGTGGACGGCCGCGACCTCGAAGGGCGCGGCCACGCGGACCATCTCGCGCTGTACGTGCTCTCTTCTCGCTTTGCCTTTTTCTCCTTCTTCTTGTTCTTCTTGTTCTTCTTGTTCATGTTCTGAGACTAGACCGAAGCTGCCCTTGTGCCTAACCGACCTTGAGACAGCTCTGCCCTGCCCGGACTCTCGGCCCTCACACACCGTTGAGCGCATCATCCTCTCCGCGCTTCTTCCTCTCACCCTTCCTGCTTCGCTCTCGCACACTCTCCCTCTTTCAGCGCACAAAGAAATATAGGGTCGTCGGCATTTTATACGCATATATACATGTCTGTCGTGACTTTGGTCTCTGGTGACGGGTCGGCAAGCTCGTTGCCTTCATCAAAAGTTCATGATCATATTTTAACATAAAAGAAAAAACTTGGGAATTGAAATTTGAACGTTGCTTGCTGTGATTATGACCTTTTTAGTTTTTGTCCAGCTTTTTGGATGCTTTTGGATGGAATTCGTTTTTTTGAGCTTCTTTAAAGTACTTTATTTTTTAAGAGAAAAAGCCTCGAATAGGTACGTAACAATAAATCGATGAAATTGTTTTTTACGAAATATTCTTTATTTACAAATGTCAAAATTAATGTAAAGTGTAAAAAAATGTTTCCGCCCGGGATCGAACCGGGGACCTTGTGCGTGTGAAGCACACGTGATAACCACTACACTACGGAAACTATAAAAATTTGCAATGTTATTGCACAAATTGTCGAGTCATTCGTTAGAATTTTGAAGAAATTGAAATTAGCAATCTTTTTTTGAGTTTTAAAAATAAATTTCCAATAAAACAATGAAACGATTTATGAAAAAAAATATCGCGTCGTGATAAGATATTCTCCCAGCATTCCAAGAATATTTTTTAAATTGTCACCGAGTCGCACGTGTACGTATTTTCGAAGCGCAGATTTTTTTATCAAAGCTGTAAACCTCGCCGTTTTTCAAGCTCGCTCGAGCGTATTTTACGTCAACATTCCCGAAGCCCGTTTCCATCGTCGATTTTGAAAATTCGCAAAACGGTGCAATTTTCAGTGAAATAAAAAAACGTCCGTCCCTCCGATTCGTATCTCTTTGGCATACGATGAAGAGGGAGAGCGGGGGAGGGGGGAGGTGGTACTCGAACTTGTATCCCCCGGACACGTATTTTGCACGGAATAAAAAGCCAATAGAACTTCACTACAATAAAAATTCAAATGGGGACAAGGGTCACGGGTCTGCTTCGTGGGTCGACGATTTTTCGACAGAATCCTCGAGTACCTGCCGTACGTGTCTTTCGTTAGATTTTCATGATCCTTACCCTTCGAGTGATTTATCGAGGCAACGAAAAAAAAATCCGAAAAACTACAAAGTTTTTTTGCTCGAAATCAAAATTTTCGCCACCTGCTGAGCGTCCAATTTCTTTTTCTCCAAAAAGGCTTCGATTGAAGCTTGCAGAATCGCAAAATTTCCGCGCAACACCAATATCTCCATTACAATCTTGATATATATTGCACTTTACGTAAATATTCAGTTTTCCGATCTTAACAATAATAAATGAGACTGATTAAGTGCCTATAATAGTAACCTAGGTACTTGATATCTTTATGTAAAAGGTTTCCTAAAGATGACGATTTGGTCATGAAAAATCGTTGTTTTTCCTTGATATCTTCGTAGAATGCATAAAATATTAATTCTGTTATCAAAATAATATCAAAAGTAACCATTACGCTTTGAATCTTCGATATAAATTGCATTTTAATGCCTTGTCAAAGAAACCCCACACTCGTGTTTAGTTTGACATTTTGTTTAAAATATAAAAAAATAGTGCCGGGGCGGGGAGGGGGTCTTGATTTTCTTATAAGTTTGATAGCCAACGAACACATTGTTCTATTGGAGCAAAAAAAGTAGGAATTTAGGGCATTAAAAAAAAGTTATCTACAAAAATCTTTTTAAACCTTTTCAAAATAACCCCGTTTGACGGTATCCAGCAAGCATAACGTGCAATACAGCGACAGCAACAGGGGCTGCTCCGTTCCGCTGCAGAGGGTTTCCCTCTTGCGGAGCAACGATTGCGATATATGCCTCGTGTGCAAACTCGTATATTCCCCGAGAACGTCGCCAGTTCCCGTTGTCACGTGGAAAAACTTTTACTTCTGCCAACGGAGAAAGTACACGTTCGCTCGTCGATTTATTCCGTCAATAGGTGCAAAAGTAATCGTTCGGACTCACTTGGGTTCTACGCGAAATGATCGATTCTCCAATCGGTCAAATTACTCGAGAAATTATTTAGGATTGAAAAGAGAAAATAACTATTCCGTATTTATTTTGAAAAACCAAAAAAAAAACACGATTTATCTCGCAGACGAATAAATTAACCGATTTACTCTCGTTAATAAAAATCTAAAATCTGATCTTTCATCCCACGAGTGAACGTCCGATTGCAAATTAATGTAGTTCTCATCGTGCGCGTGCTAAAAAAATGCATCGGTCTATCTCACCCTCGTTCGACTCGCGGCTCGAAGAGAATGAAACGCGCGTTGCAAAATTCAAGAAGAGAAAGAGTTATTGCTATTTTTTGTTTCTTTGTAGTATTTTTCACCAAGAGAGAAGTATCAACTCCCTCGGTATAGAACACACACACATAAAAACACATACACAAAATATAGCGAGTAACTCGACACACTTTCAGTAATCGCGGGAAAACGTGCAATTCGCCCGCCGCCGTTCATTTTCATTTCCTGGTTGAAGCAATGATCCCCGTCGCGCTCGCCCGCGGCTAATGACCGCACAAGAGTGCCATATTGCGTTACAGGCTATCCACGTTGATGGGGGAGCTGCCTAATAAAAACACCACGTTTCATCTCGTTCCAACGAATCGGGGGTTCCGGTCGGTGAGAAAATTTCTTCGCCTACCGAAAGCTCGGGTAGAAAAATACCGCAAACTCAGCGCGATTAAGCGATCTGACAACAACAAAAAAAGAGTTCGTTCGGTTTGCTTCGGGTTGAATTTTTTTGCCGCCACCCTTGAGAACGCGGAAAAGGATGGGGATGATCTAGTTCGAGTCAGCAAAAAGAAAAACGAAAAAAAGGAACCTCCAACAACAAGCATTTCGAACTCGAAGTACTTCGACTTCGCTACGTTCTCGCTTCCTGGTGGAAAAGACACACACACATACACACACTCGTCGACCCAATTATTCATCGCGCGGTACAGTGCAAGAGAGGAGGGGGCGCCAGATAGAAAGTAGAACGAATGGAACTTTCAGTTTCACTCTATACACAGTGAGAGATATGCTGTGTCTTTCACTCGGCTTGGTAACCTCTATTCGGCGACAGCAGAGAAAGATCGAGCTGAAAAGAGAGATAGAGAGAGATAGAGATAGAGTGAAAACGTTGGTTGATACAGAGAAAGATCGTTGTCTCTCGTTGTGCTCTGTTGGCGTATGGGGTACCACGCGTCGTTGAGCTAGAAGGCTGCCTCACCTTTTTCAGTTGGTGCTCGTTAGGGGACGCTCGACAGTCGCTCGAGCTCCAAGACCAGAAGGATTTATGTGCCGAAGCCACTTGCCTCCCTTTGCCCCTCCCCTCTCACCCTCCTCACCCACCTCGCCATTATCACATTTCACTAGCAACACACAACGATATACGCGTTCTTACAATATTCAAGGCACCTAACGCAAATAAACTGTCTCTAATCACGTATACTAACTCATGAGAGTATCGAAATCTTCGGATCGATCTAATCCTCGACGATGCGACGTTACGATGAAAGATTTGTTTTCTTTTTTACTCGATTCAAAGTCTAAACGCAGGGAGAGACATTATTCTCCCGTCACGACCTACCGCAATAATTCGCTTGAAACCTCGGTACCAGATTTCACACGATAGACCGGTATAATTGGAACGGAATGAGTCGATTATATTCTCTCTCTCTCTCTCTCTATCTCTATCTTTACTCCGATCGCTTGCGCATGTAGCCAAGATAATAAAAATGTATTTTAATTCACGATCGTATATACGTTCGTACACGCGCTCGTTTATTCTCCGTGCAATGAACTTTGTGAGAAAGTGGCGTACGGCGAACGTTTGGACATTTGCGGCAAGAGAGAGAGAGAGAGAGAGAGGAAGAGAGTGAGAAGCTTGATTTTTTGCAACGTTCGTTTTATATAATCGCGTATAAATGTATTTAAGATTCTATTATTCGCGTTCGCGGAGACCAATTACGGCTCGTTAGACGAAAGAACGATGATCGCTTTCTTTGTGATTGGGAAGTAGGAACGCGGAGGAGTGGGGCGAGGGGATGGGGAGGTTTAACGTGGTAGTCAAGCTTCTGTCTCATCTCTTCTCTTTCTCTTTTTGATAGTTCTATTCGAACGTGCACGAGTTGACTAGTCGAGGCGTGGGTGACCCGAGCGACCTGACGAATCGGCTACACGATCGCTTTTAGTATCGTCGTCGGTTATATACCAATGTTGAATAAAGAGAGAGCCTCGATCTGAGTGAAGAGGCTTGTGAAACTCTGTAGTCGCGAGAGGGTCTTTGAATCTTGCCTCATCTTCCTACTAGTTTCTTTCTCTCCCTCTTTCTCTCTCTCTGTCTCTATCTTTTTGTCGTGGCTCTTGGGAGCTCTCTCGATTTGCTATATACATATATATATATATATATATATATATATATATATATATATATATATATATATATATATATGTATAGAAAGGTGGAATGAAAAGGTTTCGAGGGCACGTGTGTATGTAGGGGCACAGCCAAAAGTGTGATAGACGTACGACAGAGATTTAAATGTGCGACGGATAAAAGCGACGAGATAAATCGTTGCTAGTGAAATTTTGTTGAATCAAACGTCACGTTAGTCGCGATACTCGGATATTTGAAGAATAATATCCATAATAATAATAATAATAATGTGAATGTTAAGGATAAAAAGAAAATCATCGTTTCTTCATTTTCTTCCAATTTTGCTTCTCGTATTTTTATCGTAATAATAGCAAAATTGGAAATTCGAGCCGAGTACACGAAAATAAAGCATGACGCGAGATAATCCTGTCATCGTTTCTGTTGCCGTCGCGAAAAATTGTGAAAAAAACGCGCGACCTCGAAGAAAAATAATCGAGTGCGTCGCGTTCCTGTCCAGTGGTCAGTAGAAATGTGGTCCGGTGAAATTTTCGCAAGAGCTTAAACAGGTGACCATTATAGAAGCTAGAGAGAAAGAGAGAGAGAGAGAGAGAGAGAGAGAAAGAAAAAGACAAATTGATGCGATCGCCACAAATCTACCCCCTGGTACATCTCGCGATTTAATATCTCGGACACATGATCGCTTAAATAGATCGGTTTAATTTTGTCTCCGAAGGCCACGTTGAAAGCGGCCTCGAAAAAAGGCTCATTTCTTTTTTCGTTCGCTTTCCTTACTCCGTCCTCTCTTTCTCTCTCTCTCTCTCTCTCTCTCTCTCTTTCTCACCGTCTGTCTTTCTCCCAGTCGCGTTTTTGCGAAGTTTGCAAATTTTTTATATTTTCAGTCTTTCCCCCTCTTTCACCTCTTACGAGACTTGGCGAAATATTCCAACCGAAAAAAAGAAACAAATAATAACAAGGACGAGAGCTCGAACGACTACCGCAAATTCGGTCAACTATAAACGTGTATTACGTTCTTTCATGTGTGCGTTGGTCGTACGGCGAATACGCGAACGTCGTATAATAAAACCAATAAACGTTCGTACGCGCGCGGCTTCGACTTTTTCTTTACGCGGGGGCTGATAAGACGCTGCGCGACCTTGTCGCGTACAGAATTGATAAGAATTGTAATTTGCGTATTGCGACCTCGTAAAATAAAACAAAAAATACGCTTGCAATTTCGTAGCGCGTAAAGAAGGATCGGGCTCGGAGGGTCTCGTACACACAAACCGTGCTGAGCACATTTAAAATCGTGTGTAAAACACCGACGAGCAGCCTTGAGCCGATTTGACTGGATTACGAGAGTGATACGGTCGAATCGGCCCTTGGCTTCGACCGGTGGCCGACAAGACCGATATATATCGATAACGCGAGGACCGAGCGTATTGAGAACGATATATCGAGCACACATCGATTATACGATTTGATTCATACGCGCGGTTGTAAAGAACGTTCTTATTCCTCGCTCTCTCGTTTACGATCGAATATTGCGATAACGCAAAAAAAAAACAATAAAAAAACGTATTTGAAAACGTTTGAAAACATCCCTATGAGTTACTCGCGAAATTATTTTCCCTCGATGATTCAAGACGAATTCTAGAATTTACGATTAATAAAATTATTGTTTTGATTTTGGTAACACTTTCTTCCGTACGAAACGTCGTAACATACCGTGACTTTCGAACTGCGAAGGTGTCGGTTATTTACAACCGATCGAAGTTAATACGGCTCGAGACTCGGTAGTAGAAAGTTTTGCGAGGGAAAGGCACCCGGTGTCGGGCTAAAGGAGGATGATACGTACGACGCGCTCTCGTTTTCGTCCTTATTCCCAGACCATAGGTTAACTAACAAAAACTTTAAATCTAGCGTAAATCTCAAATACACACCGATAAAAAGAGCCTAATCCTCAATTTCACCCCTTAGCCTCATTTCAACCCTTATCGCCCTATCCCCGTCTTTTCAACCCCGTAAAAAATGATATTTCACATTTAAAAAAAAATTTCTTCGGAATAATCGATTAATTACAAACATTTTTAGTTTTTTCATCAACTTGTTCGATCGATAGCAAAACGGTTGTATAAATACACGAACGGTTATACTGCGAGGATTGCGACACAGCATCGCAATCGTGGAGATACTCGCGTACATAGACGCGTATGATCGTATATATGTGTATGTACCAACGTGTTTTAGTGCCTGTATAGAACTATAGTTAGTACAACAACCCCGAAGCGAACGCACTCCGTGACGCGTGACGTAACGGACCGGTAGCCGACGCGAGACTAGACTACTCGTCTATATACGTGTACATCGCAATATACATATATATGTGTATATATATGTAAAGATCTATACGCGCACACACATATTTGAACGAGCGGGACAGACAACTAGAGACAACCTACATATTGTTTTGGCTCTTGCATAACACATCGCGACGCAGGCAGGCAGCAAAACGCTTCGGAGGGCAACGACACCGCGAGAGCGGCGGCGCCTCGTCGAGTTGTGTTGCGACTCTCGTTTGACTGTGGTAATGGCGTGTACCGGTACCGAGTACACCACCTTTTCACTCCACGGTATATAAATATACATACGAATACACATTTATAGACATATGTCACGGGGTTGTTTGCCTGTTGAAAAAAATATTTGTTTTATTTTTAAACTCGTTTTTGAAATTAATATTATTGTTTTTTTTTATTAATAGATTTACAAGATCGTCGAGAAGAGTGAAAACAATTTTTATTTTTTGCAGTTGCCGTTATTTTATTTTTCGTGTCGAATAAGAAATTGGTGTTGTATAATTCATATTTCGTGGATAATGTTAATAACAATTATCGTCCGCTCGGTCGTGAATGGGAGGGGGTGAGGAATTTTAGACTAGAAAACTTGCGAAAGGTCGCGGAAGTAATTTTACGGACAGCCTCTATTTAACGCTACGTCATTCTACTTTTGTACACTTTTACTTATATATAGGTACACGTGGGAGCGTGTTTCTTGGTTCTCTGTCGCCATTTTGGTGAAAGCGTGCGAGAGCACGTGGTCCAGATATTCCGAGAGCAACAGGGGTCTCACCGGTTTTGTTCGCGTCTCGGGCACACGGTGTACGACATCACGCGGACATACGCGGAGGTTTTCGGTGGACGAGGAAGAACGGAAGTCCCGAATACGATCGGGAATGCCCGGAAACGCTCGAGGATATCTTCATAAGCGCAAGGGTGGGGGGTTGTTCCTTCTCTTTTCGTCGCATCGATTCATTATCTTTCATCGAGACGACAAAGCCGAGTGACGACAGTTGAGAAAGCCCGTCGAGCTAATTTCATGAATATAAAAAAAATAAAAAACGACCATCGAGGTACCAATTTGTAATTTTCACTTAGCCCGATTCCTTGTTTTCTAAGCTTTTGTGCGTTAAAGTAGGACGTGTATAAAAGTCGATTCGAAAAATCGTTTATATACACGTACGAGACACGACGAGTGGTTATATAGCTGGGAGCGGAGTGAAATCGAGATCGGTGCCGTTCGCGAGTTATCTGGGATTCTGGGCCAAGCGTATCGTCTCGTCTCTCGCGTGGCGCTCGCATCTTTCTCTCTCTCTCTCTCTCCCTCTCAAGCGAGATCGAAGGAAATCTCGCGTCCGGTCCATGCGCCTTCTCGCTCCTGGGTGTGTTCGGGATGTATCGCACTGTACGTGGCGAGCATTGGAAACCGGCGTGCCGCTCGAGTCTCTTCCCGAACGAGACCGACCACTCTCGCTGTCAGACGCGCTGTCGTGGACCTCATAGCGCGCGCGCAGCTCGCCCGACCGAAGCTGCCGAGAGAAAGTGAAGAGATTATACTTTTGCCAAGCGAGAGAGAAGTCTCTCCTTTTACTTCTGTGTTTGCCTCTCTTTCTCTGCCCCCGCACATCGTCCATTTATACGAGCAATACGTGGTTTCGCGAGTATTCACCGGCACACACGTGTCTTTGCTGTCTCTCTCTCTCGTAACGAACGCGCTTCTATCGCGCGCGACCCAAACTCTCTCGCGGAGCGACAAAAATGATGGGACCGCGAGTTGTCCCATATCGCAGCTTTCTCTCTTTCTTTTCTTTCTCTCGGATCTTCATTGGACGTACGTTTACCGACTGGTACACACGTGCCGGTATTATCTCTACATTTCGCCTCGGTCTCTCCGGCTTCGAAATTCATCGCTCCCCTTTTGTCCACCGTCCACTCCTTCATATCTTCCTCGATCTCACATTTTATTTTACTCCGGTTCCTTTTTAAAAGAAAAAATACTTTCTCCCTATCTATCCTCCTATTGAGAGAAATTCGAGGAAAGAATTTTTTCTCTCAATCGCGAAGTCGATTGGGTCGGGTTGGTTGAGCGGTGGGGTTGAAGGGGGGAGGGGGGAGGGGCGTTCGACCTAGAGGACACGCATGTGTCCCGACGATTCTTCGAGATCGGACGATGCGTGACGGAAGTTTATTAGCTGGCTCGTGTCCAATCTCTCGAAGATCCGTATGGGATTTGATACGATTTATCGATAAATACGTATATATTTACGTTTCTCGATGACTCTTTCGAGCGTCGAGCGTTTAGGGTGTTTTTTTTTCTTGTTTCGTCGTCGGGTGATCAAAAGTCGAAAACGTCTTCCATTATCCATTGGATCGTTCACAAAATCAATTTCGAGCGTCATCGGACGTCTCGGAAGAAACGATAATGACGCGTACGATGATTCTGGGCCGATAAAAGATACGTGCGTGAATAAAATAAAAAAAATAAAAACGTCGTTTTCGCGAGAAAACGGACTACGTAATGACGCAGCGAGCGGAAATAAGGTATTGCTCATTGAATTATAAAGGGAGCAACTCCGGGAGCGAAACGAGCTCGATGTCGGCGTATTATTTTTCGTTTTTTTTTTGGTTTCCTTTTTTATTTTTTATTTTTATATATGAGAAAAACAGTCAAGGGTAATAAGCTGCGAGATACTTTCGAGCTTTCCCCGATGCAACGAAAAACAGGCTAATCAAGTGCACGGATTTATAAGACACTCGTGCGTGGAGGTGGCGAATAATACAACATTCTCCGGACGATGATCTTGGCGCAACACCCCCGCGTCATTGAGATAACTCTTATTCTTCTCTTTTCACCCTTCTTCTTCTTCTTCTTCTTATTATTATTATTATTATTTTTCGTCTTTTTCTTCTCGTTCCGCGAGATTTTATTCGATCGTTTTTTTTGCAAACTTTTTTTTTTTTTTCGTCGACGAGAATGTAGCCGGATAATGACTTTAGATGACTTTGCGCACAGGCGAGATAGCGAAGACGGCAATGATCTTTGATTTTTTACGAAGAGATTCTAAAAATAGTACGGCACGATTCGCCGAGAGATTTTTTTTCTTTTCTCAAATTCTTCCTCTTGCGCGAGAGAAGGAAAATTTGAAATTAGAGAATTCCCCGTTCATCTTGGAATTTTTTCGACTCTCACGAAAATTTCTCTATTTTGCTCGCTGTCGAGGAGCCAAGGTGAAGGAAAATCTGAGGCGATTAGTCGTGAATTAACGATAAAAGAAAGACAAGGATTTCGAGAAGAACGAGCCCGAGTGCGGCGGTCGGTGTAAAGATCGCGTCAAAGCACCTTCGATAAAATCTCGCGGGCGTATCAGAAGCGCATCGTCTCGAAGGCTAGAATGAAAAAGTCGAGCGATAAAATTCCATTTTATGTTTCTCCGTCTCTTTTTTATGTGCTGCGCATTTTTTTCTCCACCACCCCCGCCCCGCCACCCCATCACGTTCTCTTCTTCTTGTTCATTCTATTATTGCACGGCGGGGCGAGTGCGGAGAGACGGAAAATCATTTTGAAGGGCACGCGTGGGACGCGCGAGCTCCGAAAAAGTTGAGATATCAGTCCGCGTGCTTTGCGTGTCGCTTAAAACGCGAAGATATTATCGGGCGTTTCTCTCTCTATCTCTCTCTCACTCTCTGCGACGCTATTTCTTTTCTGTTTCTCTCTCTTTCTTTTTGTCTGGTGGTTTGCAGCGACGCGTCTCTCGAGCTACCGAACGATCAACGAATAACGTATCTTCGTGGGAAATTTCAATGGCGTTTTAAATATAGACGTTTTTTTTTACGAGATTAACACCGGGGAGGTGTTGTCTCGAGCTTCGAGCTCGACGAGTCTTCCGAATGAGAGAGAGAAAATAAACGAGAGCTTGTGTGCTTTCGCCGATTCGAATACAACCGCGGGAGCAAGGACGAACGTCTAAATCGCGGTCACCTTGGCCTCGGACGACCTCCGAAATTGTCAGACGATCGAAAGAACGCTACGAATAAGAAGGAAGATATGACTTTTGACCGGTTAATTTTCATCTACGAACGCTGCCGGTTCGTTAAACAGACAAAAAAAGAACAAAAATCGGATCGATCGAACGTAACGTTATTTTTATTGATTCGGTTTGTCGACGAACGATATTTGACGAAATAGAAAGACGAGTCTGAAACTTGGAGCTCGGGTTGCGGAGAAGGATAGTTGGGTCGTGTGTGCGTGGGTGCAACCCTTCTTTCTGTTTTGTTCGGGTTCGAGGACAAATCGGTCGTTCGATATTTACGAGCAGGTCTCTTTCCCTCTCTCTCTCTCTTCTTCTCTCCAGCGACCGAGACAGAAACAATGAGAGAAAGAGAGGGGGGGGAGGTCGAACGAGACGGTTATAAACGATCGGAGAATCGCCGTAAAATTGAACGCGGGCCGTTCTCGTTCATTTTTATATAACTATGTAGGTTACCAGGGTGAACATAATATACGTGTGAACAATTATTACTATGTACACATGGGACGTTCCAGTTTACATCTAGTCTAGACCCTTGTTCCAATCTCCCTTTTTTCTCTACAAAATAAAATATTTTGAACAAAGTCGCGCTATTAATTTTCTAGACGTATTTTTCTATTTTTCCTGCTATTTTTTATACAATTTTATAGACAATATTTTTGTCCAGGGCTTGAAATTTCAAACTTGTTCGCGCATTCCTCGATTTGAGTCGGAACGCCCTATGCATAAAATATATAACCGCGCGATTTTTTAATGTCCCGACTATACATACGAACCGGATGCATAAAAACGATTAAGCCAAGAAGGTGGCTTGCTCTTTATCTCATCGATATATATATCGTTTATTGTTTTCCCTTCGACGTCACGAAACACCAATCGATCTAAAATCGACGCACATCCGCGTCCTTGCTTCGAGAACGTGGTCGAATTGTACTCTTGGCTCGCTCTACAATTATACACTTTTCTCAATCCTCCCCCTCTTTCTCGCTTCGGTAATACCAATTAACATTGACCAAGCCGCGATAGACGAAGTAATTTCACGAAAAAAGCCTTGAATTCGTCGGTTCTCGGTATTATTGTGGCAACAATGGTCGAACGAGACCGAGGCTCTATTTGATTGACCGAATATAAACTGCACGCGCGATAGCGCAATCTCCAACTCCGTCGTTCGACTCTATAGCCGCACTGACGCATTATTTCAAAGACGCGTGTACGAACGAGCCAACGTTTTTCGCGGGCTTTTCGCTTTAAATCATTCTTACACGAAACACGCTACGAAATTTCTTCTACTAACGAGAAAATCTTAAACTCTCGTTGATTAGAATGAAAAAAAGTGCTAGTCTCGCTCGATGTTGGACGTGACCTGAAAATTAGATTAACAAATTATCCAAGGATGGAAATTTGTCTGGAAGACAAAAAACAGAGACGTTCGTTCTTACCGACCGAGACGCGAGTGTCTTAGATTCGAATTAGTTCTCTACCTCCTCCCCCCCCCCCCCCCTCTTCTCCTACCGCCCCGTCATCTCTTCATTCGCCATGGTCTCTTTCACAGGAAAATTAGAATTGTCGAACATTTGTATTTGCCCGCGACCTTTGCCACCAACCCGCACTAATTCCGTCAAATGTTGAGAGACGAGCAGAGCGATGCTCGTGCATTAGCCGATGCTCTTTTTCCCTTGGATAATAAGCCTTGAGCTCGTTTCGGGAATCAGACACACGGGATTCAAGAACACACGGGCACTTGACTCAACGTCGTGGAGTTTAGTCGACACATATATACAACGAGACAACCGACTCTCTCGTTTATAATGAGATGATGGGCGCCTCTCTCTCTCTCTCTCTCTCTCTCTCTCTCTCTCTCTCTCTCTCCATTATACGGTCGACGTAAATGTGTTAATTGGTACGTCCCTGAATAACGAATCCTCTTCAACCTCGATCCTCGAGTATTTGCTCCGTATCACTCGGATCTAAATTTAGGACAACCCCCCGGTGTATCACTCGCAGCTGGGAGAGAACAAAAAAAACTGCCTCGTGTATTTACAAATTACGTTGCTTGGACGATATCGACAAACGTGTGTGCGATAAGGAAAGCTCGATGATATAATCGCGTTACGTCGAACGACAGAGGAATGAAATAGAAATTAATTACCGTCATAACTGTGAGAACGAGAGAAGAAGAAGACAACTCGCGCAATATTGATCGCGACCTCTCGACCGAACGTTTTTTTTCTTCCTTTTTTTTTTTTTTTTTTCTTAAAGTCCTCTTTATCATTCGCACTTTTTACCTCGCTCTCGTGATATAATCGTATCGCTCGTTGACTCTGTCGAGGATCGAGACTCCTTGGTAATAGCGTTCCTTCGTGAGAAATTCTTTCGATCGTATTCATATTACCTCGTGCCAAAATCAACGATATTTCACTCGGATATTCGTCTCCCTCGTTCCTATTTCACTCGCGATATCGATACCGTGAAATATCGTTATCGGTTATTGCGCCCACTCGATCATCGCTTCGCCGAATATTCGAGCGTGCCGCTTACCGTGGAAGGAGACGAATAAAATAAAATAAAAGCGGATGTGGTATCAAGATCGAAAGTCGTCGACAAATGTGCAATCTGGGCACATTGACAAAATTTCAGACACTCGTATGTTTACCCAAACCGCGCCTTCTCTCGTATATTTTTATATAAACGCCTTATAAATTCCCGTGGCAATTTTGTATCATCATTATCATTATATCGTAGAATTAATTAAATTAAAAAACAAACAAAAAATTCGTTAATCGTCGAATACCAATCTAACGTGACCTCGAAACTTGTTTCATCGTAATAATATTTACGCGAATTTCGTACGCTCGATTTATCACGATATAAGTTTATACAACTTGAACCCGCGTTTACGATGTTATATCGCATTTTTTTTCGTATATATGTGATAGTGTAGTCGTATTTCGTGTCCGAGCGGGCGCGTGTGGGAGATTGAAGATCGTTGTCGCTTATAGTGCGAGACGTCCTTGAATTACGTAACTAAAATAACGTACACATATACACACCCATATATATATACGCATATAAGTATCTCGGGTTGCGCCGGGCGACGCGTCAGCAGGTGCCGGACGATTCTCCCGCGCCGCCTATTACAACGCGTCGTCTCGTCCGATTGCCTACATGCGCTAGAGCTTAGTCCCTCGCAAATATAATCCGCCAAGGTCGCCCCCCCCCTCCCCTCCAAAAAAAACCAATCGCCCACCTATGGGAGCAAAAGAAATAAAAAAAAATTCGAAATTCGACGTTAACAAAAAATGTCTTAATGACTCGTCGTGAAAAAAAGTATATTTAAAGAATGACGAGCGACGATGGTATAAGCGTGTCTCGTCCATGGATCATGGAACGCCCTATACGCGAACTTCGGTAGATTACCTAATCATCGAGGTCGCCACTCCTCATTCTATCTTGTTTTTGTAATTTTCCTTTTTTTTTTCTTTTCAATTTTTGTACGAAACTCCGTCGTATCGATACGTCGCAAGCATAACAGGAAATTTAATATTCGCATATTCATAAACGGAATTAAATGGATGTCGATAATTATCGCGACTCGGAATCGTGCTGAGGATCGAAGGTCCGCGCGTTGCTGATTCTTCCGTTTCTTACTTCTTTTTGTTTCTCTCTATCTCTCTCTCTCTCTCTCTCTCTTTCCTTATCTCTCAGTGGTACAACAAATAGCCGGAAACGCTGATTGCAATATTCGTGTCTCGACCTCTCGAGCAACTACGCAACGTTTCGATTGAATCACCGATAAAAAAAAATGCTCGCGAAAACAAACAAAGAAATCCAAAAAACATACTGAAACAGCCCGACGAATGTCAAAATTTCAATGCTCGACAATTTATTTTTCTCGTATTTTTTTGTCGTCCCCGCTTCGACCGGACGACCTCGAGGATCCATAAAATAGCAATGACTCGTGCGGCTTTGAATGATCTTCCTCGTAGAACAAACTTCCGGATTTATTTTCAGTGATCGTGAAACGCTATGACCTTTGGCGCTATTTTTTTCTTCCTACGTGCTTATATATATATATTTATATATATAACGTGATTAGTCATTCGAGTATTTTGCGTCCATAGTAGAGTGAAGGCAATAATCCTCGCGCGAAGTACGCGCGTGTAGGAATAAGCGCGTGCGTTTTGCCGAGCGCAAACGTTCAATACGAACCCGTGCAAACGTCTTCACGTTTCCAATGCCAGAATAAGCGAGAATGTAATATCAGTTATATTCTCTCTCTCTCTCTCTCGCTCTCTCTCTCTCTCTCTCGCTCTCGCTCACCTCGCAATATTTTTCTCCACGTGCGGGCGGTTCTTTTTCCACTTCGCCTTTTTACATTCCTATCGTGACGTCACTCACGTGTGCCTCGTGTCGTCTTCAACAGCGATAGCGGCTACGAGTATTACGCCGAGACACTTTGCCATGAACGTTCCCACATTAAGTCATCGATTTCTCAGTAAATCTATCATCAACACCCACGTCCGTTGCTCTAATCGGGATTGTTTATTTTCGGAAATAAAGCAGAAAGGGCAATCGTAAAAATTAATAAAAACTCTTTTGCTCTTCACGTATAGGTAAGTACTAAAGATTTTTCTATGTTTTTCTCACGTAACGAACGCCTAGCACCGGCGCTGAACTCGTTCGATAAACTCTCGATAATCGTGATTAATCGAGGAAGATAAAAACATATATATATATATTATAGGAGAGTAATACATCGTAATGTAGAAAGTTCTGTGCACGTTCCCGATAAATCCGATCTTCATCGTTTTCTCCACGCGCTGAAAGAAAATTGTCAAGCCGCTCGCCGTGATTAAGACGGATATCGTCGTTAGTAAGTAACGCGCGATAAGGAATGTTTTTTTAAGTATTTTAATTTTTTTAATTGTGAAATTTTTTTTAATTCGTAATCCCTTGACGCGATTGATTGTAATACGTGCTCCGTGACGATGCCGCGATAGATGTGTAACTCTGGGATAATGGGCGAGTTGAGGCGCGATGAGATGGGCAAAGGTGAGGGGAAAAAGGCGGAACCGAATCGCGCTATAGCGTATAATTTTATCGAGCTGCACACGGATGAGCATTCGCGTTGTGTGAAAGTAGGTACTAGTACAATATAGTTAGTTGAAAAAGTAGCAGATTTCTACAAAACGGATGGAGAAGCAAAAATTTTGATTTTTTAAAATTTTGAATGTCATTTTTAGGTTTTAAACTGTAAAACTTTATTTTTTAAGTGTATAAATAATAACGTTTGTTACTATTATCTATAAACATACTTATAATGACGTATTATTAATATTTAAATCGAAAAATAATAGTAATTACGGAAAGCCCACGATCTACCCAGGCTTAAAAGTTGTTAAATTGATAGAAGTTTAAATTGAAAATTTTTCGAAAAAATCAAAATATGCATTTATTTTAAAGCGGTGTACCAAACCCAACCAGTAGGAGCCGATATATCGGCGATTACCTGTTTTTGTTGGATTTCGGCGGACTTAGACATCTCCAATGACCCTCTACTTGTCCTAAAAAATGTGACTTCCCCATCCGTTTTGTCATTTTCAAGTCTAACTATCTTGTACTATACGTCAAGATTGTACGAACATAGTAGCGGAGTGCTCGTGCTATACGTATAATCGTTATTCCTCCCGTGTGAGTGCGCATAAGTGTGAGAGGCTATAGTGATATATATATCGATAGATAGAAAAATCTATATATGCATATATACCTTAAAATACATATATAAATTCATATACATATATACGTTTATATACATATATAACTTCATATACATATATACGTTTATATACATATATAAATTTATATACATATATACGTTTAAATACATATATAAATGTATATATGCATATATAGATTTTTAACGACGGTATACCAGGCGGAGAGCCACCAGGGTTCGAAGTCTCACGGGCACTGCTAGCTCGTCTCTCGCGCGCGCGGAGTGCACTCTCGCGACCGCAATGTCAGCCGCGCGAACGGCCTTGTCCTTGCCCGGAGGAGCAGCCTTGACGGTCGATCGATGCGACGACAGCAGCACCGACAAAGTGCATATAAGTACCGACGCGTATATACGACGGTATTACGGGCTCTCGCGACCGACGCGAATTTGCAAGCGCGCTACGCTCACGGCTCTTCTTATTAATTATACGCCCGCTTTTTTAACGCTCCGATACGCCGAAATCTCACGAAAATAGCCCCGACCAGTTTTTCGAACGGCGCTTCGACTTTTCGGTCGTTCGCGATTAAAGAGCGATCGACTCGTGACAGAAACGACGTTTGAACGAATTCCAAGAACGAATAAATTTTTCCTAAAAATTAAAAAAAAAAGAATTTTTATTTATCGATATGGAAAAATCTAGTTTCACGTACAATCATTATTTCCCCTTTATTCATAAGAACAATGCGACATGTTTAATAATATCGTTAGATTCTTTTTTATTTCTCTCAGATTTAGTGGGAGAGAATACTGCAGTATTGTTTTATTATTCGGGTTCCTTTTTCGCGTTTGTTGCTGAAACAAGGTATGTTATTCTAGATCGGTCTCAGTAGTATCGGCAGAAATATGATAAAGCCGCCGCCCCCCTAAAGAATGGAAAGAACGAGCGCGCGAACGAGAGAGAGAGAGAGAGATAGGAACGTTCGCGTCGTGAATCTCGACGACGAACAAGATTCTCAAGAATCTCGGACTCGTTCGTCGGCCTTGACGAATGATATGAAAAACAACTGAGAACCCCAACGACGTACTTTGTTCGTGAGATCTGTCGCGAGTACGTATATATATATACGACGCGTTATATGTAATGAAACTTCGCTCGAGGGGCACCACCGAGCTCAAAAGCGACAGATTGCATAATATTGCGCGAGTGACACGATGAACAGTTTCGTATTTCTATTTTTTTTCCATCGTTTCTTTATTTCGCGCTTGTTTCTCCCTCTGCTACCAACTAACCTTCAATTCTTACGACGTGTCGCGTTATAACGAGCATTCGCGTGCGTGTGACGCACGAAAATTCATACGACGTAACAAAAAAAGAAAAAAAAACATCTTTCGCTCGATATCACTTCCACGTGTCTTCATTGTCGGGCAATTAGTCGAGAAGGTGAAACGATAAATCGCCCGTGTCCGCGATAAACGTTAGACAGAGTCGATCATTTACAATATGTTGCCATTATCGTCGTGCGCGGGAAGGAAGTAGAAACATCTCGCTCGCGTTCGATACAATCGCGCGATAGTCGATACCGATCGCTCGATCATCCGGCAAGGTATCGATTATTCCACAGAATTTACACCCCCGCCCCCGTATATCCCATTGTCGAGGAATTTTTGTTTAATCGTTGAAAAAAGAATTTAAAAAAAACAACAGCGATATCGTACACCGTTGCGCCGATCGATCGATCGATCGATCGATCAATCGCCAGTGTTAAGTATTATTTTAGAGCTCGGCACCAGTGCTCCGTTGCAATCGTTTTTTTCTTCTCTCTGTTTTCCAATCGATCTTCCCGCGCTATTGTTCAGCGTTTGTGATTGCAACGAGTCACGATAAATTCAACTCGACTCGATCACCATCGTAACCGCATCGACAAATTCGTTTATCGTTACGCTCGCATCGATCGTTTCTTACGGGTTCGAAGTCTCGGCGTTCGCAATCGGATCGCACAACGTCGATGCGAAATTTGCGCGAAGAGGATTTGGTCATACTTATGGAGAAAAAGAAAAATAATGCGCCGCATTGGATATATCGCGGAAGGTTCCATCGTGTCGCGACGTCGGTTTGCCGCGGCTGGGGATGAAGAGGGCGGGTAGGGTGGTGGGGTGGGGGCGGAGAAGTTGCGCGACGTCTCGCGCGTCGTGTACGTGTACAAGGACAAGGCCACGTGGTCACGGGCAAACGAACGAACTTATCATATCGGCTCCTAGTCACGTTCGCTCTCCGCTTTTGCTATCTCTGTCTGTGTCTCTGTCTCTCTCTCTCTCTCTCGCTTTATGCTTGAGACTAGGCGTTCTCACCGCATAGACGAAAAAAAAAGAAGTTCTAACAATAAGTCACGGGTTCATGATCTCTGCGAAACCCTTTCGCTACATTAATGCCGGTATTAATTTTCGTACATAATGAACAAGATCTTGCAAAGATTAATGCGGAAGAATTTTGTGGCTTTATGTATCGGGTGTTCTATTTTAACGGAATGTGGGATATAACGGGTGTAAAAATTTTAATGAGATGGCCAATATACCGGATGAACAATTAAAAAAAAAGAGGCGTAATATACCGGGTGTACAATTTCAATGGGATGCGAAATATATCGGGTGTCCAATTTCAATGGAATTCATATTATACCGGGTGGCCAATGGTCATAAAATTCAAAATACATCCTGTGTCACGATTCTAATTTAAAAGCACAAAAATTATTTTTTCCCCAAAATGCTTCCACGTACTATGTATAATTACTCTAGAAAGAAAGAAATTAACGATAATCATGAAAAAATAAAAATTCTTCCCGCGTGAATGGTCAATTTTTGTCCTACTCGATAGAATTTCGAGGGACAACGCGATTCAGAACGTCCAGCCTCGATCCAAGGAAACCAGACGCACATGGCACATACGAGTCGGTTATGAAAGAGCGAGGCGAGAAATAAAATAAGCGAACAAACAAAAATATACCAGGCAAATGGCGAGTGAGAGAATAAAAGAACTAGGCGAAGCACAAGGACGTTATTTAGGTCAATTGATAGCGCGTCTCACGTGTGTGTATTCATGTGTGTAAAACAAATGCCGATGAGGCTTATACATACATATATATATATATACACATTTATATACCACATACTATTAAGAGAATCGTGTAGAACAAGTATTAGCGGAGAATATCCGCGGTGCGCTCGAAGTTGTATAAGCTCAAGAACGAAGGAGGGATTCATAATCGTCGCGCCGCGACGATTACGTAAATATACCAGCGTCTTTGCCCTTGTCCTCCCACAGACTGATCCGCTAAATTCGTTCGATTCCGATCAACCTTTTATTCGTATTATCATCATTATTATTATTAATATTATTAAAGACCGTCCTTGGTCGACAAGGGCTAGAATTCCTAAGTGTTTCCTCATACACATCGTCGAAGCAATCGTCCTTCTCCACATTCGTGACAACGACGTTACGATTGCAACAGTCGTACACAGTTTCGAAATCAATTCGTGACATTGCCTTTCGTCGTTAAATTTCCTTATCACTATTTTTCCGCAATTATTGCGCGAGATTGATAAATTGAAAAAAACAATTTTTTTTTTAATGAAAAAAAACGATAGAAATAAAAAATAAAAATGAAAAAAAATATACACCAAGAGGAGGTTCACGGATCCGGGTCGTACTTCACGGTGCCCGAAGGCCACAGTTCGAGCCACGTAGTTCCGCAAACGTCGAGCGTAGAGCTTCGCACGACGAAACATCGGCGTGGCGGTGCAACCGTGTAAACGAGTTAAAGGATTTATCGAGTTTGGTCATCGCAATCATAATCATACATCGGGTCGTTTATTTTCGGTCCCTTTTCTTCTTTATCGAACCTTTTATATTTCAACCCCCATTCGTACAACCCGACATCAAATATTCTCTTTTAATCGATCGGCCAAATTTGTAATTAAATCAAGTCCCCCGTCGAGCGTCGAACGAATCAACAATCGAGATTTCATTGTTGAGCGAATGAATTAGAATTTTGTCGAATCCGTTCCAACGCGAAGCGATTGTTCGATGAGGTTGAAGCGGACGCGTTTGAAATTGTTCGCGAAGCCGAGGAGTGGCCGATGGTGAGCGCGTTAGAGGGTCGACACATGCGACGAGAATCGCCAACGAGAAACACGAGCGGGAGTCACGTATACTTATTATTATTAATATATCCACGGTCCTGAGGGAGAAGGGCGTACGACCTGTGCTTACATAGAGGCCGATACGCCTTTCAGGGCTTGCGCGCGAACCTTCGTATATATAATTATACGAATGCCGGGGGTACGCGCGCGAACAGAAATAATCGCGAGCTTGTGAGTTTCATATATAGAGGCAATATAGAGTGACGCGGTCCACAACGGGGCAGAGAGCTGCGAAGCAGCGGAGCTAACCTCGACGTCGTCCGATAACGAGGAAAGATTAATTTCAAGGACAAGGTCATTCGAGCGCTTCGCTCCGCGCTCCCACTATATCGCGTTAATACGTATGTGTTTGCGTGTGTGTATGTGTGTATTACACACACGCGAGCGACGTACGAACGTAGATACGTATTTTATTTACCTATGTGTGAGATGACGTACATATACATATCGCGTATGCATGTATCTCCGGGTAATGTGTAATTCACGAAGCAACCAGAGCGCACAAGCACCGAGATTGAATGCAACGACGAATATGCATAAATGCATCGGCTCGCCGCAAGCAAATTGCAATAAAGCGCGGCGCTCGCCCTTTTCAATAAACATCGTTCGGGATTCCATCGCATTCGATATGCAAATTTTACGCGACGAAACATCATATCGACGATACGAGACGAAAATAAAGGTTTTAAAAAGCAAGGAATTTTCTAGATTTTCAAAAGATCGATAATTTTTTTTAATCACGTCCGATGAAAAGTAAAAAAGAAATTTAATTTTGTTATCGATTAAGCTCGGAGCGATTGATACGAATTATTGTTTATTTTTGTTATTTCGAATAAAAATTGTCGTTACGTTTTTCAATTCGACAAATTGCGAAGGAAATAAAAAAGAGTTGAACGAAATTAAGGCGGGTCCCCTTGCGTTCTTCGCTAATACAAACGTTCATCCGGTCGTTCGACCCTTGGCCAAGGTCTCTCTCGTTCTCGACGCCACGAATTTGTCGACGATCAGTCGAGGAGCCCTGAAAAAAAAAATGTGCCGGAAGTTACGAAACGTTGATACACATATCGCCGAAGAGAGTATACCGCGATATGACCGAACGTCTGTTTTATATATAGACGGTTTTACGGGAGTGTCGAGGTTTCTCCCGAAAATTCTGCCACGTTCGGGCCAAGTTGCGACAATGGCTCGGGCAATTTGCGTCTCCATTCTCGCACTTAAAATCTTTTCATCGTAAATTTTAAACGTATTCCCAATGGAACTTTATCCTCGACTCGACTCGTCTCGTCCGACTCGGAAATTCCCGAATTTCTTCTTATCGTCTAATGGCCGTATCATTTATTTGTAAATAGCTGACAGATACACGTGGCCATATATAGATATACATATATACTTTTGAATAAGCCAGTAACCAAGGATATAGTCGACGAAACGAGTGGCTTGGACACTTCCCCTCCTGATTTGACCGGCAACGCGACCCTGAGACCTAATTTTGGAAATTGCTTAGATTTCTTTTTTATTTTTCTCCCTCGACGAAACGACGAGTATTTAACGCGCTTGGCCACGTGAAACCCGTGCCTCGATAAGCCTCGTACACGTGCGTACGAATTTTCGAAAATTGTCACGGTCGAATTGAGTGACCTTGAAAATAAAGTCGTCGCGATTCGGGGTATGAAAATTTCGTCGCAATTTTTCTCGGGAAATCCCAATTTTTGGGAGACGAATCGAGCCAAGGCACGAATGATTTACTATCGAGTATAAGCCACTCGACACCCATTCTCTTCGTAAATTTAACCGTACTCTCTCGATCTCCCTGTCCCGCGTTGTATTATTATCCCGCGAGAGCGAGAGAGCTTCTTCGCCAGTTTCGCGATCAATCTTACATTTTAACGGGCCTCGAGCTTATCGCGCAAATATATATCGCGATCTTCGCGTTATTCGATATGACGAGGTAAACTAAAAAAAAAACTCTACAATGGGCCGTTATCGTTCCTTGACTTTTGCGAAATCGATCGGCGACTCTCGATCGGCTTGATCTCTCCTCCCGATATAAAAATCCACGCACAACAGCGTTATAAAGAAGCTCCGATTACCGGTGATTGATAGTGCCGATCGCGGACGATAGTGACGTACGTTCAAATTGGGTCACCGAATTTTCGATACGAAAAAAAAAAATTAACCCGCGACGACGAATAGTTTTTTTTCGTCGACCAAAAGTCATCGACGAAATGTGTGAAATCGAAGAAACGAAAAATGTTGAAAGAAAAATATCGTGGTTTTTATACGTTTGACCTCCGGCTTGTAATAACGGCAGGAAACCCGAGCTGTTGCTAATAATAATATGCACGCGCATATAAACTCATCTCGTCGAGATTCTCGTTTTATTTGCTTATATATATGCATATGTGTGCATATATGTATATCGTGCTTGTGGATATATTACGGTTCGCATTAGTTTCACCGCTTGAGTATGCTCGGATGAGTCTCATCCCCGCTATATGCTGACGCGATCCGCTCTTTCTCTCTCTCCCTCCCTGTCTCTCTCGAGCACACACATTGATCGGGTCACATGTATATACACGTACATGGACAATATTTTTGCTTTCCTAGGCTGGGAGTTGCGGGAGGATGAAGACGCACACGCACGTGCCGCGTGTCTGGCGTGTTTTAGCAACGTAAACGTCGACGAGTCAAGGACAACGATAGCGAGTTTGTGATCTTGTTCCTCGCTTCCTAGAACATCGAGCATCTTGATAATGAGAAAGCTTCGCGCAGCGACTTCATCGCTGTATAACTCGCCCCCTCTTGTCTTGCAAATCGTCGCGATATAGTATAAATGGAAACGATCCCGGTCTCACCGTCAATTCTCATTTTACGCCTGGATCGACAGAAATTCATCAGCGAGTACCTACGCGATAAAACGATCGAGGGACTGAACAATTGAAGAAAAAAAAACTAATTTTTCTTGTTGTTTAATCTAGGGTTAATCTAATTTTGATTCGAGTGAGATGAATGAAAATAATTAAAGAACTTCGACAATATTGTTTTTATCGAAAGTTTTTCGAAGCGACGAATGTTTTTATTCCCGGTAGTACGAGAGACGATTTTTTCGAACGTATTTTCTGAAAATGAGTCACGTTCCGACTCGAACCGAGAACAATATTTTTCTGAGAATTATAACGAGGAAATGGAGAAAACTTCGCGAAGTCACAAGGCTGTGCGCGAAACAACCCGTAGTGTTATATTACGTTTCCACATTTTATTTTCAGTATCAAAGTTTCGGCAACGTGAAATATTGTCAATCGACAAAATCTGCCTGAGGTTCAAACCGTTTTTCCGTTATCAGGGAGGAATAATTTTTCTTTTTTCTCTTCGAAGGTGTTCCAGCGGTCGACGGTAATTTCCATCGACTGTGCCGGTGCGAGAGGGAGGAAAAAAGTATGTGTGTGTCTAAGAGAGAAAGAGAGAGAGAGAGAGAGAGAGAGAGAGAGAGAGAGAGAGAGAGGGAGGTGGGAGGACATCATTGTCGTTGGAAATTCTCCAAGCCGGAAGCAATTCCGAAGAACGACGTGAGATGAGGGTTGTAAGGTTGGGCGAAGGGAGAAGGTTCGGTCCATAAGGGCGATGAACAGTCTCTCTCGCGAAGAACGGGCGAGAAAGAGGAAGGAAAAGTTCTAGCTTTCACCCCGTGAGCCCGCTCGAAGAGGGGTAAAATTCGTGAGAGGGGAGAAAAGGATCGGCAAAAAGAAAGGGACGGAGCGTGGCATGGGGGGTTGATAGGGGAGTCGCGGCCTTGACCGAGCGCGATGCCCTTGAACCGAGAACTGGGGAGAGCTCCGCGCTCAACTCGACAGCGACGATGGTATACGTGAACACTTATACCTGTTCGCGTATATATACGAGTAAGAACACGTACACACGTACAGGATACTCGAAGGAATACGCGCACGAGGAAACGGACCAAGTGGCGCGAACCTCTCGGCTGCTGCCACCGCTCGAATCTTCTCTCTCTCTCTCTCTCTCTCTCTCTCTCTCTCTCTCTCTCGAGCTGTGACAGGCCATTCGGTATAATGCCCGTGCCAGCGGGATTTCATCTCAACGTATATATACATTTTCCGCGGTAAAACGTCCTTCGAAACGTCACAGAAGTCTTATCTACACGGTTATGGAATAAAATAACCGCTAATATTTTTCTTTTTTCTTTTCGTTCGGCCTCAATTTAAGAAACGTTCGGGGTGAAGATAAAGACTTATGACGGACGGTTGTAATTATCGTCATAGAACAACCCTTCTATTCTTCGCCAATCCTCGTTTCATTAATGGAAACGTTCTCTACAAATTGCAATTTTCTCGCTTTTCTTTTGCTTTTGCGATAATAATTAAATTTCATCATTTCCAGTGTATTTTTCTTTTCTTTCTTTTCTTCTCGATCGATTTTCTCGCGAATGATTTGCCCTCGGACCGAGCGAAGTTACCAACGGCTCCTTAGACAATCTTGTTTCGTCGAAGAGATAATGCATCGAGCCGAAAATAGGTGTATACGAAGCTCGAGATGGAGAACATACGTGCGTGCGAATACGTTCGAGAGCTCTCTCACGTACAGACATTTTATTGGCTCTCGATCGAGAGGGAGGCTCTTTCGCCGCGGGAATCTTCAGAAGGCACTTTGCGGGATGGATTTATCCGTTCGGCGAGACGGGACGCGACGTGGGGCCTCGTCTTGACGGGGGTGTGGCGGGGATGAGAAAAGACGTACAGATGCCAACGTGTGCCAACGACATATGGGGTGAACGTTCTCTTTCGTCCTCGAGAAGATCGACGGATTATGTACTTTGGATAAGAGGGCTTTTTGGTGAGGCTAAGAGTCTTCGACGAAAATCTCAGGGACTTTTTTCTATGTATATATATAGTTTGCGATGAGGGGGTGGGAAAAACGACGTCGACTTCCGGCAAAGACGCCCGCGCACTCGATGCCAAAATGTACGTCCATCATGCCAATTCGTATGAGTTATAGCAACCTATACTTTTTTTTCTTCACCGTCACCTTTTTTTCCTTTCGCTCTCCCGTTTCTCCCTCTTTCGAAGATAAATTCGGGCATCTACGAAGGTATACTAAAAATCGATGAAACTCGCAGGAATTTTGAGAGCGATGGAGTGAGCGACGAGAAAAAACAGTCGCTTTTAGTTGATAATTGAAATTTCATTTTAAACGAATAAAATTGATGCGATTAATCCTTGAATGAAATTTAATCGAATAAAGTTCGTGTGGAATAAATGTTTAAGTTTCTTTTTTAATTTAATCGGCCTACGTCGCGCGTCGCTTGCTCACCGTTATCGAACGATTCGCTCTCGTCATTGACACTGGCGCGTCTCCAGTATATCTATCGAATGTCGTGCGATGTGACAAGACTGCTCTAAATAACCGGAAATCAGACACTCGACGGAATCGAAGGGAGTAGGATAACACCATTGTGCTCACGAGCAAAATGCTTTGGTGGGAAGGTTTCTTTTTTTTTAGTGCGCATGCGCGCGCGTCGTTGTTAACGATCGAGACACAGGTCGCTAATATCGAGTTCCGCTATACACATCCGTTGTTTGGAAATCTTCTGATCAACGACAGCCTGATAATATACTTATCGTTGCTTAGATATTCGTCTGGAGTCTTAGATTTCACCCGGCAGGAATTACCCACATATATGGTATTTATGTATAACTTTACATACATATGAAAATATATAGTCAAATTCTCATATATATATATATATATATAAGAATTTATGTACGTCAGAAGTATATGAGCTCGCCAAAATTGTGGTCCGAGTACGCTGGTCATATACCTCATACCCCCTCGAGATGGCATATTCGCCGAGAGCGAGAAAGATGAAACGCGATTACGTAGCTCGTTAAAACCTTCTTCACTCAAGGACGGCGTTACACGCTTGTTCGCACGACACGATTCAGGATCGTAAAGTTTAAAATCATTTTATGTAATGGGTCTCTCTCTCTCTCTCTCTCTCATGTCTATATATACACATATGTATAAATGTATTCATGGACGATGTACGAGTGAGGGAAGTATCTGTGATGTCACTTAAATTTCTAGTACGAGTCTTAATTCCATGGCTCGTCGTCCGTCCTAGGATCGATGGCCTTGCTTTTAGCGGGCTTTATAATGTATATAAACTCCGTCGTTTCGTCAGAAGCACGGGAAACGAATCTTCCGAGCTCATTTCGACGTTTACAAAGTGATCGTTTTATTTTTTTTATTACAATTATACGCGATGAAACTTATTCCATTTGACGAGATATCGTATCGTCGAGGTCTCGAGACGAATACAATTTTATGATTAATGGAAAATTTATGTTCGATCGAAACGAGCCACGAGCGAATAATTAAACATAGCTCGAGCTAAATCTCACGTTTCATCCAATTATTTTCCAGGGTAAAATAATAATCTAAGTATATCTATATATTTATTTATAGAATTAAAGTAATATATTTATGAAGCTGATGTATGCAATATTTAAATATATATATATATATCGAAATATATCTATGGTATAGAGCGAGTACACCGCGGGGTCGTCGGGTGTCAACGGCCTGTTCACTATTCAGCGCAAGTGCGTCGTTCTCGGATCGGGTTGCGATTCGCGCGGGGGCGTCGCGCGCCGAGAGAGTGCCAGGGGTCGTTGCCACGGCGCCCGTTGAATGCTCGAGCTGAGCTCTCTCGAGCTCTCTTTCGCAGCACGCATCTCCTCTCGAAGTTCTCGTCGGAGTGCTCTCTTCTTCTCTCTGTTTCTCGTCTTTATCGCCACACTCTTCTCGCCGTACTTCGCCTCTTTCGCTCCCTCTCTCTCTTTCTGTAATTTCTCCCTCTAGCACTCGATGTAGGTACTCTCGTACGCGAGTTGCACGAAGACCCAAGCTCTTTTGCGGCTGCTGCTGCACGCAGAGTGCGCCGAGCCTCCCCGAGTGCGAATACCGTAAGGACCGGTGCTCTCGCAACCACCCCCCCCCCCGCCTCTCACTCTTTCACCTAATGTCTCTAATTATTCTTAGACACTCGGCGAGATGTATCTCTCGAATGATGTATAACTATATATAGATGTGTGTCGAGCTCCCGCGGTCTAGCAACTGCGTTCCGTTTAAAATCGCTTCCTGGATCCCGCTACGGTATCTGCATTCTTGTTAATTACTTTCGATGACTCGAGTTACGTTGTTGACCGAGCGAGTTCGTCGATACGTTTCTTCATTCGTATCCAAACGCGATGGAATCGGATAAAAATTCGATCGAAAATTTGATAAAAGAGATTCTAGCATATTATGTCCCCCATGAATTTGAATGGTAAAATTTGAGTTAATTTTGTTATTTTTCTACCGCAATTAAATCAAATCGGATATTTTAACGAGTAAAGAATGTAGTCGTCTTACTGCTTAAATATTTTTTACCGAGCCCAACCAAATTTATCATTACGTTAGTAAAAAAATCTCACAAATCTCACGGGACACAAAATTAATGAAAAAAAAAAGAATTAATATTTTAAGTACGTTTTTATCGTATTACGAAGGTGTGCGATATCGTAAACGAGATTGAAGGTCGTTCGATCGGATGAGTCACGAGTGCTTGAGGAAGGCAGATTTTCGGTCGCAAATAAAGCGACGGATGAGACGATCGGATCGTTCATCACCGACTCCCTTCTTCCCTCACTTCTCTCTCTCTCTCTCTCTCTCTCTCGCTTCCTCCACCGCGTGGATTTTTTTTCTTCGCTCGCGTCGCTGATCTATCAAGGTCTTTCGCCTTGAGAATACATCATCGTGTGTGTTCCACGTGGCTTTCGCGTGCGTGGCGAACCCCAGAAGGCTCTTCCATATCGATTTGGTATTAGGGCCGAGAGGTGGGGATCGTTCTCCATTCTCTCGTATCCACCGAGTTTCGTCATTGCCCCCACGCGATACATCGAAACGACGCACGCACATAATCGACATTCTCGCGCGAGCCGAAGCGATATTATTTCCGTGAGATGACCGTTCGTTCGGTACGCCGACCGTACTCGAAATCCTTCTCCCTTTTCCACATCCTCGGTCGTTATCGCGCCCGATAGATTTAATGGCTTTTCATTCACGCCTCGCCTCGCGTGGCGTTCGTATCGCCACATCGGTATTAGATAACGGTCATGAATCTCGCCATACGATCGATCGATATTAACAACTACGATGATTTACGATATTTAACGCTCGAGAACTTTCGCCCGTTCTTATCCACAAGGCCGCAATAAGATAATACAGGTTGTAAGCTGCCGACGCGATAATGCCCCTGAATCCCGACGAACCGGTTCGCACGAAGATTCGTGAATAGAGCGATTTCGATTTCGGGATCGACGTGCGTCGATGCGAAACACGTTGCTGCGAGAAACGGAACAAATTCTCATTTAAAAAAAAACAAAAAAAATGAACAGGAGAAACTTCCGTGTATATCGTCACATTGTGATAACAAAATTAAATGATATCTTTGAATTGTTATCGATAAGGAGGATAGAATTTATCGATCGATAGAACGCACTCTAGGCCAAGCAATAATTTAGGGCCGACATTCGTGTCGCTGCTAATATCTGCGTGTCTCGCTTCTCCTCCGTACATAAACTATGATACACACACACACACATATATATATATATATATATAAGCCAGGGTATATAAGCGAACACGTGAACCGTTCGGAAGTAACGAGATACAAATAGAACTTAGGGATTGCGGTGATGACGATGGTGGTGAACCGCTCGTCGTTGTCCGTGTGCCTATATAGCCTTGTCGTTTACGTATATATATAGACGCACGTTGCTGTGCGGAACGAGGTGACTGGCCCCGTATTAGGTCACATTTGCTCCGCGCTCTCGTGAGAGAGCTTCGTTCGTCCGTTCCTCGTGTATAAAACCGCGTAGTTATACCAGTGTGAGTTTATTTCGCCTAGAATACATAGAGCCGGTACGTGTAATACAAGCAGTAGCTACTACCGCCGATGTGTTAGGACTGCCGGTATTTCGCGCAAGCGTTTCTCATCTCCATACCTTTGACCTCGCCGCGGTAAAACTCGCAGCTGGCGGGTAGCCGACCTCGAGTAACGGACATGTGCATGCGCCGCGTTAACCTCGAGTGGGGTGAGGGCATGGGCAGAGAGGAGGAGGGGGGGGGGGTATAAGGAACGAAAAACTTAAATGTTTTATAGCACAAGTAGTAATCTGGAAAGCAATCTTCCCGGGAATATGAAAATTTCGTTGGGTCACAATTCAAACATGACCTAAAAAAAGAATATTACGTGTAGTTTGAGTTCAATGACCTTACTTTCTGGAGAATTCTATCGAGTACGTTCCTATTTTATCCTTGCTTTTTCGTTCTGGTTTCCTGCGAATTTTTTGCTCATTCCGATAAAGAGAGCTAGTGGAAATGTAGTCGCGGATCGAACGATGATCACCCTCGTGTGTCTAGAATCGAATGAGTCGAGTCGGGAGAGAGGGAGGAGATATAGAAAACAAAGGAGGTCGCGAACCTCTGCGACATGTTCGGGGGATGAAACGGGGTTCGACCCTTTTAGCCGAGCGAAAAGCTACCTCGCCCGGACGACCGTATGTAGGAGAGACAGAGAGAGAGAGAGAGAGAGAGACAGAGAGAGAGAGAGAGAAAGAAAGAGAATGAGGGAGAGCGATGAACTCACGGACGGCAGAAGAGTGTACAGTTGTTCTTCTCGAGGAGGGAAAAAGAGAGAACGAGCGAGAGTAAAATGCGACGAGTCGCTACTCATGCGAGGCGGTAGTTGCGATGGCCGTATATTACTGACTGTTACTACTACCACTAGGCGTTACCGCGATGGCTGTGCATTACTGACGGTAACCACTACCACTAGCGCCCCGTTGTGGCGAACTAAAAGCAAACGAGTGGGAGAGAGCGAGGGGTAAAAGCTCGCACAAGAGAGGAGGCGAGAGTACTCTTTCTCTCTCTCTCTCTGTCTCTTTTTCTCTCTTTACTTCTCTACCTCTCTTTCTTCGGGGCAACGACCGACCACGCGGAGATTCCCGAGCAGGGGAACTCCGAGAGCGATTCACCAGCCGGCTCTGTTTTGCGGTTACGGTGCTACAAGAAGTGCAACGCATACACATGTAGATATCGGTAATCTGCAGTAAGAATACTTTTCTCATATTTTTATTTCCTATCCGATCGATCGTCGATCGATCGTCGAATAAAATTTTTATTTTCGTTCCAATGTTTACAATATTAAACGACAAGCCTTCAAGCGACACAATACGAGATTTATTTAAAAAAAAATATACCTATTCGTCGAATCATACGAAAGATGTACTAATTGGTATAAAAACGCGTGTCTACGAGAATCGGTTATGGATAATTTTTAAACAATCATCCTGGCAATTGTTCGGTATGAAACGGGATAAAATCGACCGAGTAAATTGAGCGAGTCATCGAAAGTTGGACGAAACGAAATTCATCGAGAGCGTCCAGAGCGGTTTGGCGAGTCTACGCGAACGAAAGAATGAAAGAAAGAAAGAAAACGAACGGGGAGAGAAAGAGGGTGGCGTTGCCCTGTAAAGATCTCGGTCGTTGATCGTCGATGAAGTAAAATATACCGGTTACGCCGAGGTCGTAGTACTACATATCATATATAAAGATATAATATAACAGGAGTACCCAGCCAGCGTGCGAGACAGCGGTCAATGACCGCCACGAAGCAGGCGCCGTCCGTTCGTACACGCACACGTATACGCCTGCACACACACACATATACACACACACATCGTAAAACGCATATCACGTCGCGCGTCTTCGAAGTGGAACGACGAGACATGTGTGCGAAGCGAGTACCACGCTTCCCCTCGGTTCCCTCGTTGGCCGAAAAACGCAACCCTTTTTTCGGTCGACGCTCTCTGCGGTATCTGCCGAACGCTAATTGCTCGGTCATGCCTGTGAGTCGTTCGAAAATACGGAATGAAACCAAAAAAAGAACATTTGTATCGACCAGGACAAAAAAAATGATCGCGTTCGAACGAAGCGAGGCGTCTCTATTTTTTGCTCTCGATTTTTGTTCAGCCCCGTCTACGAGAGGAGACGCGTTTTGACTCCGCATCGTCAGTCGACAGTTTGTCCATCACGTTTCGACAGCGTTCGAAACATACGGGAAAAAAATTTGAACGTATCGTAGGAATATTTTTCAATCGACAAAAAAAAAACAAGTCGTTCGATCGAGGTCTGACAATGAAGAAATTAACGAGGTTCCGTTTATCGCCGGTCGACGTACGATCCGTTGCGTCATATAATGGAAAGAGAAAGAAAAAGAAAAAGAACGTCGGAAGAATTTCGACGAGCAGTGCGATTCTTCGGGGTTCTCGAACCCTTACGAGGTCACGAGAGAGATTAGAACTGTACCGAAACGTCGTTCGCGGTGTGTTCGCTACGTTTTCTTCGTTGTTTTGCCTTCTCTCGTTCGGAGCCATCACGTGCAATGAACTCTCTGTTCGCTGCCACGGGACTGCGGGGTACCACGTAGGAGGGGGAAAAATAACGACGAAGAGGATGAACCGTTAGCGCATACGGAACACACAGAAGGAGAGAAAGAATCAGTGAGAGCGAGAAAGAGAGAGAGAGAGCGAGGGAGAGAGGAGGAGACCGTGGGGACCAGAGCAACGTCTCTCGTTCTCGTAGACCGCGTACCGCGACCAACACACTCGCGTTGACCATCAAAGCCCGGTGCATTAATGTGCATTGCAGACTTCGTAGCTTATAGACGAGGGAAACGAGGCAAAATTGTCAAGGGGCCAACGACTCTATCGAGCGGTCGAGTACTTTACGTCGGTACGATGTTGTCACGAAGCGGTCTCTCGATAGGTAAGTTCCGGTCGATCGATAACACCGAGGAAACTGTGTCATGGCTTTTTTACGATCGAATCAGTGGCTAGTCGATCGGTATGACACGTTTCTGAGAAGCTATCCTTCGGATTACGAGCTCATCGAACTCTCGCGGGGAAAAAGACGTTCGATTTCATCGAAATCCGGTCACTGACCGAGAACGTTCGTATACCTGTATACGACAGAGAGATTGTCGCAGAGCGTACGATAGTGTCGATAGTCATCCTAGTCGGTTCTAAGAAAATAAATCATATTTTCCTATTATATCAATAAAACGAACAAACTTTTATTCGAAAACTATTATTTTTCTTTGTTTTCGACAAAAGCTTCGTTGATAGGCAGACCGTTATTTTTCAACGAACGACGAAATTTGTTTTTTTTTCGATTCGCGTTTAATCTAGTATTTCTGTTTGTTTTTATTCACAAATCATTTTTATTCTTGCGTCGAGTATATTTTCTTCCAGGTAGATAGTTCCGTTGTTTCGTAAGATAATTAATACTCGACGGACATCGCTATGCAACGCACCAGTATTAATAACTCAGATAATCTTTTATTCTTGAGATAAGGAGATAAGGAGAAAGGATTCGATGAAATAATACTCGATACAAAATAATATACATTTATATAGATAGAGGTTAACGAGTCTGGAAAGTTATTGCGTCGATTATAGAACTTATTTTTAACTCGTCGACGTTACGAAATAACGTAACGGTTTTATTTTGTATCTCACTTTTTTTCGGGAGAATATATCACCTAGGAAAATGACGAGATTAACGAGGTCGATGCGTCGAAGGATGAACAACCGAAGCTGACATCATTCCCATTTCGTTATTCGAACAAGCCTTGTCCCGTTAACGAATCTACCTTGCATCACTTGTACTGTATATAAACAGAAAATACGTAACTATACCACGTATTCTATTCAGTCGAAGAGCTTTTTTATTCTTCTTTTTCTTATCCATTATCGTCCCTTTCCTTTCAAAGTTTCAATTAGCAGGGATTAAAAATTGCTTCGATCGAAGTACTAATGATGAAAATGCTGATTGGATGAAATGATCGAAATTGGTCGAGTGAATGTGGTTAGGAAGTACGATAGGGTCGGTGAGAGAGAGAGAGAGAGAGAGAGAGAGAGCAAAAAACGATTTTGGCTTTAGCCAAGACCTTGCGGTGTTGACACTGGTATTTATCGACAGGACCTCGGTTTCACGATGTGCGACGCAACCAAGAGATCTCTGTATACGTATACGCGGTATAACGAAAACCACGAAGCGGAAGTCCGCGCGTGCGTGCGCGCGCATATGCGCGTTTCACTGTTTGGGTGTGTCAAAGAAACCTTGAACCGCTTCTGCGACACTCAAGCAAAGCACAATATGTTGGGGAAAGGGACACGGACGTGAGCGAAACGAGCGTCCAATCTGGAGAAACAGCTTTTGTGAAGTACCATTTGGCTCAATAACGCTGAGCCTCCGCGTGTGCGATCGCACACACGTGCGTAATCACGAAAACGGGCAAATATACGAGTCGAGCTCGCGCAATCTGTTAACGCGTAATTCTCGCCACGTGCGCTTCCCAGTTGCCTTGACTATCGGTAAATAAGAACGAGCTAATTTTGTAATGGGAGAATAAGAGTTTCGAAATTAAAAAAAAACACATTATTTAATTCAAATTGGCTAATTTAATTTAAAAAAAAGGGGATTTCACCGACCTTAAGATCGCAGAGAGCGTCGCTATATCCTCTAGATACGTATACGCTCGATTATTGTCCTACCCCCTCCCCCTCCGAGTATCATTCAGAGCTATCAAGCTGAATAATAATCGAGGGCACGCAACACAAGCGAGCTCGGTGCGTACGTTTACGTACTGTACACTGGTGAATTCACTTAAGTTCTCTCTTTGTCTCTCGCTCTCTCGCGCGAGCACACTCTCGGCCATTCACCCGTTTGTATGCTCTTGAACCTTCAGGGTCGTCGCTTGTAAGAGAGCGCCTCTGCCCCGAGCACCCTACCCTGCTAGCTCTCTTATCATTTTAGTTAACCAGCCGCTTTATCAAATTACACGCGTGTATATATATATATACACATATATATTCGTGTCTTAATAAAATTCTTTATCTCACTCTTCTTTTCCTCTCCCTCTCTCTCTCACACACATTTTTTCCGTCTTGCTTTTGGGGACCCCCAAGTGGATAACGCCGACACGGAAAAAACGTCACCGATAAATACGAAAGAGTTATGGGTCTATTATAAATATATTCTATTTTTTGGCATTTTAATTCAGCTTCATTATTTATATAACCTCAAACTAAAAAAAGAACACATTATTCGATGCCAGTTACTTCATTTTTTGCGCTTTGATTTACGTTCGTAACATCCGGAAATATATCTCTCTTAACCCTCGTTTTTTTTCCTTGAATACAAAGTTAACAAAAATTCAAAATAAAAAAAAAAAACTAGTGAAAGGAACGAGGACAAATTTACGAGAATGACAAAAAGGTCAATCAAGATTTTGCAAGCCTCCACAGTGCTGAGAAACGGTTGATAATGTCGTGTTCCAAAAATGTGGTTTCCATTAGTCGAGTTCCGTAAAAAAAAAAGAAAAAAATCTTCGACAGAAACGTCCATGAGGCTGTCCCGATGTTGTAAATCCAGCGAGCACATACTTTCACGTATGTGGAGCAACGACCTTCGAATTTTCTGTTTCTCAAGACAGAGAGAGGGAGAGGGAGAGAGAGAGAGGAAGAACCGAGATGCACGACCGGGGTTCACGAACTCTTGGAAAGGTGTGTATTTACCGTATATAGATATACGGATAATGATACAACAGAAAAAGAACAGAGCGAGCGGTAAAAAGGGATGGCGGTAGAAAGGGAGGGGCGGGGGGCAGAGGACGGTACAAGGATGGATGGTACAGTTATGTCCTCCGCCTTCGGGCACTTCCTTCTTCCCAACTTGCTCACAATAAACGAGAAACTCATCTTCTACACTCGCGTATGCACGCTCATACGTACAAGATTTCCAATACGAATCAACATTGGTAAGATGACGAGAGATACGGATGGACGCAGCTTCCTCTCTCCCTCTCTCAGTCCACCATTATCCCTTTCAATAAGACGTTTACGACGTTCGAAAGAAAACTACCGTATGGTCGACTTTTCGCACCCTTGTCTCTCGTCCGAACGAGAGAGTCAATGGCGAAAGGTGATTGTGAATATCGAAACAAACCGCGTAAAATCCCACGCTGTCCAACGAACCGTAACTCCTGCCTCCTTTTTCCTCTCGAAAATCATTCGCATTTTGCAAAATTTCGTCGAGCAACGATCCTGGTCAAGGGGGCCAGGAAACGGAAACGAGCCCGGCTACATTATGCACATGCGTATACGAACGCGATCAGGGTGAAACGTGAAACGCGTGGGTTCGGATCACTTCGAAAGATCTTCGTATATACACACGCGATACAAAATTCTCGATACGAGAGTACGCGTAAAACCGAGTAAGCCTGTACTTACGATGCATAAAGTATTTTAAGATAAAGTGGGTCAGTGCAGGCGTTGTTTCTCTCCTTTCGAACTCTGCAAGGCCCGTCTTGAGTCGGCGGAGACCCTCCGGTTACGTAGTCGATCTGGGTCTTCCGCAGGAGGCACGGTATACGATGAAAAAAAAACCAAGAGAGAGAGATGAAAAAGGAGAAATAAAGGTATATAAGGGATCCGAACCTAACGGTATCGTGAGTAATCGTCGGAGCGATGATGACGTCTCTCATCTAGTCGACGCTGGACCGCATTCGAACGCCCGCCAAGTCTCGTTTAGAGCAGAGCCGCAGCCCGAGATTCGTAGTGCTTCGTCTAAAAGCCGTAACGGTGATTCGACTCATCGGTTTCGAGAATGATCTTCTTTGTCCTATGTTCGAGTCGAGTCCCTTTGTGCATGTATAATTAAGATTAACGCCCTAATCACCTCGATCGTTTAGAACGATTCGTCTCGTCGGCATCGATGTGACTCGACGTTTCGAGACACGCGACGAACCGACGAAAAATCACGACGTTGGTATTTCATAATTATTAGGAGACGGTCGTTGAACTCTTAATTTCTTCGAAAGCCTCGCTTCGACGAGTAATTGCGGGGCTAATCAGTGTCCGATGTGAGGCAATTCTTTATCGGCTCTTATCGCAATGTCGTTTCGTTCATAGCCCTCGGTTCTACTTTTTTTTCCCTTTCTTTCGTTATCGTTATTATTATTTTATTATTATCGTCGCGACGCGACTAACGCGACGATCGAAGGATGTTCGCTCCCGATTTCGCGTAGTTCGTAATTCGGCACAGCGTGAGATTTTAATCGCGAAAAGTTTGTTGGGAATGATAACGTTCGGACGACGGGCTGATAGTTGATTGGATTTTATCGATAATCTCTGATGTCAGCGTGTTCGGTTAGCAACGATAGGGAAGAATATTTGTTCCAATCGTATTTTTGAGAAATAACGACGAAAGTTTCGTTCCTAGTTTCCGGAGATGAAATAGAGAGTTCGAGAAAAGCCGGAAACAGGGAGATCCGACACGAGCTAGGACTTCTGGTCTCGTTTTCAACGATTACCCTCGACGATCGACACCCACGTGGCGTTTGGCCAGATTTCCGCGAAAGATCCTATTTTTCTTTCCCATTTTCCACGAAGCAACGGTGGATAAGAACGATATAGAACAGTTTATCTGCGTATGTGTGTATATTTTTGTAATCAGTTGGTCGAGGGCGGACTCGTTTCCCGTTAGGCATTTTGCGGAACGCGATATCACGAACTGATTTTCTCGTATTTCTCAATCACGCACGACCATGTGACCCTTCTTCGCGTGCGTCTTCGAACGAATTCTCGGAGGTGTTATCCGCGATAGGGAAGTAAAATAAACTATAAATCGTGATATACATATATATTGTATAAGTATCATTGAATACACAAGATCGCACGTGTCGTTGACGATGTATCATGACGCGGAAACTTTTTCGTTCAAGGTCAGTGTGTTGGCACTTCCATATTTGATTATTTCGCTCGGATCCGAAACTCGACGTTATATTTTTTTTGTATACTCGCTGACGAAAGAAATATTCGTGGATCGATAGGTGATAGGCGCGACGATAAGACTCGACTCCCATATAGTAGGTACGTGCTTTCTCGTCGTGGCGATTAAACGTCGAATGCGCTTATGGTGACGGATAAAAATTATCTATCGATTTACCCTTCCGTTTTGCACTATTATAATTATCGCAATTTTCGTAACGCGTATTAAATTAAAATTTGCATTTTTATAATGAAATAAATTGTATTTGACGAAAATAATTATGCCGTTATATTGAGAAAACAAAAAAAAAGAATTTATCCGTTTTATATTTAAATCCGTAAAGTAAATCGAACTGTGGAACAATTAGTATGTAGATAGTTCGATGAAAATGAAAGTCGTTTTTTGTATGGTAGAAGACGAGGTTTGTAGATAAAAAAATGATATTTCATAGTCGGAAGTACAAAGATACGGAAGACCATGACCTATCGTGTTAGCACGTCAAACAGAAAAGGACGATACGTGCTTGCGAGAGACACACGCATCGACAATATTTGTACCGACTTTGAGTGATATCTTTTCGTGACCCGTGGGTCGAACCATCGAGTCTACGGAAGACCCTTGGAGTCGAAGAGGAAGAAGAAACAAAACGAGCAAACTTTCCATTCGCCTCGTGACTGCAGCAAAATTTCAACACTCGACGACCATCGCGAACGACTCTACGTTGTTTTTTGTATAATTATTTTTTATCGTTCCAAGGATCTTGTAGCACGTTTCGTCCACGTTTGGCACCGGAAACATAAATTGTCGTGACAAATTGTCGATGTAATTCCAACAGCACGATAATATTCCATCGCAAATAACCGAACGATCACATTTCACTAAAAATGCTCGTGAAATAACGTATCAAATTTATATAAAAAAAATAAATAAATACAAATGTAACGATCAAAAATTAATTCATTCGAACTCAATTTCGCCTTGATCCAAGTAATGTCGATTTAATTAAAAATAAGTTATTCATTTTTTCTCTATATACGCTGCTTTTCGCTTTCGCTAATCAACGTTGTATAATTTACATTCGTATTTTCGAGAACGAATGTCGGATTGTGTATACGACGACGGTATATTTTACACAATGTCCCGTTTCCGCGACGAAGCGGGCTTACAAAATAAACGCGCGAGCCGACAGATACACGCGCAAGTTTCGCTGATAAAAGATCGCGTTCGCACAATAATAATACGGTGGTTCACGAAAAACAACTGTGACGATGCAGGTAGAAAAGAGGGAACACGTGGACGCCTTTACCGATTTGACGTGTATCGAGCGTACGCGTATATGGAGAATCGATAGATCGATCATTTTAACGCGATAAGAGGCATCGATTTATCGGATGACCTTCTGCAACGGAGGTACATAAAGTGTTTACAAATCGTCATCAACACGCCGAAATCGAAATACATATATATCGATATTTTTCTATTAACGATTTTTGTTAACCGCTTCCGGCATTTACCAGTTTTAAGCACGTTTTTCATTCGCGATCGGTGATACGGGCGGTAAATTTTTAAAATCCAAGCGTTCATCGCGGATCGAAGATATAATAATGGGCTTTTTGTGCGTAAGGTTAGACCTCATTCTCTTTCCGCTTGAGCGCGTGATACACCGATCGCGTCTGTGGTTACCGAGAGGGAAACGAACGAGAGAGGAAGAGAGAGATCGGGAGTGAAGCCATCCGATATATAAATCGGAGAGTCCGATTGATTCGTCCACGGATCGTTTAAATTCGTTCAACGGCAATCATCGATGCACGAGCCCTCTTCTGGAAGTACTTCGTGCGGAACGTTTCGAGGCTACGCTCGATTTGATAAATCCTGCCATGAAAAATGGAATTCACGTGTTTCTCATCAAAGTCTTCATTTTCTTTATCCCACTACAAGATATCAATAATTCATCGACCGAATTACAAAAATTCTACAATTTTTCTTCTATATTTCTGCACCTCGCGGAGGTGTCGCCACGTGTGACGTTCTCTCGTTCATGAAGGGTATCGGTGATGCGAGTTTCTATATACGCTTGGTAAATTCGCCTTTCCTTTCCTCGTTCTCACGTTGACCTCAGTTGAACAAACCCCCGGTCCCTCTCCCACCGAACGTCACCTTGCAAACTTCTCGCCGCGTCGAAGATCGAGAGACGATCGTATGCAACCCTGAACGCGATATTCCATTCCAGCTCACCTCAACATTTTATACGGTAGAGGTGTTCTAAACGAACGAGAGGATACCTATGGCTATATATATATATATATATATATATATATATATACCTATATATGTGTAAAATCAAGAGGTGTAACGAGTCGAGCGGGATTTGACCTCGACGCTTCCGTTCGTCCAGTTGACCAAGAGAGAAAGAGAGAGGAGAGAATTTGAAAAGCTCGAGGTGAGCCCTTGAGCACGGAACGCGATACATTATGCCTGCACGCCTAAAAAATTAAAGCGGTCTATGATACGTACATACGTATGAAGCGTTGAATGATATTAATGTCACGTAAAGGTGAATAATTGTAACTAATTATTGCGCGTCCTCCGGGCTCGTCGACGTCTTACAAAAGGTCGCGGCTATTCGTCCGAGCGATAAATTTATCCGTGATTCAACCTTCAACAGGCTATAGTTCGCATCCTATTTGTTCAACAAAAATATTTGAGCACTTATGTAATTCATTAATTAATTATTCGAGTTGATTATATCTCCGGTAGAAAATTTTGTTATACTATCAAAATACAAAAACGTCATCGTCCCGTAACATCCTTGAGATTGATCGTGAAAATTTTATATGCACTTTATTCTCGGCACATTGAAACATAAATTATTTAGCTCGTGAAAGAATCTGTTTGAAAAATATTTCTCTCTAATGCAAATTTCGTCGTATCTCGTGGAAACGTGTTCCGGAAGATTCGTCCTTGGGTTTAAAAAAATATATATGTACACTCGAATCTCATCTGGTTGAAGAATCAGGCGATGTTTTCGGGAGTTTTCTTTCGAAAACAAGAAATCACCGGTCTAACCTCTAACACTACGTCTATATGTGTAATGGCCGACTCATGGTCTAAAAAAATGAACGCACTACGCTCGAATGCGAACGTGGGCGTGTAACAAACGACGAAGCGAAGAAGTTTAAGGCCGCCTATTTTAATATATTTACATACTATTTGCTCCCCCCACCCTCTTAAATACACAAATATCTACAAAAACTGTATAAGTTGTGTATAGTATAGTTAAATCGTTCGAGTGACGATACCAGTAACGATTTACAGAAAAAACACGAGAAAAGCACGAAAATTCCTCGTAGAAAAGAGACACGAGAAAATGTGAGAAAATTGAAATATACATTGTTGAATATCGTCGAAGGAGACGTCTGTCTTTAACAGCCAAATATCTTATTAATAGTTTCCGAACGATTGCGAACAGACGAGAAGAAAAATAAAGGAATTTGTCAGTGCTCGAGAGAAATTTGTTAAGAATACGACATTTACTCGACACAATCCTTCGTAACCTCGTTCGAGTTCTTACCTTTTTCAATAAATCTTTTCTATATTAAAAAAAACAATTTTTTTCACGATCTTAACTCTTCCCCCGTTACAATTTTTTCGTTTTCAAACTGATTTGGGAGCCGGTCGTCGTGAACCGAGTTTTGACCTTGAAGCTTTTTTTTTAATTCGCGCTTGGCCTTGAAATATCGAACGGGAACAAATACGATTAAACAAACAGCGATTGTATAATTTGGTACATCGATATGGAATACTTATTGTCGGTGTCAACATGACAACGCGTCGGTACAACGACGAGAGGAACTTAACGTAAAAAAATGGCGATAAACGATCGAATGAAATCATCAAAAATCAAATTACCATGGAACCAAATCACTCTCTTCGTTTCATCTTTGTCCGTTGACCGACCGTTGTCAACCGACGATCGTAAAACACAGCGAGCACACGGAGAGAGGTTCCTACAGTATAAATATATATAAATCTATATACATATATATACGTATAAACCCAAGATTGCTTCGGGAGCCAGATACCAGCTTCGAGAGTCTCGGCATCGCAATTCGAATATTTGTAGGCATATTGCGTCTGAATATATACGCTTTGAGACCATAAGCTCCAAGACAGTGTGCATATGCATATAGGAATATATTTGTGAGCCCGGCAAAAGAGTCTATCGTCGGCTCGAAGGTCGTCGTGGCCTTGAAACAGTGACGTTGTTGTATCGTGCGGTCCCAACACGGTGTAAACAGGCGCGTCTGGTCTGAAGAATCACGCGCAAGCTTATCGCTGTCTCTCTCTCTCTCTCTCTCTCTCGCTCCTTCGATCTTTCTTTTTCTCTCTCTCTCTCTCTCTACTCGTCTCGCCTGTCGTCGTCGTCGTCGTCGTCGTCGTCGTCTCCGTCGTCATCGTCATCGTCGCGTTCGGTCCAGCATACGATGCACCGGGCCGCCTCTTTCGTGACCAGACGACCGCTGAACGACCGCCACGTATTATCCTTGCGACTGAAGATTCCCTCGGGCCTACCCCTCCTCGGCCTACCTCGTACTTTCCACGAATCCACGACCTGGGTTAATTCTCCATTCCTCGTACGTATATATCGTATGCGCTTTGGCAGTATTCGAAACCGATAAAAATGCATGATCTCACCACCTGAAGTGCCGGGCGTGTTTGTATGCATTGTATCTGATAAAAGAAAGAAAAAAAGAAAACAGATATGTATACGCGCAATATCTGATACAATGTTCGTGTATAACTATATATTTGTATGTATAGCTAGCGAGCAGACTCATCGGAAGCCTGCTGCGCTTGAAAAGAAACGGTGCTTCGACGCGTCCGTACGATATCGAGAGGTCGTGCATCGTGACTCATCGAAAAAATTCCATTTTTCGATTTGTGTACGAAATGCCGTTGGATTCACTCTGCTATATCAATTAGAACGTGCGGACTGTCGGTTCCAAAAGTTTTTTTTCTTCAATTTCGTCGCCATTTTTCTTTTTCAAACGAGTCCGTCATCCTCGTTTTCGGGCTCAAAATATTTCGTGTAATTCGACTATTTCGATCACATTCTGGGTTTTGATGTCGACAAAAATCTAAAAAAAAGATTCTGCACGATCGGGAGAATATAAGTTCGAAGGAGATTTCAAAAAATATCCGAGGCGAGGGTGAGTCAGGGGTTAATGCGGGTGACGGAAAATCTCGCGGCAATTCAAAAACTTGCGATCGTTCAAAGAGCTGTAACTTTTTTACATTTTCGATCGTTCGAACAGAAAGTTCGTGTAAATTTTGAAAATGTCTTGTTCTCGTTTTTTATGAAATGAAAAAATATTTTATACCGCGACTTTAGCCACGATACGTACCTAAATATTGTAAATCCTTCCAGGCTCCTGCTGTGAACTAGTTCCGATAAAAAATATTGTCGCGAAACGACTGTTCGGATCTTTATTACCATAACGAAAAAACGATAAATTATAAAATGTTATTGTTAAATAATTAAAAGCTGTCGAACGATCGACCGAAGGAAACTTCTGAAAAAGCTAAAATTGTTTGACCACGTTCATAAAGCTTAGTCGGTGACCTCGTTGGGAGTCTTCTCTCGTTCGAGGTCGCTCGCCTCACTTTTTCCCCCGTTCCCCCTCGCCGTTCTACCAACGCCGGTTCAATTCCCTCGCGACCCTCGACGCGCGATTCTACGCACCGCAGAATTATAACGCGCGAGGGGTACGCCGAGGGTGAGAGAGAAAGGAAAAAGGAGAGAAACGCAGAAGCGTTTGTAAGGGTCGTGACCTTGCCACGTGGAGTTTCGTTGGGCGTATAGAGCCAAGGACGCGGGAGGACGACCCTTCGGGGGTTTGAGGAGCGAGAGAGAAAAACAACGCCGCTTCGTTTCTATCCCAGTCGCACGTCGTGGCCCCGAGTCGTTTTTCGACGAGAGCTTTTCCATTCTCTTACTTTTTCCTCCCTTCTATTCCTGATTTTCTCAAGGACGTAGCGACGTCCTTTAACCCGGAAGAGACCGCGACGAGCATTGTGAGCAGTGTTGTATAAGAGGGTGGCGTCGTTCGAAGATTTTCATCCCCCGTTCACGCCGGCCGTTTACGCTCTTTGTTGCTCCCTTATGCCCTTTTCCACAAAGTGGTGAGCGATTGGCCTTCGTGCGTCAGGCAAAGTCCCGCTCATCGAGAATACCCGGAACTCCATGGATCTTCCCCTCCTTCTGTTATCTCTCGACAGCGCCTCCGAAAATATATATTCGAATATATGCGCGGCCCACGTTTTGATCGAGCGAAAAATGAGTAAGGCACCCGGTATCGGGTTTCCCGGGAGTGGGCGCGCTCAAAGTTATCAGGGTTATTCTCAAAGCTTGAGAATCTCACCGGAAAATCAACGTTTCCCACGGACGAGAATTTTTCCAGTAGCGTTTTTGAACTCGAGAGTGAATATCGACATTGTTCTACACATGTACCTACTTAATAACTCAAATTTAATCTTTTGATAATCATGAAAATGACATTTTGATAATCAAGAAAGTGACATTTTGATAATCAAGAAATTGACATTTTGATAATCATGAAATTGACATTTCGATAAATAATCATGTCACAAGTGATTCTTTATTTTTATTTTACGGCATAAATATATAAAATAATCGTACGATTCTCTCATTTTTTTGCGAAAATGATAAGATGCTGGATAAGATTTGATCTCAGGATCTGTCGTAAACTCAACGAGGTTGAGAGCCCGCCGTCCCGAGTTCGCCTCTTTTATTTATGCTAATGTAGCCGACCTTCGACAAGATATTTTGCGTTTGCGAGAATCTCGAAATTCCTTTGGCAATTTTATCTGCTACATTGTTTCACCGAGGATCAAATTCTTTGTCACAAGATATCCCCGACTACGCGAGATATCAACATGTGTTCTTTTTTATATCATCTTTTTTCATCGTCGCCTCTTTTATCCCCCCCCCCCCCCGCCGCCCCCTCTCACTCTTTCACGAAATGACACTTGTACCTGAGAACCAATCGAACGTTTCCCATATATTATTAGCTGCTATTACTTTTTGTTCGTCATTAATTACACCGTGATGCACGACGTCGTCAACTCCCTCGATACAATATCCCAATCTGTTTTTTTCTCCGTCTTTATTATCTCGCGAATTGACATCTGGGTTTTAAGGCAAACAGACGCGTACCATATTAAGTTTATATCTTGTTATTCGGCGAATGAAAGAATTCTACCCGTTCGACTTAATTAATACGAGTGACTCGTGACCTTGGTGCCTAAAGTTGTGAAAAATATTATTTCGATAATTTTATTATTTGTTATTAATGGAAACGATGTACAAGGCCGAGATGCTTCGCGGCATCGCGCAAGATCATCGACGAAAACGAGGATACTTCCTTGTTGTTCGTATTTGTTTTTTGTAATCGCGAATTCTGTCGAAATCCGGTCTTTCTTTTTGAGGAAAAGTTGCAAAAAATATAATATGTAAAAATAAAAATGATCGGTGAGCGAGTACTCTTGACTCCTAATGGACCCTTTGTTCGGCTATCGAGTTTCGTCAAATCAAATAAAAATTGATAATAACAATAACGATAATAATATTGAGGAGGGTGCGCTGGTCAGTACCTACCTGGCAATGCCCTCTCCTCGTTCAATAGCGCGCTCGTTCGAGCAAAAGCAAACAACGATTTTCTCGAAGGTGCGCGCGTTCATTCGTCCTTATGGCAAACACTTATACCACTCGAAGGTGTTGTCGAAGAGAAAGAGAGAAGTCGGACGGAGAACAGTGCCGGGAGTCCGGTCGATAGAGCAAGGAGGTTATAAAAAAACCTAAAAAAAAGGAGAGAGAAATATATAAAATAAAATAATAAAAAAAGAACCGGCAAAAGGCCAACCGAACGAGACGTGGAAAAAGCTCTCAGCGATGCACGAGGAGGCGTGTATAATTCCAGTGCGCGAAGGCCACGTCGCTGGGGTCGAAGAGGAGATGATAGAGAAAGAGAAATAAGAAGACAAAAAAACGCGAGACGAGAAATAATAAAGAGAGAACAGAACGAAGAATATGTTAAAAGTGCACCCGCCCGAGCGAGCAACGCAAGGGCGGTGGAATATTTTGCGTCGAACTGTTTCTTTTTTTGTTTCAGCTTTCAAACTTTTTACCATTTTAACCATTCGCGAATTTTTATTTTATTCTTGCCTATCTCGTTCTTCCTCGATATTTTCCTCGATTTTTGTTATTGTTTTATCGTTCATCTTATTTTTCTACGTCGTTCATCGAGAAGATCAAGCCACGCCGGACGTTCTGATCGAGTGGTTGCGGTCTCTGTGTGAGTGTGAAGAGGCACCCCTAACGTCTTATCGTCATTACCATTTCTATTACCATTATTCTTGACTCTTTCGCCATTCTTCGTCGTCTTGGGGCTCTACGGGCGAGTTGAAGAGGAGTTAGACTCGGCGAATCCAGTCGAGGGCACGCATATACGCGTTAATAAACTGAAACGGGAGCGAGAGAGAGAGAGAGAGAGAGAGAGAGAGAGAGAGAGAGAGAGAAAAAAAGAAAGACAGAGAGAGACGGTGAGAGTAGGGCGAAGTAGATGGAGGAATGGCTCAGGGTGAGGGTAACAGTCCAATAGGTCTGCGACCTCGGGGCGAGACCTTGAACAAACCAGCGAGGGAGATAGGAAGAATGGGGAGGGGGGGAGAAAGAGAAAGAGAAAGAGAGCAGGTCTTTAGCCAAGCGTGGACAGCAGCACGAACATGGCCGACCAATTTCACCTTTTTAACATTCGATAATCAATAGTATTTTTCATTTAATCGAAATAAAAATCTAGTAATAAAAGCGATTGGCAAACGTCAGTATGGGTTTTCCTTTTGATTACAAAAATGTTTGATTATTAAACTTGTTAATTAAATTGTCGAGAAATTGGACAAAGAGAAATTTAACAAAGCTAAAATTGGTCCAGGATGTTCATGGAACTAGCGTGCATCGAATTATGCGTGTTGGAGCACGCGAATACGACGACAGTGATGAAGGGGAAATAAAGAAAAATAGATTGTATAGAGAAGAAAGAGCGTGTGCGAGGGCGGTGTCCCGAAGGTTCCCTCTTTTTTTTATTCTATCCATCTCACTCGCTCTGCCTCTCTCTCTTTCTCTCTCGTCGAGTGCCTCGCCGTACTATCCCCTAGTCTGGGAATGCTCGAGGATTCCAGAGACCAAGACAACACAGCAGTGATCTCGTTGTTCTCCGGTTCAAGGCCAACGAGTGGAAAGAACAAAAAAGGAGATACATCAAATATATAGACGGGGAGAGATAAAATATTAGGAATACTTAGTAGAATTGGCAAAGTATGGATGAAAGAAATTGAATAAAGTTAAGAAACGGACCGAAAGTCGCTCGTAGATACGAGCGTATATTTTTATCTTCGACAATTTTTTTTCGTATTGATTTCAATATTTATATTGAATATAAAAATTGTTTTATCCGCATATAAAAAATATATCAAATTTAAAAGATTCAGAAATAAAAATATCGCGATGCAAAGTTCGAGCTCTATTCTCGTCGTAGGGTTTCTCGGTCAAATTCGTGATCAAAGATTATTATTTTTTCGCGAGAAAGATAATGAATTAAAATAATACGGACGATGGTCGAAATAGCAAAGGACACGACGAAACAGGAATCAGGTTCGCGCGGGTCGACGAGCATCGTATAAACGTACGTCTATATTTCGCTCGGTTTCTTTTTAATCGTTTTTCCCTCGATCGAAAAAAACGCTCCGTCGAAAATTTTCCGTTACTCGATGGATCGTGAAATATCGCTGTGCTCGCGTGTTCTGACCTCCTCGACGGAGTGGCAATGATATGTACGAGATATTATAATTATCCGCAGGATTAACATCTTGTTCGTGTTTCTGCGTTATACATTATGCAAATCGATGAACATTTTTTCATCGCGCATCTCACGAAGTGAATGTCGAATTATAGATGTCGTAGGTCAATGGAGAAACAATGTGAACAAAATTCTCTCGGTTGGCGCTTTTAGTGATTTTGTAGAAATGAAAAAATGTGAATGAAAATGAATAAATAAATAATTAGTAAATAAATAAACAAATAAATATATACGTGTATATACGTTCCTTTATTTCACTATGACAAAAACAAGAAAATCCCAGATTTGTCTGATAAATATCAGCACTTAGGTTCGTTATATCGTTTACTATTCGATCGTTCAATATCCAAATTGAATTTAATGAGAGCGTCAAGTAATAAAAGAATAAATCAGCATTCCTTCCAGCGAGCATTTTCCCAGCGCAGCAATGCGAAGAATTTTATCATCTGTTTTATCGCTCGTCAATCGAGCTTCCCCACGTATGACACGACTCTCGTCGAAGGATTTTGGACCTTGGAACCGGCAGGTGTCCGTAGAAGCTCGAAGTACAGAACGGGCGTGAATATCTCGAAAGAAGGAAAAACATGCGGTGAGATGAGCGATAAAACGAGAAACAAACAAACAAACAAAAAGTGCAATAAATTCGATTCGGCCGAGACCTCAGCGATGGTCGCGCAAGGACGTTCGTCTGCATACCACGGAAGAGCGAGACAGCCCGCGTACCGAGTGAATCGATAAAAATGCCTCGTTTGTTATTGATACGCAATCGCGCACGATGATACGAGACGATGATGAACAATCGCCGGTCACGATCATTCGTAAATATTATTGCAGCCCGAATGTGAAAGAGCGTGTCCGTGTCGCGAGGACGGACTCTCTTGTCTCGTTTTATATCTATAACCAGATACAGATATGCAAAGGAATACAAACGACGAATTTTCTATCTTTGGTTTTCTGATTACGCGAGATAAAATTCCGGGTCATTTAGATACAAACGACTTGTATGACTTTGCGTGTATATATATATATACGATTATATGCACACAGATATGTACATAGATACGTGATACCAATCTGATAATCAGCGCGTGACACGATCGAGAGGACGAAGAGTCACGGTTTCCTGGGCCGATAAAATCGTTCGCGAGGTCGTCGTTTAGTATTTTTTCTTCTTATTCTTCTTCAAAACAATAAATTTCTTCCGTAAGATTTGCATAATGTGGAAGAAAAAACGACGATGGAGTCGTAGGAGCGTTTTTGTTCGTGGGGCATATGAGAGCCACTAGAGACGCGAGTTTTTCCATCCTCTTTCTCGTTTTGCGGGTAAGTTTCATGAATGAAAATGCTCGACGCGCGAGAAAGGGATATATACGCGGTATAGTAGCGGAAGGCCTTGCTACTCGCGACTGCGACGTGTCTCTTTCTCGCTTTCGCGGGAGTCTCGTTCCGCGCGCGCGAGCCTCGTTCCTCGTCTCGTTTATCAACTCGTCCTGTTCCCTCCGGCGAGAACTCCGACGAGACTGACACATATTTACGACCGGTATTAATACGCGTGTAAACGATCTTTCCTCGACGTGAATCGAACGCGAAAATCGACTTTCGACATTTTATAACGCTCGAAAAACGTGAAATCAATGGCGACTGAGTAATTTCAATCGCGAGGATCGTTATCTCTATGGCCGATACGACGAATTAATTGTTGCCTGAGAGAAATCAAAACCTTTCGCGTGTTTTTGATCATTTATTATTATTATGACTGCTAATATGATTAATGCGTCGCGAGGAATCGAAGTCACTCGAGGACTTCCGAGAAACGACAGTGACTGAAAGTTAGTTCGGAAGATCAGCAGGACTTTTTCTTCAGACTCTCGTATTACAAACGGTCTCGACTTACGTTTCGCGAATGTCGCCGCGCTCTTTTTCAGACGAATCGTTGAACGAACGAACAGCAGACAAGTGACAAAAAAAATATATGTATGTATCACTTCCTCCGTTATCGTTCAAACCGTTATAGGAAGATAAGACAACGTTGAATATAAAGTAATTTGATTCATGGAACGACGATCCGATCTCAAGAAGTTTTGCTTTTAATGAAATTAATTCGATCGAAAATATCGTTTGAGACAAATTATCTCGATAAAATCAGGCTTAAAGGAGGTATTTCCATTTGATCGATCTTCTCCTTCTTTTTCACGAAGTATACTTACAAAAATATGACGTCGAAAAGATTCCTATGTATCGCAAGCTGCAGATTCTTAAATTGCAATGAAAATCCTCGAATCGAAATAAAACACGATTGATACAATCTTGTTATATACCTCCCGTAACTATATGCATATAATTGAATCGACGACCCGAGGTATTCGCGGAAGCGGAGTTGAAAGAGCGTTGGCACGTGTCGATTCCCTGCAGAGTTCACCCGGCGACGGTCGTGTCTCCCCACCGATGGAAAAATGCAATATAAACCAGCGGTTTCTCATGGAGATGCCCGGGAGAAGATCAGAGTTCGCTCCATACCAGTGACAGGGTTGCACGCGCAACAACATCACGAGAAATACGGGAGAATTCCCACGAGCTGCGTTAAATTCTACGAGTATAAGAGAGACAGACAATGAGAGAGGGAGATCGAGCCAACGAGAATCGTGGCAGGTCGCCGGGCAACCGACGCCCACGACGAGACACGCGCTTTTCTACCTGTTTACGCGAATACCTTCTGAGATCTGTGCGACCCGCTACATACGCTACGTATATATGTTCGTGTATAGGTGATAAGGCCGTGGAAGAGAGCTTTCGCTCCACGGCTTATATACTGTGCGTATAACACGTATATATACATATTATATACACTCAAACACTTGTATATAAATATATATACAAGCGTTTGTATATAGGAATCGTGAGTAGAGAGTCGAGCGCGTGGGCGGATGTTCAGAAGTGCAACAAAGGGAAACATCAGCCGAGAGGTATTAACGTCGGCTCTCGTTCTCTCGCGGCAACCGGCAACCCGCTGCGAGAGTGCTACATATATACTATATATACAGACGGGCGAGAGATTTAATCCAATTCATGATACGAGCCATGCAGAATCCTCGTCGCCGGCGAACTGGGCAAGACGAATAACATATAGAAGCTATTTCTGGCCGACGAGACGAGGTGATAATCACTCTCTCGCGTATTCGCGAAAGGTGAATATTCGTGCTCGACATATTGCACCCGTTTATATCGATGTCGAATCGGCTGGCGTTCGCCTGGACGTTTATTCAGACACGAGTTTTTCGATCAAACGTAATTAATCTCGAATGAATCGTAGGAATAAAAAATTGAATGAAAATGTGTCGTACTTAAGGTCGGCGGTTTGGAGATTAGTTCGAGATGGAGGATGGAAATTTTGGGTCGAACGGTAATCGAGATTGCCAAAGTCGAGATTATCGTGAATCGAGGCCGGGAGAATTGAAGTTGACAATCGAGGCTCGAGCGATTATAATATCGTTCGTCGGCCAAATTCCTTCGACGTTTGTTGGCCCCCTTTGGTACGCCGAGCGGTTAAATCGTATACGCGTATCTTATTCTCTCTGTTTTTCCTTGACTCGACTTTCGTATAACGCGTTTCGAATGGTCTCGACCTCGCGTCGGTATCGCGCTTCGCGAAGGAGAGAGATTCGGCCGTACTTCGAGCGAAAGAGATAAGACGATAGCGAGCGAACCGTTATCGCCGGACTCGGATGAGACAAGCGGCGGGGTACGTGCCACGAGAGCGCTCTCGATTTCTTTTTTTTCTTTTCTTTTTTTTTTCTTATTCTTTCGCGGCCTCCGTATCGACGAGAAACGAGAATGACGAGACCATGAAAGAGACGTCCCGGAGAGTTCAAGGAGATGAGATGCTCTCGAACCGACGAAGATTTTTCCTTTATTCTCTTTCGGCGAGATAACTGTGGAAAAGGGATCGTTCCGAGGGTTAAGGTTGCTTGAAATAACGAGCGTATTGCTTCTTTTTTTATGTATAATTCACCAGACAATGTTTATTCAGACGACCTCACAACTCCCAAGCGTACAAAATGACGTGCTCACTGGGCAATATGCGGGGCTGCGTTTGTATTTCATGCGTAGTACTTATCATTTTTTTTGTTTGTCACCAGAAACAACAACTGCGTTTGTATTCCATGTTTTTTTTACTTCATCTTAATGAATAGAGAAATATATCATACTTTATGTATCGTTTACTATAATAATCATTATGTGTAGTTTATGCATAACAATATTACGAATATCAACGCTAGGGTTTTTTTCTTTTGCTTCTCGGATGTTTGTTTTTCTCGTTACGCGGGCTTTCGGATATTGTGGAATTTTCTGTTTCTTTTCATTTCGAATAATCGTGTTTTGTGTGTGTTTGTGTGGTTTTTCTATATTTCGAATTTCACTTTTGCTTATCACTCGTCGTCGATTTAAACGATCGTAGATTAAATTTATCGAATTGATAGTTTTTGGTCGAAACGTTGGCCGTTTTTCGTTTCTTTTTTTTTTAAATTAATTTCTTGCATTTTATTCGTCTTTATAAGTTTGAGCTTCAAGCCTCGTTTGTTTGCCCTATTCTCCCACCGCGAGTAAATTTTCGTGTATCGGTTTGATGCATTTTTCGTGTATTTGTTTATTTTTTCGTTTTCTTTTTATTTTAATATATTTTTCATTCAAATTCTCTTCGTCGTTTTTTGTTTTTGTTTTCCGATTTTAGCCTGTTTCGCAACGCTGTATTTAGGTCGAATGGATATTTCGCGAGGCGCGACAAAACAAAAATGAAACGAATACTTGTTGGGAATGACTCTGAGTTTAACAATAAATATATATGCATGCGTCAAAGCGAAAACAAAGAACAAGAAACGAAACGAAAAAAAAAAGAAAACGTAGAAAAAAAAGAAGAAACAGCGAAAAAGCTGCATATGACCGCGCGAGAGACGAGAGATTATCGGAACGTACATCGATCGCTCGATCCGTTTTCTTTTTTTTTTTATTCCTCATCGTTCCAAATCTCTTCGCCAATTTAACATTTTGCCCTCCGCGATTTTGTTTTCTCTGCTGCGTGTTGTTCTGTTTTTCATTTTTTTTTCTCTACATTCGATACCGTGTCTGTGAGCGTGGTTGTGTCCGTGTGTATATCTTTGTGTCTCGATGCTGGGAGTATATCATTTTTTCCAAAAAAAAAAAAAAAAAAAAAAAAAAAAAAAAAAGACAAATAAGGGGGGGGGCGTCTCAATAACACGTCGGCGGCGGCCCGCCGCGTATTCTTCACCACATGTGTCACCCTCGGTTTTTCTTTCCGTTCTGTTTTTTTCCTCTTTCGCGTCGAGATTGACAGAAGAGGTAAAAAAAATCGAGGAAAAACAACATTTTCCTCCTTCTTTACCAAATTGCGCGCGAATCGCGCTATTTACAAGTTTACTCCGTCGATCCATCCAGGGTTCGCTCCGGGTCCACTCGACAGTGGGCACGTTCCGTCCTCTAAACGATTATACGACCTAATGATTATTATTATTTGTTTTCTTCCTTCGTTTTTTTTCTCTCCGATCTGCGTGACGCACTTGAAAAGAAACGATTTTTTTCCCCACCGAAAGAATTATTCCCCCTCCCCTTTTTGCTATCATTTCATCTTTCTTTCTCTCGCTCTCTCTCTCTCTCTCTTCGATACAGACACGACACATGGTATAAAGGTACGGTAATTGCAAACTGGAGGCCGCGGCGGGCCGGTCAGTCTCATAACAAAACTTCCTTAAATCTTTAAAATTTTTTTTATTCAATTTTTCCTTTTTTGCTTTCATTTTTTCTCTTTTCACTCGACTTCCCAACTCTCGTTTGTGTGTGTGTGTGTGTGTGTGTGTGCGTGTGTGTGTGTGGGTGTGTTTATTTTTTCACGGCCGAGAAGAGAAAGACGGACAAAAAAAGAGACAAACAAATTTCGATTGCCCCGACTCGCTCGGATTATCTCTCTCTTTCACACACGCGCTCGCATACTTTCACTCGAATCTCTCTCACACGATCTGCACAACGATACTTTTTTTTCTCGCGCGCGCATACGTACACACACACACACACACACACACACACACAAGAGATGATAACGTTTACGATGATTATACCTTAGAGATATTACAATAATATTAATTACTTTTCTAATATTTTAATTAATAATATATATATTTATATATATATGTATATATATATATATATTTATATTTATATGTATATGTATAGCATATAGAGTAAATGATTGATGAGATGAGGTGGAGACTGTACAGGATGCGCGATGTCCATGATTATCACATGTAATAGATTATTAATTTTTTTCAAATTTTTTTTCATTTTCATTAATTTCTCGTAACATTTAAAACCATTCTCTCTCTCGCTCTCTCTCTCTCTCTCTCTCTCTCGCTATCGCTCTGGGTCGCTCGCTCGCTCGCTCGCTCGCTCTTTTACTGGTGCTGTACGCTATCCTCTAAGTTCACCTATGACAACTGTAGGTAGGTAGGTAGATAGGTAGTTGTTTTTTTTCTCATTTAGGTAGTTATTTTCATGGTTTTTTCATCATTTTTGTTTTGTTCTTCCCTCAAACTTCCTAGTTTAGGTAGATTCTTCACGGCACTGCACATAGAATTGCGGCACTCTCGGAGAAAGCGTCCATCCTTCGTATGTCTTCCGGGCATCGTCTCGAGTCTGCCCTGGTTTGGCCCGAATTCGTTTTTTTTTGTTTTTTTTTTACCTTGTACTCGCACAAATTGTAGATCGATTATTCTTCTGTCTCATCTCCCTTCGTCGCTCGTCGAGGCGACCTCACGATCTTTCCTCTTCGATATCCTTGTCATCTTTCGTCTTCCTCTCGCTCCCTCTCTCTCTCCTTCTTTCGTAATTTCATTTTCCACGCCCGCACAATTATTATCGGTTATCGGTTAGTTTAAATAATAAATTATTTGGTTTGTCACGCGCTCAGAGCGTCCTGGCACTTTTATTTTTCGTTTTCTTCCTCATCATTCTCCGTCACCGTCGTTTCTATACCGTTTTTCTTCTCTCATCTCGCATCAACGACGGTTCGATCGAAGGTTCCTCGATCTTCGTTCAATAGGAATTTCTTATTATCTTATACACAATAAATTTGCTTTACAATCTCTAATATGTATAATAATCGCCCAGAAACGATGATGCTCGTTGTTGTTTATGTTCTTCCAGTTGTTGTTGTTGCCGTTGCGTGTCGCGTTTAATAAGTCGCAAGAATGTCGCGACTGATTGGTAGAAAAAAAAAGAATAATAATAAAAAAAAAAAAAAAAAAAAAAAAATAAGAACCAACACGAAACATCAACACGGCATGAGAAAAAGCTCGATCACTCGTTTACCGCGCCTAGGTGGGTTGCTCGTCGTTCATTGTTTCGTTCTCTTCCCTCTTTCGTCATTTGCGTCGCGATCACGAATTCATTAGTCCGTAAACGGGTTCGTCGAACTCGCGGTTCCTCGAGATCGAACGGTCGCGCGACGCGCTCCCGTTTTCCATCGATAGTTCGTGATATATCCGCGAAACAAACACACAGGCACACGCACACGCACACGCACACGCACACGAAACAGAACAAGACAAAAGTTATTTAAAAAAAGATAATAAAATAAAACACACTACGCTTCGAGGGAAAGTGCCTTGCACGGTCCAACGAGTGGCCTTGGCGACGGTGATGGTGATTTTTTCGAGAGATTCAACGGCTGTTGACTATCCGCAATGTCGACCTGAAGTTCCATCATGTTGGTCGGACATCCGGAGAGTACGAGGGTCGCTGCTGTACTCGACGTTGGCCTTGGACTCGAGCTACTCGTACTACTCGTCGCTACGGCGGTGAGATACCTCGGCGATGAGGCTGGTGACGAGTGATTCCCCACTACGAGGTAATTCGAGGAAGACTGTTGCTGCTGCTGCTGCTGCTGCTGCTGCTGTTGTTGTTGTTGCTGCTGCTGCTGCTGATGTTGCATCTGTTGTTGTTGTTGTTGTTGCTGCTGTTGTTGCTGCTGCTGCTGTTGTCTCGCACCCGTCGTCGTCGTGATGACCGAGGTAGCGGGCCACCTCGACCCCGCGTAACCGGAAGTCGCGCATTGCAAGAGTCCCTGCGAGCCTTGAGGGGAGCGTAGCGTTATCGTCGTGGTTGACGCGCACTGTTCCGCGGGCGAGGGCGACGTTGCCGGTGACCTCGGACTGGCCTCACCGCGCATTATATAATTATGAATGATGTCGGTACGTTTGAGCTGTTCGGCCGTCATCCTCGGGCCTTCCATCAGACTCTTGGCAAGCGTCGAGTGCGTACTGCTCAGTAGACTCGCCGTTTGCGGACACTGCGATTGTTGCGACTGTGCGGACGGGCTTCTCGACGGTGGCGAGGTCAGATGTAGATGCAACTGCGACTGAGTGTGTTGTTGTTGTTGTTGTTGTTGCTGCTGCTGTTGTTGTTGCTGTTGTTGTTGGTGCTGCTGCTGTTGTTGTTGTTGTTGTTGTTGTTGTTGCTGCTGTTGCTGATGATGATGATGATGATGTTGTTGTTGTTGGGCTTGTTGCTGAACAACGACAACCGGTTCGGCTTCCGCGCTGTCCTTCTGCCTCAACGCCCGAAACTTCTTGTGCGGCTTGTAAGCCTCGTCCATAAGTGAATTCGTGTCGTAAAGGGGCGGCGCTTGAAGAACTCTCTTCAATACAGGCATATCCTCGACCTCTTTGTCCTCCGAGCGGGGACTCGAGCAGACGGAAGTTGGAGCGCTGCTCGCACTGCTGCTCGCCGGTTTGTCGGGCTTTTCCGTGCCCGACTCGATACCACTATCACTGGGCGAGTCGAGCTTACGAAAACGCGGACACTGGGGTGGCTGTGGTGTTTTAGCCATTGTCGCGCGATGAAGAAGCTCGTCGTCGCCGGAACTCGTACTGCCGGAATTGGCGCGACGTCGATGAGGACAGAGGCCACCTGCCAGGGTCGCCGCTAGGAGAGGTGCGCTAGACGCGTGATGACCACCGGGTGCTACGACCACGTGATGATATTCCGTGAGAGAGGCAACCTCGCCGCTGCACGTACTTTCCGTGCTTGATACACTGCCGAGTGGACTCTTGACCGCCTCGTCGAGGGTCACGTCGGATACCGAGCCCCACGATGCCGCGGGCTCCTCCTCCATAGGCCAATGCTGCTGTTGCTGATGTTGTTGCTGTGCCGCGTGTTGCTGGGCCTGCTGTTGTTGTTGTTGCTGCTGCTGGGCCTGAAGCTGTTGCTGCTGTTCGGTCATTTTGAACGCAAGAAGCTTCTCGGAATGAAGCGTGTTGAGCGTTCGTAGATCGGGTATCTTCTTGAGCAATTCGCGAAGTATGTCCGGATGTTGCGGATGATTTTGGGCGAGTACCGTTTGTAGAGCGTTTCTGAGCTTATTGTGCATACGCTCGACGAGATCGGTGTTACGGAGACCTGGCCTGTCGGCCGCTATCACCACCACCGAACAGAACAGTCCCAATTCCGCGTCCGATAGTCTCAGTGTGTTGACGCGTTCCGCAAAATCGAACATCGAGTCCATGAGAAAACGCGCGTTACTGCTGTTGTGTATCGATTCTCTCTTGAGCACCTGACCGTTCAGGCATATCATACTGTTCGTCTGTGCGTCGAACATACAGGCCAATCTTACGAGCAACACCTCGAAGACACCCGCTTTCAGCAACGTAACCTGGTCGTCCTGTGCCAGCAGGCTGAAGCCAGGTATGCGCTTAGCGAATTCAACGACACCGCGTATCGCGGGCGAAAATCTCTTTGAGAAGTCTTGTAGCAATTCTTGCTGACCGGTCAACGGTTGAGGATTTGGATTCAATGGGCATGCCTGCAACAGATCGAACGAAAGACGGCTCGGGGTTAGAGCTAACATAAATGGACCAAATATATATTTGTTTTTATTAAAGCCAGAGCTCATTTTTAGCATTTTTATTTACCGATCTCTAATCACGATCGAATCGCGTTTTGCAAAAATTTGATAAAAATCATTGTCTCGTACCGAGAACAAGGAAGAGATTATTTATTTTTAAACTTCGATTACAACGAATTCCATTGTGAGATAAAACGTTGACGTCCGATACGAAAAATAATCGATCGAAGGTTCATTGCGAGTGGGGAGGGTCCAATGTCGCGCGAAGCTTCGCGGAAGAAGGTCTTGGCGTTCAAGATCTCAAATATCAAAAGACACATTTGCAGGTATCCCGTAAAGATATCCACATATCTGCATGAATCTGTATACCAGACGTCCTCGAATCGCATACGACTCCGCGCAACGGTGAGCGTGCGTGTCTATCTGCTCGCAACTTTCAGAGCGTCCGAGAGAGCACTTCCTCCTTGCTTTACGCACACGTATACACGTCGTGTTCGCCCCGAGGACGTCTGGTTTACGCGCTCGTTTCCGCGTTCGTTCTACTAACGTTGACGTAGCGCCATGAGAGAGACGGAAACGCGCGGCGACGTTAACACGACGTTCGTTCCGTTCGAAACAGCTTGGTTCGCGACCTTCGGCGCCTTTCGGCTGGGTCGATGACGCCACTCGTTGGCCAATTAAACATTTCGCGACATCATACCACGCACCCTTTTCTCTTCATAATAAAATTGAAAGACTGCGGAAGTTTTTTACTTCGAGAACGTCTCGAACGAAAATAAGAAGAAAAAGAAAATAACGATTCTACCGATATTCCTTCGACTTCCGACTACTTTACGAACCTTGGATCGTACGAGAATTAGCGTTTACCGTCGTAACGAAGATCTCGCGTAAGCGCCGTAGTTGTTAAATACCGCGACGTTTATTCGCGAGGCAAGATTTATGAGCGATTTTAATGGGTGAAATAAAATAAAAAAATATAAAGAAACATTACGGCGGAATAGTTACTGACCAGGGTTGGCGGACAGGCGGTATAGTTGGGGGTTTCTCGCGCCCTCGCGAGTACCGGCGCGACCTTGTCCCTGGTGAAGTCGCACGTGTCAAGGTGAGCTCGTACGACGGTAGCGAGAAGACGTTGCTCGTCCTCCAATTCGGCGGCTACGGCCTTCTCCTGCGAACGACTGTGGGAGCTCTGCTGCATGGCAGCCAGGATCCTTGCCTTTTCGCGCTTTGGCACACGGCCGAATCGTACAGCTGTAACACAAAGTAAAAAAGAAATTTAGTCTCTTTAGTCCACCAACACTTTCACCGATATGCCGTCTCTAATATGAAAGCTATGGCCTGATTCGTAACCCCGAAATAAATATCCGCCACACGTTTTATCATAATTGTCGAACCGAAATGCCTAGACCTAAAAACCACGAAACTATCGTGAGAAATTTATTTATCTTTTTTATTATTATCGATTGTTTTTTTTCCCTTTCGTTCGTTCGCCAATGTTATCAAATTTTTAGATGTTCGATTTACGCATTGACCGTGTTCGATTGTTCGTAGTAATACCAATCAATGGGATGAATCATGCCGTGAAAACTCGGCGGGAAATACGATAGAACCCTCGCGACGACCTTGTGCTCGAATATGCGAACACGCGCACACAGAGACGATTTGTCATAGCTCGACAGTAGCCGGTGACCATCGGTTATCGCGTGACGACGACGTCGTCGTCGACGATACGACTTCAAAGCTAATTTGTAAAAACGCGTTACAATATAGGCAAACGAGGTTTCCGTGACCGAGACAAGGTCGTCCACCGATACCGGTTTAATGTGCGAAGAATCGAATATACGCGCGGGAGCACGTATTGCCAACTTTGTGTTTAAACATCGTGGATGGTTTTTCTAACGTATATTTTTACATTAATTTTTTTTTTTTTTTTTTTTTTAATTTTTTCGTTTGTTCTCTCGCATCGTTTATACCCTCGGGAGAATATTATGGGAATATAGATGGTGTGAAGAAAAGGAAGAAAAGAGGGGGTGGGGCGAAAGCGAACGAAGGAGCGCGCTCCTTTTGACTTTCTCGGAGCGAGGCGCGAGTCAAGATGAAAGTGCCCCGAGCGTGCACGACGAATCTCGATTTGTGTATGTGTATACGAGTAGAAAGTGGCCACGAACTACTGCTCTCCGACGGTTCCTTATTCTTCTCGTTGGTCGACCTCTTCGCCCGCGATACGAAAAAAGGGTCAAGTAGAAAAAAAAGAAAGAGAAAAAAAAACAGAAAAAAATTTCTAATCAAACTTTCATTCGATGCCGGAAAACTTTATAATTTTTGTCCCGCCCTTTTTTTTTATCGTTCTTCGTCACAATTTTTAAGTGTATAAACGTCGCGTCGAGGACACCTACGTGCATTGTGATAGTTGACTCGTCCGTTGAGGATCCCTTTCAGGATCGGTAGCTCGTCTTCCATGACGATAATCTCGTTATAATCCTCACTATAACGATTATTATCGTTATATCCTAATTGTGAAAATATCCCAAATTTGTGTAGCATATAATACTGCGAGCACTGCACTTTGACGATGATGATTGGATTATTTTTTAATATATATATATATATATATTTATATGTATATATTGCAACGACGGAACGAAGAAAAATAACGACGCACGACTTTATCTTGCGTTATTAAAAAAAAAAAAAAAAAATTCCAACTGTGCACACCGATCGTAAAACACCAAACGACGATTATTTATTCAAATTACAACAACACGTTCGCTTATTTGATTTTGTTTAAATTTTATTTCGATCCTCTTTGTTATTGTTGTTGTTTTTTGTTTTTCAATTCGACGATTTTTTTTTTTGCACGAGTCTCATCGACGTTATAATATTTCGTTTTCTTCCACGTTTGTGTCACGGTGCTCTATCACACGGCTGACTCGAATATTCAAACGAATCGAACAATTCACACACACGAGTCACTCCGAACGTGGATAACGCGCGGGCTATATGGCACAATAATACTTGGTCTATACTCTCGGCGTTTCGAGTTGTTTGTTTGTTTGTTAATATTTTTCTTCAATATAATTTCTCTTTATTTATTTATATTCTTTTTATTTTTCTTCGTAATAATTTTAATTACGTTGTATCGCGTTCTCACGTTTCGAATAATAATTCAATTCACGTTGTGTCGCAATCGTTTTTTTTTCTTTTAATTTTGTATCGTTCCGTTACTCTCATTATCGTACATATGTGGGTTGAAGAACCGAGAGAGCGACGGTACAACGCGTGCAAACGCGAGACAGCATCACCGCCGACTGAGTGACGTTCGCCGAGTTGCGTTCAACAGCCCCCCGACCCCTCCTTCGTCCCTCCTCTCCCACTTACTCAACCATCAACGACCCCCCACTCTCGCTGAGTCGCGGGGAGATTGTGGCCTTTGCCGAGCCTTTGGCCTTGAACTTGGTTTCAGCGACAGCCGCACGAGGCGTACACCGACGACCTATATTATTATATAGCGATCGCCCGCTACACACACATGTAGAGACGCGTATACGCGCTTCTATGTGTGCGTGTGTACGTATGTATGTATGTGTTATATATACACGAATACGTATAAATATATATATATATGTATACGAGAAATGAAACGAACGAAGCAACGAACGGGAGGTGAGCCCCGCGAGCCACCGCGCCGCGCTCGCTTATATCTCTCTTGTGCGCAGATGCCGACTCTCTCGTAATGCTTGCCTAGGGGTAACCTACCCCCAGCGACCTTGAACAATTCCCGGTATACCCACGTATACATCACCCACGTTAAACTAGGTTTTCCAACCCCCTCTCTCGTCCCCGCCTAGTTGGACGTTATATACGTGTAAAGAGTCGATGGCTCTTTTTTTCAACCCTTTACCGTATTGATGTGATAAGGGCATTTATTTTCTTATCGGGGGAGATCGAAGGTCGTCTATTCTCGGCGGGATAATTTGTTCTTCCGTCGTCGAGGGTTCGTATAACGATCATCGTCGATTCACTGCAATATTAAAATTGACCAATGTTCGATGATTAATCAAAGCTAGTCAATTTTTGCAGGTTTATCTATGGGATTATCAGGACGTTTTCATAAAATACGAAAAACGTTAGAATTTTAATTCGTTATGACGTCTACGACGCCATCGAATGTCGTGGCTCTCAATGATTGTCGAAAGAATAAAATTGAAAATCATTATCATCGTTTTTTTTTTAAATTAAGATCGATCGACTTCGTCGGTAGAGAGGATGATCGCTCGAGGAACGTGCTCGGTCGACAGCGAAACGCCGACTGGCACGAACGTTCGCTCTCGACGCGCGGATCGCAAGTGCGCGGTGTTTGACGGTAGAGCTTGGTGTGAGAGGAGCATGCGCTCCGTCAGGTGGATCGTGGGTGGGTGAGCGAGAGGTGGGAGGCTTGCGCGAGAGTGGAATCGAGCAGTGGTGGGGATTGGAACGATAGTGGGGAATCATTCGCGAGTAGAGACGGCGAGGGAATTGTAAGAAAGTGGGGGGTGAGAGGCGAGAAGAGTGGGAGAAGAAGAATCGAGGCGGCATAGCTGTGCGAAGAGCGAAGGTTCGCGAGGTCTCCGTGAGCCGAGTAGCGCCACGCGACGGCGCTCTCGGTTAAACTTGCCCGATCAGGGGTGGGGGTGGATTTACGGAACGGCCAAAGTCGGCCGGTATTTATGCTGTATAGAAACGCCGCCGAAGAAATCGAGCAAGGAACGCGAAGGAAACGAGAGCCGGAGATGGAAGAACACAGAGAGAGAGAGAGAGAAAGACGAAGAAGCAATGTCTCGGAATCTCGCGGAGAGCAGCGCGCACGAAGGTGGAAGGGATGCGTGTCGGCCGCTACTACTGCGAGACCGACGTGTCTGTATAGACGACGTTGTATAGCGGTACTCTTTCCACTGCGGGAAAACAGCAACGAGACGAGGGCGCGCGCGCTAGCGATCAACGGCCGCGACTATTGACCCCGCGCGTTCTAACATCGTTGTAAAACAAGCTTAAAACCTGACTTACGAAAAACAAAACAAAAAATCATGCGTTTGTTTCCTGAATGAAATATAAAAATGACTCGAAAGGAAATTCGACAAATTTAACACTCAATATTTTAATCGATTATTAAAATTATATCAAAAAGATTGAAAGTTGATTAAATCGAGATCGCGAATTTTGAGATCGTCGAGATCGTTGATAGAACGCGATCGAAAAATATATCGACAGGAGAGAAAGGGGTGGCTCGTGATATTGAATGGGTCGAGATGGAGCGCGGGTGGCTGAGGTCAACGACCCCGAGTGCTCTCGCTCGTCGCGCGCCGCGGAAGAGTAAACGAGACTCTCCGTGCGCGAGAACGAGGTGAGCTCGATGGGACGTTGATCTTTTTTTTTCTTTCTTTTTCTTCTCGTTTACAACACGGCGCTCGCTCGCATTCTGCAATTTCTAATTTCTCACGGCTACGATCGCGTATCTAACACATACACACACTCGTGTACAAATTACACGCATACACCGGAATTATATGGCGGTTACTTTCTCGCGCGTCGAATCGGCCACTTTCGCCGCGGCTCGAGCGTTATTGCGACAGTACCATACACACTATGTATATCCATATATATATATATATATATATATAACTCTGCGAAGGCAACGGAGAGAACGAAATTGCGTAAATGGTCAATGCCCCGGCAACCCAAATTTCTAAAACTTCGACGAATCGAAAGCGTCGCGGGTCCCGTTTACGAAATCGACTCGGACGGTTTTTTTCGGCTCCGACACTACGTATATATCTGTATATATATATATATATATATGTATATAGCTCTTACATAGCTAGCTCGGCGGTAAGAAATGTAGAACCGTTTGGACGAAGCTTTATTTATTTATCAAATTTATATAAACACGTTCGCGATAAAAGAAAAAAAACGCGTGCGTTGCATAACCCGCGTGATTCATCCCATCGGATCGATCGACCGACGATCGTCGAACGAAGTAAAAAAAAAAATAGAAAAAAATTGTTTTGGCCAAATTTGTAACGGATGAATGAATTATAATGAAAAAAAAATGAATATCGATTACTCACCATCACGACTCATGCCGACGGCGATGCACTTCTTGAGCCTGCAGTACTGGCAACGATTTCTGTTGATGCGCAATATGCTGCACTGTTGATTCTTGGTGCAGGGACGATACTGTATCTTCTGTTGTATGCTCCGACGAAAGAAACCCTGCGAATCACCAGCGAATCCTTCGTCAGTTTGACCGTCGCTGTCGGACGATGACCCGGAGGAACAAGCGTTCCCCGTGCTCGGGCTTGCAATATCACATTCGCACAGGCACCCCATTAATTATCAATTATCCACGTTATCGAACGTTATCTCCGTTATTAATAACGAACGAAGAATAAATAAAAAGTAATAAAAACAAAAAAATGTTTTTAAATAAAAACAGGTATAACAACGGGACTTTTGTTCACTGATGCGATCGATCTCTCGCTCGCACGTATCGTCGCGCGAAAAATAATCGTTCGTGTATTCGCCACGGACAAAAGAGAGCGTGTATCCTGGATATTCGCACTCTCGATGACAGATATAACAGAATTAATTCGCTCTCGCGCACGCAATTAATTTTATTTTTTTCTTGTTTTTTCTTTCTCTTTCTTTTCGTCGTTTTTATCGCACACTAATATATAGACACTGTGGGGAGTTCTAGCTCGTTCTCCTCCTCGTCGCTGTCACTCGTGATTTAATTTCGATACGAATAGTATGCGAAAACACACACGCGTAAACATGTGCTAATAATTCCGTGAACGATTTTCAATCAGGCACAATTATTTTAATGGCGTTGCTTATCGCTCGACACCCTCGTCGTCGCACAAATTCTCGTTTTCTTTTTGTCACGATTTACGCGACGATCGCGTTCGTCCCGTGCGAAAAAAAAAATGTTTACCCAACGAATTTGTATCTCGTACGAATACCGCGTCGTACTTACATCGCGATTCGTATATTCCTTGTGAAATTTCTTGTTCGAGGGATATTAATTAAATAGCCCTTGCCACCTCGCGAAACGAGTCGTTGCGCGATTTATATATTTGACAAAGTTTTCTTTCTTTTTTTTCTTTTTCTTTCGCTCGCTCGTTGCAAGAAGCGACCGTTTGTATCGAAGCTTGGCTGTCGACTGGCTCACTCTAGCCAAGAATCGAGCATAGGAGAGAGGCCTCGACGGGGCACATTGCCTGTGGCAAGCTCTCGCGTTTGTCGAGCAGGGTGGGGGCCCTCTGACCCAATTCCCGGACGTTCACCCGCAGTTCACCGCGTGAAAGTGAGAGTCCCTGCGCCGCGCGCGCGCTCCGATCGAGTACTCTCTATCTTTCTTTTTCTCTCTCTCGCGCGCGCCTTCTCTCGGTTGGGTAAAACGACCGAGGTTCGCCTCCACCCGATTCTGTCTCCCTCTCTCTCTCTCTCTCTCTCTCTCTCTCTCGTACACTCGTATTCTTATGTATATGTATATATATGTATGTATGTATGTATGTATATACAAACGTAGAACGTTCGGGAACGCGAGGCGCGCGCGTAAGCTCCCGACGTGTAGCACCATAAGCGCGCTCGGTGCGGCGCTCTACTAACGGGTTCCTTCCCCTTCGCCTCCCCCCCCCCCCCGCCCACCCTTCCTCTTCGTCCGCAAACGCTATACCTCCTCCACCTTCCCCGGTTTTCTCACTATACAGTCACCGATCTACTCTCAGCTCGCACGCTCCGTGCCCTACCACTCTTCTTCTCGTCCCGCCCTTTTCAGTTACTTCTTTTTTTTTTCCCTTACTTTTTTCATGTGTTTTCTTTTTTGTTTGTTTCTTATCTCAACGTTACATACGTAGGGTATACAGAGATAGGTTTTGGATTTGATGGATTTCGTGGGTATATATATATATATATATAATGTTAATTGTCATTGCTCGCGAGCTTTTACCGAGCTTTCGTTCAAGATCACGATCTTATCGAGACATTAATCACGAGCTTTTTGCAAATGAGATTTTTTGTTTTTTTAAATCCATTTCTTTCTCCGGATTATGTAGAAGAGCTTTACGTATCGCAAATATACAATATTGATTATTCTTGGAATGGAGATTTTATTGACGTCCTGAAATCATAAGTTTTGTTTTTTGTTGTATTATACTCATGCCCTGGGACAATAATAGTACAGTTGCGATCGTAATGCCCGTGCTCCTCCTTCTCCTTCTCCTCCTCTTCTCTCGCCAATCGGCCAGGGCCGCGGGGTGAATGCAATATGTGCACGAATAGAGGACCCTGGGAAGGGAAGTCCCTGGCCGGCTATCGGTCAACGACCTCTCGGGTAAAGCGGTATAGACCAACGCCGGGGAGCTCCGAGAGCGACACAGAGAGAGAGAGATAGAGAGAGAGAAATAGGAGAGAACGAGAGGAATGGAAAGGGTTACGTAACTATATACCTACGTACGCGTACACGAACCGCACGAAGAGTAGACACGGATTTCGGGCTACCCTAGTACTAGACCCCCCCCTTCTCTTACGACGCCTCGTCCGTCCGTCCGCCCAACATGCTGTTTTGCGCAAGCGCGGGAGCTTCACCTTCCTCCCTCGTCTCCCTAGGCCAACGCACGATCTCTGTGCATGTGCAACTTGCGTGCTCTATATACATATATATTTACATATATATATATATATATAAAGTAGAGTGCAGCACGCAGAATGCACAACCGCGAACGACAGCGATGACAACGAGGAAGAGTAGGATATGTCGAGTCGTCGCATGTGTAGCGAGTGAGTGACTCGTCGCGTGTGACGTCAGAGAGCTCGAACGCGCTCGACCTCGCCTACCTCAACTTCGTGCAGCAGCAGCAGCAGCAGCAGCAGCAGCAGCAGCAACGCGGCTGTGTGTGGCTCTCGCTGCTGCAGTGGAAGAGAGCGCAGCCCAACGGGGCGAACGAACTAGCGAGAGCGAAGTACCGTTGCATCGCTCTGCACCGGGTCTCGCTCTCGTGCACGCCATATATATATATATATATATGTTTATGTGTGTGTATATATATAGCTCCTCCAGTGAAGACCGCTCCCGATTGACTCTATGTATAGTTGCATTTTACAGTAACCGAGGGAGAGAAAGAGAGAGAGAGAGAGAGAGAGAGAGAGAGAGAGAGATAAAGAGCGGAGAATCTTGCTGGAATTAAAAAAAAATTGGAAGTTCATATCGTTTTTTAAATTTCCTGTCCTATATTTCGTTTATCGAAGGAGATTTTAGCGTTTGGGGATAAATTAGGCTAGTTACAGTTTCCATATTAAAAGATTCTTCATCGCTTCGAATAAATCCTTTCGATGGTATATTCGTCAATCGTTACTCAATTATGTAAATTGGGCGAAAGATCGAATCTGTCTAAATTGGGACAAAAGTTGGGGGCGAGTATTATATATAACGCGATATGTACACATGTATATATATGTGTGTGTGTGTGTGTGTGTGTGTGTGTATGAGAAGCGTGGGGCTGTATAGATGCCCGGACGAGGGCAGCAACCCCGGGTGAACCCCTCGCGGCGGTCGCGCGGGCGGTACAGTGACGAGGGGCTAGGGAAGGGGTAGAACTCGGGGTGCATCGATCTCTCGCGAAGTGTGCATTCCCCAAGCGGGTCAGGGGGCGTCCAACTTTTCTCAAGTCGCTTATATTCATATATATATATATAGATATATAATCTTCTTCGCGACTCTACTTCGAAACACCCCCTCGTATGTCTCCTAAAATATATCTTTTTATTGGTTTTCTATAAAAAAAAACTCAAAAGTCTCCTGGTATACTCGATTATTCCCGAGAATTAATTTGATCGCGAGAGATAATTCGAAAATATTTTACGAAATTCTTGTTACAATTTTAGCTCGTAACGTGCCAATAATAAATCTGATGATGATAATAATAACGACGAGTCGATGGAAGTTGCGGAAGAAGAATCGCGAAGAGCGCGTTGACCGACTCTCGGGGCGAATCATCGACAGGAACGCGGCGCGGGAACGTGAAGCGAGGAGGTCGCCCATAAAACGGCGTTTGCTTTTATTTTCCTCCAAGCCTATATTTGGTACGAGCGGCAATGTGCTATACGTATATATATGCATGCATGCATCACCCATCCTTTACTGGGGTGTACGAGAAAAGATCTCAGCTATTACTATAAGAATAGTATAGAGGGTTCTCTCTCTCTCTCTCTCTCTCTCTCTCTCTCTCTCTCTCTCTCTAGTAACGTAGATTTGTACAGGCGCATCGTGCTCGACTCTCGGTCATGACAGCACACGAGATTTTGCGCGCACGAGAGTGTGGGATACTGTACAGTGCACATTATATATATGTAGAAATGAATGTGCATCTATATATATATAGCGACTCGACGTGGCGGCCGCGCTCTCGAGAGGGCAACGACCGGAGCGAGCCGCGTGCGACCGCGACGACGTTGTAAGCTCGGCCGAGAGTGGAAGGGGTTTTGCTTCTGTTGGCTGGTGTACTAGAGTTCTCTCTCTCTCTCTCTCTCTCTCTCTCTCTCTCTCTCTCTCTCTCTCTCTCTCTCTTTCGCGAGTCGACAAGAGTAGGGGAAGTCGCGTGGCTCACGGTGGATCGGTAGTGGCGGTGGTGGTGGAACGACGAGAAACGGGAGAGGGTGTCGGTGGGCGCCAGCAAGAATCGAGAGCGAGAAAGAAGACAAGTCAAAGTACGAGGCGATAGAGGGGAATCCCAGAGAGAGCGCGCGAAACCACGGAGTAACGGTGACGTACGTAACTGGCGCGAGTGCGCATGCGCTGAAAATCGCATGTACGAAACGAAGACGACAACGCGTCGACGACGACGACGACGACGACGACGACGGGCGACGGGCGACGAGCGACTATGCGCTCGGGGGCATTAACCGGCGAGTGCTCACGTTCTCTATACCCCCGGTTTCTCGAGAATTCGCGGATCGTATCGGAGCTTGATTTTTGCTCCAGCTTCGATGTCACCAGAACTATCGAGGAGTAATTTTTTATTTCTTCGATCGAAATATCGGCAAAAATGATAACGAGTAAACCATTATTAGTATTATTGTTGTTATTATTAGTCGTTTATTTTTGACTAAGTTTATGCCCGACGAGTTTTATCGCTCGGTTTGTTATCTGCGTCAGTTATCGGTCGTCTACGCTATTTGAATTTTTTTACCACCCGGTGTTTAGAGAGAAAGAGCGAGAGAGAGAGAGAGAGAGAGAGATTAGCGTCTCGCGAATAACGATGCTCGCGCACATATATCCCTCCCTTCCCCGCCCCACCCCCACCTACGCCCTCCTCTATCGCATGCGCACATATGCAAAATAATACCTACACCTACCACAATAATAAGCGGCTGACCCGATTCTAAAGTAGATGCACCGCGACGCGAGAGGTCAGTAACCCCGTGAGTCGAGAGAGATCGCGAGTGTTCTCGTCGCGAGTGCACCGAAATATCCGCGGGTGAGAGAGAGAGAGAGAGAGAGAGAGAGAGAGAGAACGAGAGGGGGGAGGGGGAGAGAGAGAGAGAGAAAGAGAGGGCACGGGAGAGCGCAATCAAATGAAAATGAGATCACGACTCTCTCGTTACGACATCAAAAGTGATGGTGGTGGCGGAGAGTATAGTCGAGGGGCCGAGGGAGGGAGGGATGGATGGAGGAGGGATGAGGAACGCGAAGAAAGAGGGGAAGTGAGAATATATGCCGTGAGGGGTTTTGGAGGGAAGAAGGGCGAGAGGGAGAGGTGGGAGGGCGAACGAGGAACGGTATGAGGACGCTCGGGATTCAAGTGTCGTAACTAACTCTCTCTCTCTCTCTCTCGGTTGGTGAGGTCGACGACCGGAGGGGTTAATGCACCCCTTGCCTCAATTTCCAACCCCTCCGGAAAAACCTCCCTCGCTCTCCAACCCCCATATATACATAAACCCTCTATTCGCAGTTAGGAAAGAGACGAGGAGCGGTCGTGCGGACAAAACTGGAGCTATCGTGCCACGGGTCTCGCGTGGCTGATAACTATAACACTCTCTCTCCCTCTCGCTACATATCCAATCCTCTCTTCCTACGATTTTGCGCGTGTACGCTTCGCACTTCGCAGGAATCAATTTTCGTGGCCTCGTTTTTTTCGTTTTTTTTTTTTTTTTTTTATGATCTCTTCCCCAAAAGTTTTGACTCACGGGACGTTTAGAAATGCGTGAACGATTTTGGAAGTCGAGTCGACGTTGCGTAAAGTACGAGACGTTAATGGAAATTTACTTTGACAAATAGGTACTCGGAAAAACGTTGACCGTTGCCCCAAAAACTATTAATTATTCTTTACGATTGCGGGGGTGTCGTTCGCGATACTGTTGATAAAAAGTGTTCAAAGCCCGTGCGGCAACGTGGATTTACGATACGTATAGGGGTAATAACGTAAAGCGAGCGAGTGTAAAATAAGTAAGTACGGCGCGAATAGGTGGAGTAGAGAAGTTGGTTCGTAATAGTACATAACGATCGCCATATAGTAGTGCAACAGTAGTGCGACCGAGCGACCTAGTCTTTAATGATACCCAACACTCTCTTCCGCGTTCTATTCCCTTTCCACACCGCGTATACTAACGTTGCGCGAGAGAGGCCTCGCTGATTCTCTCGCGATCCTTTTCAAACGTGGAGCTTCTACTCGCGCCTCTCTTCCAGCAGAAGTTACAGTATTTTTCGTCCACATATATATATATATAAATACACGCGGGCTATTCGAGCCCAGCTCGATCAACAATTTCTTCCACGATATCAAAATTAAAATCCCTAATTTTTTCATACAAAAATACATTATCGAAAATCGAATAATTTATTCATTAAGAATGCCAAAAATAGATTTTTATAATTTTTGCAAATTTTGGACAATTTGTTTTTCTTTTTAGTTCGAGTAAAAAAAGAACCAGGTGTTTGTTATCGGAGGGGTGTTTTCGTGTTAAAAAATTTACGGGACAGATATGAAATGTTGCGATTTTTTATTGGTAGATCGTGGAGTTGCCTGTGTATAGAGAGATATAAGTGTAATGGTGGAAGAAAAAAAGAAGAGATAGCCACCATAAGACGCTCTATACCGCTAGCGGCTAGGTCATGCACTCGCTACGAGGGAGAGGACTTGGTCGGAAGCGAGTTTGCCCCATGTATTCGTGTGTGTGTGTGTGTGTCTATGGGCAAGGTGTGCAGTGGCCCCAGTAAGAAAGGGGTATCGCATACACGCGCACACATACGTAGGGCAATAGCGGCATCGAGAGAGAGGACGAGACCTCAGCCCCTCTCGCCGCGTGCTCGCTTCGGGGCCACGTAAGTTACTGACCTAGTCAACGTCGGCCACACAGTCAGCCGGGCCGCGAAATGCTCCTCCCGTCGTGCTCGCGGCTATGTGCTATTTTCCTTATTCTTTTTAACACTGGAAACATTTAGAAAAAAAAATAGGAAAAAAAAACGAAAGAACATTCGCCGGACGTAACCAAGGAAGCGAGAAAAGGTGTTTTTTTCTTTTTTCTTTTTTAGGAGAATAAGGGACGAAAGGAGGGTAAAATTTTACGATGTTCCACATACGCGAAACAAGGTTATCCCTCGGTTGCCAGATGGTCGTCGAGGAAAAGTATGTAGGGCGATTCACATTTATCGTTATTTCGAAAAGTTTTTTTTTCTTTCTTTACCTTTTGGGTACGTTGGCTATTCTGTCATCCTTTTTTTCCGGACAATGGAATTCCGAGGTCTCGTCCCGAGGCTAGGGGGGGATACGAATGGTACGGATGTTTCGTCTATGCGGTGCGCGGAGTTACCTGCTCTTTCGAATTTACACGGGGATAGAAATTTGCTGGAAAATTCACGAGGTGAAGAAGAAGAGAGATGCTTTCCCTTCTGTGGCCGGAAAATCATTTCTCGGTCAGCAGCAGGACCCGAGAGGACCTGTCTCTTCTCGCGGTAGGAATGTATCTTTTTCCATTCGTCTTTCCGTAATTCTCAGCGGGAAAGAGAACGTCCCAGACTTCGCTTTCCCGAGAGAAAGGGAGACAAGGATGAACGCCGGTCGTGGAAACCAAAAATGGTCACGATATAATGTTTCGTGTACTCCACCCTCCGATACCTATGGGAAAAGGTCAGCCGCGAACAATCTAACGTTACGCGATGAATTCTTGCTCTAAAAGTTGTAGGAGGAACCCGAGAAGATTTTCCAAAAGACCACAGAATTATCGTCGCTGCTGGTCAGTCGGAAATTCCGACCTTCCTTAATATTTCTCAAAAACCCCGGAAAGATGGACCTTGGATTTCCTTCCCTACACCATCACCCTTCGCTCTTCCCAATTTCGCCATTTTCTCCCAAACTAACAAAAATGTGCAATTTCTCTTTAATTTCGTTAATAAAAAAAATAATAAATTTGAATTCGACCACGTAAAAAAAAGATTCGAGACCGCGAGTCGTATTTGCTCGTTTGGAAAAAATAAAATAAAACAATTGAGAAAGACCGATAGAATAGAAGCTCGATACGTGTGACGGAGAGGAGAGTGGCCTTAAAGGGGAGGAGATGCGCTCGGCACGAAAGCCGAGACAGATCTGCGCTCGTGCACGAGAGAGAGAGTTCGTCGATCCGCGAGAGCCACCTGGTGCGGTGCGATCGAGGTGGAGGTGGTAGAGTAATGGCCAGTGGTAGTAGTAGCGTAGTTCGCCGTGAGTGTGAACGAATATAAACGCGAGTGGGGAGTTGTTACAAGAGTAACACACGTACACACGTACGCGATACGTCGCGCGTGTATACGCCAACTACCAAGAGGCCGATCGGCGAGAGACTCCCACCACCGCTTTACCCCTTCCAACCCCTTTTTTCTCCCTACTCCCTCTTTCGCCACCTCCTCCTCCTCCTCCTTTTTCTCCTCTCCTCGCCTTCCACCGCCCTCGCGCGAAGAGCACGAGGACGTTGACACGACGGCCTTCGCCTGGCACATACATATATATATATATATATAGACATATATATATACAACGCCTACATAGTTACAATATTTCAGTGCTCGAATTTAGCAACAGTAATAATAAACATTTCTCTCTCGTTTTTTCACATTTGATCACGAATTCTCGTCGACGACCTAATAATCTCAATTTTGTTTAAATTTACATATGATTCTATTTTGATTTAAAAAATGAAAGGAAAGTAATGTACTTTTATGGAATAAAATTCGTTTCATATTAAATTTATTTGCAAGAAATAGATCCAGTTTTCTTTATTTCGTCGTAAAATTATGAATAACTGATGATCACGTGAATTTTCGTATTTCGCGGGAGTGAGGTTGATGGAAAACGAAACTTCCACCACCTCATCCCTTAAAAATGATGAATAGACAAACACCCCCGTGGATGTATAGTGTGGTCTAAAAGGGACTACCTGCTCGACGATTTTTCCTAGACCCTTCTCACGATACCATTACCGCAACGATCTCTTTTATGCGAAGAGACGAAAACCCGAGTCTCCAAGAGACACAAAATGAGAGGGAGAGAGAACTGGAGGGAAAAGAGGCTAGATAAATTTGCTACATTTTTCCTGTTCTTTTGCGCAATGGTCATAGAGAAGGACAGAGAGAAAGAAAGAAAGAGAGAGTGAGAAAAAGAGAGGTTATGTGCATCGTGTGCATTCTAGAGGGAGCGAGGGGGAAAACTCGAGGTCGGACGTCCACCTCGAACGTACGACCACGTCCGCACCGAAATAACTAACGTCGATATATACCTATATATATATATAGATTCAAAGTTCTATTATGAGATCGCATGATCGGTCTCGGATTTCTTTTCGCTTCGTTTTTTTTCTTTCTTTTTTCTTTTTCTTTCTTTTTTATAACGAAAGTCCGAACAAGCCGACTAAGGAAAACGTATGCGAGTTTCATTGCTACGCATACACGGAAATTTAATGCGCGGTATTTTTCTTTTTTTATTTATTTTTAATCTACGTGTCTACATGCGTGTGCGTACGCGAGGACGAAGTCCCACGCGAAGGAAACGAACGACGACGACGACGAGAGGAATCCGATTTCCGATCGTCGGTTGACGGCCGGACGTTAAACCGCGCAAACGATCTCGAATGACACAGTGTGGCCATGATTTTTTTTTTCATTTTGCGATTCGCGTCTGCGCGAGAGAGACGGGAGAATTAAAGTTCGAGGTGAACGGCAATGTTCGTTAATGACTCGTTTCTACTACCGGGTTAAACGTTTATAATTCAGGGTCCTTGGCCACAGGTGACGATATACTATCTCTTAATTTGTATACGTGGATGTGTCTGTGTGTCTGTGTGTCCGTTCGTGTCTTTGGCCAAGGCCCTTGCGTATAAATGTACGTGCGAGCGGTCGATAACTTTAGCCTGTCGTGCCTACGTAAGCACGCTCGAGGACCGTGAAACACATACAGACCTAACACACATTCGCGCATGTCCATTCACTTCCTGGCCTCGTGGGCAAAAATCGACGAAAGAAAAATCACGTAGCCACGTATAGTTTGAGATATTTGACGTTGGTTGAATTTTTTTCTTTTATTAAAGACATTTATATACTCGAGGCGAGAATAAATTGATCGATCGATGAATAATTATTAAATACGTTGATTATATCGATAGAACGATCGAGAGATCGGTAATTACAAATTTTTTTTGTATAATTGTCGGCTCGAGAATAATAAAATAATTATTCGATCGATAATTATCGCGATTAAAATGATTATTCGATCGTTTCATTATTCATAATTACATCTTAATTAATCGAATCAACGTTTCAACGATTTTATTCTCAAAGACTCTCGTGTTCGTGATTTTTTTCTCCTCGGTTCGACGACTGCAACGAGAAACTTTGCGCATATCGAATATCGCGTTCGATCGAAACGCGAAATAAAAACAACAACGTTTTACTGCGCGTCGTGTCTGAATTAACGCGGTGAGAAAAAACACGAAACGGACAATTCGTTGTTAAAAAGAGAGAGAGAGAGAGAGAGAGAGAGAGAGAGAGAGAGAGAGAGAGAAAAAGAATAGAAACAAGTGTAAGCTAACGATACGGGAGAACAAATTCGAATGCTTTCACCGTGTAGCCGCGAGATAGGAGTGAACGAACGAGAAATAACTTTCGCCCCACGAACGAGCGAGATTGATATCAGATTCGCAGCCCGAGAAATTGCGAGTTTTATCGTATACGTGTCTCGTCTCGCGTTGCAGCATCGAGAATAACAAAAACCCGAACGTTTCGGATCAAATTTTTTTATCTCGTTTCTTTCAAACGATCGTTCAACATTTCTTACCTTGCATCCTTCGCAGGAGTGGACACCATAGTGAAAACCGGAAGCTTTGTCACCGCAAACACGGCACAGGACAGTCGTACCGTCAAATTCTGTAAACAGATGAAAAACAAAAAATACGAACGTCAGTAACGAATTTCAATTTTACGAAAAAAATAATAATTTTCACAATTTTATATTTATATAGAGATAGAAAAATTGTCGAACGATAAAATATGATATTCTACGATATAGAGTAAGCCACGTGGCCGTGGCTGCTGCGCATACGTTCGGTCGGCGTGCGAGAGAGCGAGACAAGCCCGCGCAGCTCGGAGTGCATCGGAGAAAGGTGGGTAGGAGGGAGAGGAGAAAGAGCACTTTCTCCGGAGCGCGGGCAAAAGCACGCTCGCGAGCTCGTCGGCCCGCGTTCTCGATTACAGCATCGCACCGCGGTATTACAACTTTCTGCTTTCACTCGACTCTGCCTGTCAGGCTATACAACGTCGACGCTCTTGCCGTTCGACATGACTGACTAATGGAAAATATATCTTCGTACATCGAGAGATAATAACCCGTGTCGATTCGATTTTATAACTTAGAAAACGAAAATAATTATTCTTACGCTAGGTAATTATTTTTTTAACGCGAATATATATTTCGTATTGTTATCTGGCGATTAATTATTATCGCGTATCACGAGAGGAATATATCATTCCTCGAAATAATGAAATTTGTTTTTGTTATATGTTTTTTTTCTTCTTCTTCTTGTTATTGCTGGTAAGTGGTAGAACATTATTGCTATACCTATATTGAGTTCCGGCTCGGGTCTCGCCGACGATACGGTAGAGTCCATGGTGGGCATACTGGGTGCGATATGTGGAACCTGAGCCACGTGATAAGGGCTCGACATGCCGGAGATACAAGATCTCGCGACACTCGATGGCCTAGATCCGTGCGAGGATATTCCCGATATCGGTGATTCCGGGCACGAGGATGGCACGGAATTGCCCTGTTGCATACTACTGTCCGGTGTCAGAATCATAATGACAATCGCTCACTTCCCAGTGTTTTTACCAATCCAACTCTCGATCTCGAGTAAACACTCAAAATTGTTGTATTACAAAAAAAACAACAAATAATACGAAGGAAAAACAAAACAATCAAAAAACCAAACGAAATCGAATTAAAAACTCTCGATATCCGGAGAGTTGCGTCCACTAATCTCACTGCACTGAGCCGTGACGCGTAGCAGCATTTGAGCGCCGCACTGTCACCGAATTTTCCAATAAAAATTCGTCGCCACTCACTCTTTCTCTCGTTAAAAAAAAAATTCAAATGAAAAAAAAAAAAACGCAAAAATTCACTAAAATTTCACAGACACGATGATATCGTCGATAAATCGCTCGAAATATCGATGAAAATCCAACATTGGCGAACGTGGAATAAAACAAAAAAAGAAAAAACTTAAAAATTGTCGTTTATTTCCAAAAAGTCGCGACGACAGTTGTACACTCGTCGACGTAGCACGACGTAATGAACTCCGGTAGAAACACGTTTATATCTCATGCACATACGTCTAATATCCTTCCTGTACGAAGGGCAGGTGCGTTCTGTGCTCTTCCGAGGGTCGGCCGCGAGTGTTATATCGGTTCGGTACCGCGTGTTCTCACATCGATATAGCTATATGCAAGTACGTATAATCGCACGGAAGCACACACATACACGGGCAAACACACACTTACACACAGCTACACTCGTGTATTATATCGTACATATATACATCTATGTACATGTGTATGTAGCACCGCGACACGCGGGGCCCATCGAACGCCAAGTCGGCACGACGAATGAGAGTGAAAGTGAGTCTTCGCTCGAGGGAGGTTCGCGTTGGTCTGACTCGAGTTTGGCGCTGTCGAGTGTTGGTTACCTGGCCGTGAGCTGCTGCTGTTGCAGCCCTTACTTGCCTCACTGATGGTGGCAGTCGTGGAATAGTGGTGGGGAGGGTATAGAGGCGAACGGCCGTGTTGTATGCCGCTGTGCTGGCTTTGCCTTGCCAGGAGAGCCAACACAGTCGTGTCTACGCCCTGGCTGTATAATAGTACACCAGGCATTTTATATACACACGCATACATTAATACTTATTTATCTCTCTCTATATATATATATGTACGTAGAGTGTAGAGTAGTCTTGTTCTCTCTCTCTCTCTCTCTCGCATATACAGTAGTGGAGAGACACTCGAGCTTGAGTTTCGTGCCGCCTTTTGCCAGCGTCGGCAACGCTCGCGCGCGCCGCCTCGAGTTCATCGTATTTTCAATGTTGGAGGTCACTGACAACCGAGGCCCAGGCACTCTCCCGCAGCCCCGCACGGCACAATGCCCACGATCTCGTCGGGGTCCCCACCAATAGCGATTGGGCCCGATCCTCTCGTCTCGCTTCTCATTGGCTCTCTTGGCTGGCTCTACCTACCCCCACCAATGCGCGCACTAACATCGAGTCGCGAGGGCTCTCGCGCGCTCCTCCGTATCTCTCTCCTTCCTACACGGATCGGCGCGAAGGAAGTTCATCGTCCGAAACCTTGACTGAATTACCCCGCAACAGCGGCCAAGGCCAATGCGCCCTCTCTCGCTCGCGCCAACCGCGGCTTTGCTCTCCGCGAGACGCTCGCGATTCGCGTTATATTCTCTCCCTCTCGATCTCTCTCTCTCTCTCTCTCTCTCTCTGCTCGTTGCTCGATGCTCGTGTTTCTTCTTATTCTTCTTCTTCTTCCTCTTCCTCTTCTTCTTCTTCTTCTTGTTTTCTGTCCTTCGCGAACTCGAGCACGTTGCCCCTTTCTTTCTCAGATCCACACGCTCCGATTGCTCTGCTATGATCTCCTCGTCTCTTTTTCACTCGTTTGGCTCACTTCGCGGAGGAACGTTGTACAGATATATCTAACTTCGCTCATTACATTCTATGTTCTCCCCCGAGAACGTTTGCTTCTGAATTCGACATATGTACCACGCTGTTCAACCTTCATGTTTTCTTCGTATTTATTTTTCCTCGTGTTTTATCAACCCTCGATCTCTCTCTCTCTCTCTCTCTCTCCCTCGTTCGTTCTCCTGATTTTTATCCGTAAACATCGGTTTTTTATCACTTTTTTAAAGCGTCCGTTTTGCACTAAGGTGTACGAGCTAGGATGCGTTTGATGAACTTTAGAGAACATCTTTAGGCTCACGCAAGGGTGCGTACGCTTCTGTCGATCGCGTATCTCGTTGGTCGCATGCGATCCTTTCACTCGCGTGTGAAAAACATCATCGGCGCGATCTCTCTTCCTCTCTCTCTCTTTCTGTCTCGTCTAGGAGACTTTTGTCCACTCCCGTCTGTCCATATTGGCGTGTCCGACGCGTCCAAAAGCTTCGCGATGTAAGATTTTATAGACTCTCTTCATGTTCTGGTGGACGAGAGAGAGAGGAAGAGCGAGGGACGACGTCGCATCTCGAGGCGCTTTTCATTCGATATTACAACTGATAATATTCATTATCGATGTCTTCGACATTTAGAATACGACGAGCTTGTTAATTATAATCGTATACAATATATCGTGGATAAATATTTTACGATCGTAATCACCAATCATCGCGATATCGCAATTAGAAAAGATCATTATCGATATTATCGTTTTCGAATCGGATCGAATTTTTTAAAATTGAGATATTCGTTATCCATCGAGCGTATATTCGCCATTGGCAGAAACGCCGCGTGGCAGGATTGAATTCCCGTCGCCGGAAACGTTGATAATTGAAACCGCAAATTTCTACGAATTTTCGGTCGATCGTCATCTTCTTTGGTATTTTTTTTTTGGTTTCTTTCCCTCGCTTTTTATTCTGTCTTTTCGCTCGAATCGGAGATGCTGACGTTTTTGAAAGCTCGGGCCAGCCAGCGGCAAAGAGTTCGCCGAACTTTTCGAGGAGAAGCGTATATCGAGTTTAATGCCGATGATCCTTTCCATACGTAGGTATGTACGTGCACCCCGTCGTTTCACACGCCCAAACACCTGTGCCGCGCGCGTCTCCTCTTCGCGCCCGAAGCCACCACGTTTTTTTTTATTCCTTTTCATTCTTTTTTTTCTCTTTATTTCGCTGATACGTCCAATTTTCTCGCTCGTTCGCATTTTTTTGTTAAGTTCATTTGCGCATTAGCCCGCGATGAAATTCCGATTATTAAAGTCGTCGGAGTGTGAAACGAGGTATCGACGATTTGATAAAATCGATTTATCAAAATTTTTGTAATAAAACAAAGAAAAAAACGGGAAAAAACTGTTTACAAGCCATTAATTAATTTCTCCAGAGTCTCATCGTCGTATTTTTTATTTAAAAAAAAAAAGAAAAGAAACGTTGAGATTATTGTTTAAAACTTTTTATTGCGCGACGGTAATTCGACGCTCGTCCGTGTTTCAATGTGTCTCGCACGTCCATAGAAGATTTAATGAGAATCACGGCCATGCGCAACAAAAAACGATCGGATCGGCGCGTGAGACGGGTATAATACGAAGGTTCTCGCACGAGCCGACACAGAACGAGCGAGCGAGCGAACTCGTCGAAGGACATACGCGAGCTCGGCAGCATGCGCGCGCGAGCCGTACAGGAAGAGAGGTCCTTGAATCGGGCACCGAACCTTCCGTACATTATAATATCTTCCACGCGGAGAGGCCTCGCGACCTCCCGGGCTATATACCGACTAGAAAGAAAAAAAGAAGGAGAGGAAGGACAACAAACAAAAAAAAAAGCGAACGATCGTCCGTTCGGGGCAATGAAATTCCAGCGTTTCCGAGGGCAAGCAGAATGCCAAGGACTCGGTGCGTAATAACGTTAAACGAGACATGTATATAGCCCGACGATTACTATACGAAGAGAGGGAGGAAAGAGAGGGGGCGGATGAAAAATGGTTGAAAAATTGGAGAACAAAATTTTCGTTGTCCTCGTCCTGCGAGAATTCGAGTAAAAACAGACTCGCCTGCTTTTGCTCGTGCCTCGGACATCATTGTTGTTATTACCGTCGCGAAAGAACAGCCAGAAGGAGCGAAGCACTATTTTCCCTCTCGCGTTTATTGGCCTTATACCGGCGTTGTATATTTTCCGGTCAGCAGTTGTGCAAAAGTAATAAAATCGCGATGTGACAGAAGTCTCGGGTCACATTGGAGCACACGCGCCACGGCGAATCCTCCGGGCGATCGAGCATCCATTTTCTTTTTATATAAATTAATTTCAATTCTTTTGGATTCAAAAATATAGCACTGAATTTTTAGATTTTTATAGAGAACGCTATTTTCTCATTTTGAAAATATAATTCTACGCATTGTGATATCGATAAAATGTCGAAGAAAAATTGAGAAAATCTCGGCCGGAAGTGGGTCTCCTATTTTTCTAGAAAACATTTTAATCCTTCCGGCGCTCCTACGGTGTATTTTCTCAACCGTCCTTGAGGGGGAAACACGATATTTTCCCTTGAAACCACGTGAATCCTTTTAACTCCCTTCCTTACCGAGGTATATAATTTTTCGAGGCCTAAGGGGTAGGTACGGGGAAAGAGAGGGAGGGAGAGCTAGAGAGAGTGAGAGAGATATTTTCAACAATGACCTGGCAAGTCCCCATCGGAGTTGCAGGTCATTGAAGAAAGGGGTGGATATAGACAGCGGGTAAAGGCTCGAAAGCGGATCGTCAACCCTTCTCGCGCGAGGCAACTCTTTGACCCCAAGACCGATCTCGGTTCGTACCGCGTGCTCAACCCCGTCTCTACCGACACCCCCGTAAAATTTAACAAATATACATTTTTTGTCATTTTCTCTATCTTTCCTCTCTCTCTCTCTGTTTTCCCACTCTTGGGCACATCGATGACGTTTACTGCTCCATAAACACATAAACTAGTAAACTTTCTCCGTTTTGTCAGAGGGAGTGCGACCGACGACTCGACTTAACGGTCAACGAGACTCGTACGCGTAGATAGAAATACGAAGTTTCAAGAGCGAGTGAGAGGGACGTCTTAGACGAGACCTCCGAGAGAATTGTTCGACCCCGAGGCCCGTTTCGGAGTTAACGCTACGCCATTATCGACGCAATAATTTATTTTCATGATTTTACGATTGCACCATTACGAGGAGACACGACCTTCTGTCAAATACGGTAAAGCTGACCTCTCCCTCCCTCCCACCCTCCCTCTCTCTCGCTCTCTCTCTCTCTCTCTCGTTCGTCTTCTTACTATTTCTATTTCTGTCACTCATTATATTACCCCGACTCGTGCGGATGTGCAATATAGCTTAGGAATAAGAATCGTCACTGGCAAAATACAAAACGAAAGACAGACGGGGTATTGAGTCGAGGAGGGAGGTCGCTAAAGACATGACGGACACATGCGTTTCCTTGAAAATGACTATTGCGACCTGACAAACGTGCGCCCATTTACATGCAATACCCGGAGGGAGAGAGAGAGAAAGAGAGAGAGTCGATTGGGCCTCGCGTGGCTCCAACCACTTTTAAGCACTCCTTTTCCTTCGATTCATCATCGATTATACGGATCTCGTTGAAAATTTCGTTCGCTTCACGTACACGTGTCCAACACACGAGGAAAAACTCGAAGATTTTGGCGCGAGGTGAACAAGATTTTCCACAAACCGTTTAACACGTAAAGCGAAACGTGTTATCGTTCGACGAACGTTCAATGATGTAACACTCGATGAATTATTCGTACGAGCACGAGTTACACTCTGACGAAAAAGTGAAGATATCGAGATTATACCTAGAAAGTGAAAAATAGTACGTACGTAAAAATACGCGAATAAACAGACTCGTTACGAAAAATAATCCGATAAATCGTCCGGTGATATAGCCTGATTTATTCGACGATGATTGTCGCTATTTGTATCGATATTTAATTTCGAACGTTCGAAAAAACGTCTCGTCGCTATGTAAATTAAAGATCGTGTGAGTGAAATCGAAAATAATATTTAGTAAATTAAACCGACTGATAGGGTCGAATGATTTTTTGGCTCGTTTATTTTATGACTCGGCGCGTGTGTAGGAGAAAGTATTTAAACGTAGGGGGTGTACGAGTCACTGCTGTCGCTATAATAGCTGCTTATTCATTCAATTTCCCGAGTTCACTGCCTCTCGTATCCAGGCTGTTCGTTGCCCCCGTTTTTTTTTTTTTTTCAAAAAATGTTCGGCCTCACGGGAACAAAGCGACTCATAGTAGCCAAGTTATAAAATACAAAACAGAGAGACTCGTGTGTCGCGTGTTTTATAATGCAACGGCTGAATATTGTCACCATTAAATTATTATACTCGTATGGTAAGTTCAAATATTATCGAAAGAGAGTCTCGGCCCCGATTCATGTCACCGACTCCCGGCAACGAGCGATCGAGCATTATGGATGACCGGTTTCTGGTCTCTGTCGCACGCGCGCGCACACTCTCCCTGTATAGTTTCGATAAATTGTTACGGGTGACCGCATGTGACCGGTCTCCAACGATTTCGATTATGCATTTTCCCCTCGTGGCAAATTACGAGAACCGGAAAAAGTCAACGATCTTTCGTTCGTGCTGTCGCTATATTTTATACGATCCGATGAATGCTTGATTTGAGAAAAAAAATGTATATATATATATGATTCACGAATAATTAACCTACATGCGAGAGAATTGTCATATAATTAAATAACGATACTAATAAGATCGTTATCGCTCGAGTGACTTGGAGAACTCGTGTTACGGTCGTCCTCGGTTGACGACCTTTCAACAGTTTACATTGCTTAAATTCACATATTTTTCAACGTCTTTTCGGGAGATAACGCTGATTGGCCTACATCTACGTACATATGTGTTTTGTTAAATGGACTGTACAAGGAGAAACGATCAATTCCACAAACTTCTCGTCGTGCGTTATCGTCTCCGCGAAACACCTTCGGCCGACGATTCGCGCAATTTTAGAATGTGGAAAAACCTTCCAAGACCCATTTAGACACGTGCCAAGATTTTCAATGTCACACGGCAGACGTTAGAAATTGCGATCTCTGCCAGCAGATGTCTCGTTTCACTCTCGTATTTCCCGTACGATGATAATTTAAAAAAAAAGCTTCCGTTTATTGATAATAGGAAACGAATTAACCCCGACATGTTCAGAGGATTAATTAATATAAATGAATTTTAGTCCAAGTTTGCAAACGGATAAACAAATGCGATCAAATTCAAGCCGAGAGAGAGAGAGAGAGAGAGAGAGAGAGAGAGGAAGAAGAGTCGTGGTGAGTCCTTGGCACGGTGCGACCGGTCGGCGACCCGCGATTCCCATTTGATTGCTCTCGCGCTTTTTTCGTTGAGTTGCAACGCGATTAGAAGAGCGAGTGACGTTAGATTATAACGAGCGTGATTTAAGACTACAATGGTAATGACGAGGACATAAAATTTTATAGCGCTTATGATACCTAATTATCGTGGCTATCGTTCACGATTATTCTCAGGCTTATTATCATTATTGTTCTAATGATTGTTATCATTATCAGTGCGACTGCATCGCGTTGCAGTAGCGACCGCAGAAACTTCACGATTCGTATGTCGTCGTCGTCGTCGTCGTCGTCGTCGTCGTCGTCGACGACGACGACGAGAGTACAATATACTTCCGCAGTGGGCGCTATGTCTAGCTATGGGTATAACGGTGCCCCTCTCGGCACGTCACGCACGTGCGTGTGTGATGTCACTGAACCTGCAACGACCGAGAGTGTAGCAGAAGCAACAGCTCGATGACTCCCTCGCGTATACGTTATATATATATATATATATATATATATATATATATATATATATATATATATATATATATATATATATATATATATATATTTGTATGTGTCTGTATGTGTGAATAATTTCTATACAGTCAATCTTAAATGTGTATTTGTGAGACTTTGTGTCTCGACGAAATCCGAGGAGGAACGTATAACTGTACCGTTTACGATTTTTCCTCACACAAAACATTCTGGAAGATTCCATAATACTTTCTTCGATCTACAAACTTGCAGTTCATAATCGATTCCTTCAGACGTCAAATTAAAAATCGCCATGATTTAAGGAACGACTGACCGAGATATTTAAATTCGTATCATACAATTCGAATAGAGGAATCTCGTTGTCATGGAACAGATTTGTTTTTTTGTGCAAGATGCCGACACCTCGGAAATTAGTCCGACGAGAAAATTATACGAGCGTTGCATAACGTACATTGTAATAGTGAAAGAGAGAGAGAGAGAGAGAGAGAGAGAGAGAGAGGAGAGAGAGAAAGAAAAAGAGAGAGGCCTTTCGTTCTTTGGGTCGTGTTGGCCAACGCAAAAGGAGAGCCCCCGCTCGAGAGCTCTCGATTTCGGAGGCATTTTTCGGGTCGTTGGACCAAGCACGAAAAACTTTAAGAACGAGGTAGGGCGAGGAGGGGAGAGGTGAAGTGGTCGCGCGCTGACACAGATACGACGCCGATGGGCCTGTCTTGATGTCCGTGGTGAATGCGCGAGCGCTCTCATGGTTATTAATGCCCTCGTCCCGCGGCCCCGTATGCAACGACTCACATAACACACGAGGAAAAAGCGAGGAAGATAGATATGATCGAGGACTCATGCGTTGCATAAAAGAATTACGTAGTGAGATGCACGGAGACGAAGAAGGAGAGAACCGATCGAGCCAAACGCGAGGCACGTTGATCGGGCGAGAAAGCCACGAGGTGAGAAATTATATAAACCAAGGAGATTGAAAGAGAGAGAGAGGGGGGAGGATGAGAGACGGAAGATGAGCTTCCGGATGCACGTCGTACGACATTTACTGACAATGTGAGCAGCTGCGCTTCCCGACTTTCATTCCCTTCGCTTCGATCCCATACAACGTTGTACGTACATTTTGTTCCACGAAAAAAAAAGAACGAGAAAACGTTGACAGTCAATTTTAATATTCCACGATTCTTGTGAAAAACGATATATATACATATCGATACAATGGAGAGCAACGTTGAAGAGTTTGAAATTTAAATGCGATCAATCGCAAAAATAGATTCGTTTTTTTTCATACCGCGTATCGATAGGGAATTTATGACTATAGCTATGGAAAAAAAACTGGGAATGAAGAATTTTGTTTGGAAGGAAAGGTGAATGGCTCGAGAATTTTATACCCCAGACCGAATAAAGAAGATCGATGATGCATATTATGCCCCACTATATTTTCTTGCATTAGCATTTCCGCGACGGACGTCAATAACGATTTCTCCGGTCGTTGCGCCTTCGCGGCATTGAACCGAGAACCCTGTCGAGCTAGACACGAGAGCATTGGCTCTTATATACTTATAAATATATATATATATATATATATATATGCGAAGCTAGAGCGAGTACAGCTTTGAACGATATAGTTACCAGGAGCGAGTAGGAAGAAACGAGAACAAGAACAAGAAGAGGAAGGAGAAGAAGAAGAAGCCGAAGAAGAAGAAGAAGAAACGTGGGAAGCGATATAGTAGAGCGATGAGAGTGAGGGAGATTGCGAAAAGATATCGCGAGTAAAATGCGTCTTAGAAAGGAGATAGGAGTGGGAGGTGAAAGATGCGACGGAGAGATGGAGATAGTAAAGCCGTGCATAAGAAGTAAAATAAAGAGAAAAAAAAGTAACGATGCAACTGCGAGAAGGAAGGAGAGGAGCGTGTGCTACTAGCCACGGCCCCGTGATGCCCTGCTCCGTATTGCCACTTTGAGAGATTCAACTCGATTACATAGCGAGATCTCGTTCCCGTTCGCTCGATCCATTTATATATGTACATATACCTATATCTATATGTATATATCTTCCCTATGCACGTTAGAATTGTACACGAGGCTCGCTTACTCGAGATCCTCGCCAATACTCCTCTCTTTCCACTCTCCGTTAACCGTCCCGCAGCATCATCATCGCGATAACGAACTCGACCAGCGCCTTAAAGGCTTCAAAATCTCACCGTACGCTTTGTTTTCTCCTTCGCTCGCGTGATTAATCGTCCGATTCGTATTCGCGATACGATATATATATACATATATAGCTTGGTAAGAAATCAATGCCACGATCTTGGTATACGATTCGAGGATTCGTTTGCGTATTATATGCAGCGTTGATGGGGAAACGTGATGTTTTTTTTGCATCGATCGAAGGAAGAGATAACTTCGATGAAAGTCGAATTTGATGTCTAAGTTTGAACGAAGAATCATTTTTAATCGTATTTCGAGGGAGTTTGGGTGAGAAATGATTTCGGAGAAGAAAGGGGGAGAGAGTTGAAAATTTGTCTCATTGTCCGGTGACCAAATTTCCGAACAGAAATCATTTATTCGACTTCCAAATAAAAGATCGATGATATATTACTACGGACCATCCCCACTTCCCATCTGTCGTATCCACCCCTAAAATAAATCGTCGTTTTCTCGCCCGCCTTTCACAATGGAAATTCACCTCTGTCGAATGAACGATACGTCGCTTCGAACCTCAAAATGCCGACGTCAATTTTCTCTCTCCGACTAATTATGTTCCACGGTACCTGCTCCTGGTGAAATATATGACTATAATGCGATTACGTTCTCACTGTTTGTCATCAAAACGACGTGGCGATTCGTGACGAGTCTCGGTACACTCGTGGCAACTTCTGGGCGTTTTTCGTCCATCGTGTTTGGATTCCTCGGAAGGATAATCCAAAACAAACGTCGAAAATCTTTCTCACCAATATACATATATATAGTAATGAAAGGGTTGTGGCAAATGACTTTGAGAAACCGAGATAGAGAAACATCCCTTAAACCTTTACCACTGTAATCCTCTCCTTCTATATATATCTCTATATATATCTCTCTCTCTCCATTGGCAATTTCTAAGTCCTCGAGCGAACGAGCATCAACACCATAGGTACTGCATCGATCTTATAGTCGTAGAAACTTACGCAGAGGCTTGTATCGAGAGAAAGATTTTTGACCGACTATGCCTGGCGGCGGTTTCGTCGTAATCGAGAAAACAATAGACGAGTCGTTACGTTGCGGCTTACCCGTGGTCTACCACTCATTGGGCGTGGCGCGTACCTACTACAGTGTTTCTACGCCAACAAAGTGTGCTTAAGCTTTGTACGAATATTTATATATATATATACAAATATAACCGTATACCCGGAATGCTAGTCGAAAGGGTTGCAGAGTCCTGGCAAAGAGGTCCTCTGTTAAGTCGTCTCTACGAAACCGTCGCAAGGAGAAAAAGCAAAAAGGGCTTTCGATGTCGTAAATTAATATAGCCGGTAGCGAAATGCTATGAGCGAAATGAGACGTGCCGTTGTTAATACCGAGGCAAATTTCACGGTGGCAAAATTTCAAGTTCCGAACGGTTATTAATGCACGAGGAGAAAGAAGAGAGAGAGAAAGAGGGAGAGAAATAGATTTCCAGAGAACCTGACCTACCGCAATATTTTCTTTTAAATCCATTTTTTTCTCTCCAGAAAATCAATTTCGTTCGAATAAAATTAATATTTCTTAAGACAATCAATTTTTCGTTAATTAAAAACAAATATAACGTAACGTTAATTACTTCAATTTATATTCTCGACTATTGAGAGAGAAATCGTTCGAAAGGAGAATTATTGGTTCCTGCTCTTTTTGCGATGTCACTGTCCTCCGCTCGTCCGCTCGGACGGTTTTTCTCCCCACCCCTTAATTCTTTCGTATTGTACCTCGAGCTTCTCTTATCGTTCTTTTGCTTTTGTTTAAATCGTTGGTGCGCGCCCGCGGTACAATGACTCCGAGAAATTCGAGCGTAAAGAGATGTATAAATGAGAGAGAAGGAGAGGGATTGTGAGAAAGGAGGGTGGGCTGGGGGGGGGGAGGAAGAGAGACAAAGAGAGAATCACGTTGTCGCGTATTTATATACCATCAGCAAAAAAGAAACCGCGCGGCACAGGAGCAAGAGGCCAGAAGAGCGAGAGCCCTGAGTCTCACTCTCTCTCTCTCTCTCTCTCTCTTTGATCGTTGTGTGTTCTCTGCCCCCCCCCCCCTCCGCCCCCCGGACCTTGAGATGAACGCTCGGCGGGCGTTCGCGCGCTCGAGCACGCGGGTTCGACGCTCCGCGGAATGCCGCGAGGGTGATCGTCCTCGCTCGAGGTTCACCTCGAAGATCCTTGCTGCGCGGGGCTGCCCCCTCCCCTCCCGCACCTCCTCGCCATCTGTCTCTCTTCTCATATCGTTTTCCAGACGACTTTATTCATTCCATACGACCCTCTCTGTTTTTTTTTTCATTGCGAGAAATCCGACGATAATAAAAATAATAAAAAATAAAATACATAAACAAACGCGTCCGAATGAAAAACAAAAGGGAAGGTAAATAAAACAGATTTTCCATTTCGAGACAGTGAGCATATTCCAAAATTATCTTCGCTCCGGTTTTTAACACGAAAAAGCATCGACCAACTTGATCTCGTTACCGCGAGATAAAGAGAACAACCGACGCCCTCGCGACCTAAAAAAAATTGAAAGATCGACGAAGGGGCATCGGACCTCGCGTTGCTAGGTGAAAATTATATTCGAGAAAAGTGCGATGAAGAAGAATTTGTAGGCGAAACGAGAATTTGCGAGAGAAAGGAAACGGGGCATGGCACACGAATATAGTGACGTGGACGAGTGTAAATGAGAGAACGATCGAGAAAAGACAGCAAGAGAGGTGAAACGGACCATCGGCTCATCGCGAAGAGTAAAATCGGCACGAGAGGGAGAGAGAGGGAGAAAGAAAAGTGGACTCTCTACGAGAGAACGTTGCTTTGCACTTCGTAGTTCTCTCTCCTTTGACAGAGAGGGAGAAAGAGAGAGAGAGAGAGAGAGAGAGAGAGAGAGAGATAGGGCGTAACGAGAGGGGACCTACGGTTCCGCGAATGTTACGGGACCACATAGCGACGTGGGAGTGCAACAACTGCATCGCGTTCATGCACCGCGCGCAGATCCACCGGTCACACACAACCAGATGACGTTCACACAGTACATATATATACACACATGTACGTGAGTTCTCGATCGCGTGTACATACGTTCACTATGTTCCATATACATGTGTGTGTGTGTGTGTGTAAGACTGTGTCGGTTCTGTTGCCCCGCCGCAATGCACATGCACGTATGCAGTGCGACTCGCGGGATCGCGGCCTGCCGAAGAGAGAGAGAGAGATAAAGAGAGGGAGAGAGTAAGAAAGAAAAAGAGAGAGAGAGAGAGAGAGAGAGAGAGAGAGAGAGAGAGAGAGAGAGAGAAAGAGCTTGAGCTTGATGGGAGTGCGCCGACCTCTGCCGCTTCGCAAACGGTCGACGACCTCGCCCGACGGCGAACTGCAAGCGAATCCGCGCACTCGCGTTCCCGAACGATCCTGAACTCCCCCTTTGCGATGACGACGACGACGACGACGACGACAACGACGACGATCCATCGAGAACGTGTGTCAAGAGCCGCCGCCACCGTCGCCGCCACGGAAAGCTCGTACCATTCGTCGCGAGGAATCGATTCCCATCCGTACTACCCGCGAGGCGTTAATTTTATTCGCCGGGAGATCATCCGACGATGAGCTGGTCTCGAACTCGTCATCGTTGCCCACTGACGTCATCGTCCGATCGTTACGTCATCGTGACGGAACGAACTTTACGACGATTCGCTCTCGTAAATACGATTATTCCGATAATTCAAGAAAAACGCATAGTCTTTTTTCTGTCTTTCTTTTTTCATACACCATTTTTAAATCGAACCAAGGTTTTGCTATTTTGAATTCGAATTTGTCGATATTTTTGCCGATCGATATGTTTCGAAGGAGACGATTAATTTGACGAACGGACATTCCGTTGCCAGGGTCACGCGACGAGGGTTCGTATCGAAAATACCCTTAAGCCGATTAATACGGACGTTCGATGATTTATTATCGTTCGAGCGTCAGCTTCGTGTCGTTTTTCGTAGTCGGATTCGAAGCACACGGAATTTTCGGCATTCGCTATGGAGATTCTTCGAAAGGTGGGATTGACCCAGTGCCCCAGCTCTCGGTTCTATAAGCTCTCCTCTATTCGTCCCGCTGCTCGACCCCCGAATCCCACTTTCCTTGTACAACATCGTTCACCGATCGCCCTTGCGATTCGGAAATTTTGCAATGGACGTTTTCTTTCGCCTATACAAACCTATATATATATATATGTGTGTGTGTGTGTGTGTGTGTATTTAGTTAGAAGAAGGAAAATTAATTCGATTGAAACTTCGGTGACCCGAAAACGAGAGAGAGAGAGAGAGAGAGAGCGCGACTCGGTCGAGGGGACGCAAAGATTTTGTCGGTAATTGGATTAGCGGGAAAGTATAACTCGTCGAACCCTTGGGGAGAAGCGCGGGAAAGCGAACCGCACGGTTTGTCGGACAATGACGCGAGCGAGAGAGGGGTCGTTGTACCGAGAATAAGGACTTGGCCGCACGCAGGCGAAAGGATCGTCAAAGCCCCGTTTCTTCCATTATTCATTGATTAACGATATAATTCGTCTACTATTTTCTACTATTACTAATAATTACTATTCAATGGTAGATCGAATATTGGTTTTAAAAAAAAAGAGGTTGACAGTGCATTCGAGCAAAAATTGCGATCTGGCCGAAAAAAGAAAGAAGAGGCAATGCGCTCCGGAGGATTCTGCGTTGAAAAGTATATGGAGTCCTCGATTCTCATCCAGTTAGGTCGATAGAATTTTAACATTACGGTGCACGTAATACACACACACACACACACACACACACATATTTATATATGAAAAGTTGGATGCGATGAGAAAGAAGAGTCGTTGAGCTCATGGACGAGGGCAGACACACGAAGGAAAAGAGACGAGAACGCTAGAACGCTGTCGTCGTCCTCGAAAGCGATAAGGAAGAAGAAGAAGGCAGCGCAACGCGAGTAAACTAGGAGAGTCATCGTCCAGTTAACAGAAGTTATAGAGAGCAGTGGTTCGTAAACTTTTCCGAATCAATGTTTCTCGACCGAAATAAACAAAAATTCAAAGAGAATAAATGATAAATTAAGAAATACTAATCACAAAAAAGTGTTAATTGTCACGGTGGACAAAAATCTTCAAACAAAATAAAACAAAGAAAAATTAATTGAGCTAAAAAATTGTAAAAAATGCCAAGGAAAATTTAATTTCTATGACAATTTCTGAAATCCATCGAGGTAAACTTTTGTCTTCGCGGGGTCTGTTGGACCCCCTGGTAAAGAACCCCTGGATATAGACAATCCCGAGAGTGTCGGCAGAAAGTCAAGTAGGCGAGAAGAAGAAGAAGAAGAAGAAGAAGAAGAAGAAGAAGAAGAAGAAGAAGAGGGCAAAGAAGAAGAAGAAGAAGAAGAAGAAGAAGAGAGCCCGAGAAGGAGAAGGGGAAACGCATCCTCGGGGCCGTCCTAACGGTAGGGCGGGTCACTGGACGCGGCGCACCGCGTGAGCGCGAGCGATGCAGCGCTCATTTGAGCGCACGAAGAAAAAGACAGAAAGAGAGAGAGAGAGAGAGAGAGAGAGAAAGAGAGGAGCGAGCGAGTGGTTGCAAAAGCGCGCTTTAGCACGACGATGCAAGACGCGAGCGCGGTGATAGCCCGGCCAAAGACTTCTCGCTTCCACGTTAGCCAACACACACACACACACACACACACAGAAACGTCTCGAACATGCTGTACGAACGAGAACGCTTTGCTCGGTATCGCGGTGCAATGCCCTACCTAGGTGTGTAACACGCTCGCCGTTTTGCCCTTATACATACAAAGACACACACCCATCGACACGAACACAAAGAGAGAGAGAGAGAGCAAGAGAATAACTCGGGAATCGTTGCACATGCACCGGGAATTATACTTGCCGTCAGATGCGGGCCTTGTCCTGCCCTCTCTCTCTCTCTCTCTCTCTCTCGCTCACTCTGGAGGTACGAGAGCAACCCCAGCGACAGAAGAGAAGACCAGAGGGAGGAGTAGGAGGAGGGACGGAGGGGAAGGACGCAAGGAATTATTGTCTTCCTCCGCACCTCGACGTCCTTTTTTTCCTCTCCTTAGGCCGAAGACCGCGAGAGTCCTTGAACTCTACGTCAGTTCGATCCCGAGTTCTCGTTCTCATCGTCTCCTCTCCCCCCTGTTAACTTCCTTCGCGAAATTTTCTTCCTGATGCCACGCGGGAAGCGAACAGATATACACGGAGGCACGGAGTTACTTGATTTTTAAGGGTATTTTTCTTACCTACGTTTTTTTATTGATCGATTGAAAATTTGATAATTGATAGCGATCTATTATCGAATACAAATCGATCGATCGATCAAAATCAATTTATGAATATTTCCTAAGGGATGATCGATCCGTTTCGAAATAGGGTGAATTTATCAATGATAATTTAATCATTTTATGTTTTTCATATAATCATCAAGAACGTAGAATATTTTTAATTTTAAACAATATTTCCAAAATATAAATAATTTCTAAATTCGTGAAATTTTTTTTTTTTTCTCGTAAAATCGAATGATTCAGAGCGAATGACGAAAAAAAAGTAGCATCTTTACGTTAGCAGGGACAATGACCCTGTTTCAGCTTCGCTTCCTCCTGCCGATATCCTCGCCGATGCGAAACAGAAGAGGTAAACGCTCGCGCGTTGCTCGGGCGTGTACCCCGGGAGATCGTGACACGAACGTGTGCAAGGTGGGGTGGACACATATTACAGGGCATGCAAGCGGTACGACTTCCCTGCGTTACGTTTATATTTATTATTATATAGGTGATGCGCATGAAAGGAATTCATTTTAAATAAAGAAAAGCCTGAAAGCTCTTTCGTCGTTCTTTGCTCTCGCCGCTTTTGCGGCTTCGTAATACGCACCGTGTGTGCGCGCGCGACACAAAAGACGAGACCTCCGCTCGGTACTCGTGCCTCGTGCGAAATATTTTCGTACTTTACCCGTTGCGATACTCGAAAACCTCGAAGCCCGGGAAAAAAACGTTCGATGGAACATCCATAACGGTTTTGACGCGCGAACCAATCGGTGAAAAATATTGTTTACCCTGTCGTTCACCTCTGCGTCATTTGGACTCGACGATAACAACCGCGAGAGAGAAAAAAACGTTAAAAACACGTACCATCTTGACCCGAATAAACGAGAAAAAAAAGACACAGTCGACCCGAGGGTCGATGACACTTTGCGGAGCAAACCGAGCGATCCGAGAATTTTTCGTGACGCATTTCGCGCCCCTCGTACGAGCTACTCCGATGAGTCGTCATTCACTAGGACGATACGTTAAACCGATACAATCTTCCCAGAACGATGAATCGTTCGCGAACGATCGATCGTCCATTCGCGTCATCGATCGATCGAATTCCCAATATCGATTTCTTCCGAAATCATTAATCTCGTCGTTGCAATCATAACATCATGTTCACCATTCGTCCCATTGACATGTTCGACGACTCCGTAGAGTCGACCTTGAAAACTCGCATAATATATTATAACGTAGAAAGGAGAGAGGAGAACCAAGCGGAATAGAAATTAAAATTAAGAAAAAAAACATACGTTAACAATGTTTTTACAGCGAAGCGTAGGAACGAGCATACCTTAAGGTAAACGTAGGTGGGAGAACTCGACACTATTCGCCCGTGTACCGAGAATTATATGCACGGTAGCTGTTGTCCGCATGTGATACGACGTTACGTACTCGCTATACGCGGTATAGCGTCTAACTATAATAATACACGTATATATAGGTACGTATACGTAATGATATAACACGCTCGGCTATCCGGTGTCGACGAACTCGTGCCGTTAATCTTCGCATATTTCGCGCTCGATGCAAACTTGCAGTGTAACATATAGCGTCGACAAAGTTTCGCGAATGGTTACGAACAAAAGTTCTAATCTATCGGTTATGATCGTCGATATCCATTGGGCGGAGCTTGTCCTGCACCGGACTAGGTGGTACCCTGGGTCGAGAATACGATAACTGTACTCTGACGTTTCTACGACTAGACAAAATGAATATAAGTATATATATATATATAAATATAAATATATGTATGTATGTATGTAGGTATAGACCAAAGTACACGCATGAGCTTAACGCGCTTCTAATATACATACAACGAGCCTCGTCACGAAAAGCGTGTAGGTGCGAGCACATGCAAGAGTATGAATGACATAACGACGGTGTGACTAGTCCTATAAGCGAACGAGCTCGAGGGACTGTTAAGTCTCCGGGCATCGACCCCCTGGCGTGTACGATGCATCCATCGTGCACTCCGCGTTACTACACCGCATACTCCATGCGTTTGTCCACCCGAAGCCCCGTATTTCTTCGGGATCGTGCTAGGAAAGCGTCAGCTTTGATTATATTTTGGCATACGAGCCAGAATAAAAATTGCTCCTTGACATTACAATAATGCGTTTTCGAGATTTTTTTTTAAATAACGGGGATGATCGAGAATTCGATTATTTCCATTCTAATTGGTAAATTAAATATTTCAAAATTGAATAATTTTCAGGTGTTTTTGTCTTTTTTTTGAAAATAAAGTTAATAATCGTGATAAGAAAATACTATGTTTATACGCCACATGCGTCATACCTTTAGCGGCACGCGCGTATTGCAGAAATCTCGATACGGTCATTGTGCCTCGATGATGTCTATCTGCCTGTGTGTGTGTGTGTGTGTATAAAAGAATGGCAAACATCGAGCCGGTTCGCGGTAACCGCACGGATAGTAAGCCACGATGACTAAAGCCTGATGGGCCTACGAGTTACGTGAGTTTGCCAGCCACGTGACGATCATGCGTAGTACGAACCAGGAGCCATACTTTATATATGTATATATATATATTTATATATTTACATATATATATATAAACGTCTTCAATCATGAGGCACGACCACGACGACGTGGTAATACCCGTGACACCGGCACTGATTATTTTTCTGACCCACATTACCGAAAGTTCGTTGCCACCACTCTATTACGCATTCTCTCAATTTAATACGCCATCTATTATTCGTATATATATCTATATATATCTACAGTGTGTTTATACGAAAGTTCACTATTCGATTAAACGCACATAGTTCGGTCCTTTTTTTATTATTTTTATTTGTACGTCATAATGATTTACATCGCATGACTGATAAATATATAACGTAGTAAGAACATCGATCTTGAGTTCACAATTTATAAACTCGAGGACGGGCAAGAGGGGGAGGGTATTTTTCGTCGAAACTCGATTTTTTTATAGGTTCGCATGTTACGTTTGTTTCAGGAGGGTGAAAAATGTGACGAGTATACGTATGTGTGCGAGAGCGTGTGTGGGTAATGAAATGCTTGTTGGAAATTGAATGGCTGGAAGTTGTAACAGGTGCGAGTCGGGAAATACGTCTCATCGTATAGTGGGAAAAACATATTAAGAGCGTGGGTGAGTCAACACTCCGACACATAAACACACACACTTATATATGTATATACATATATACACATGGATATTTACATATAAAGTAGTGGGCGAAGATTCGTGATATAACCCAAAAAAACACGACCGTAGTGAGAACTTGACCGAGCTGCTTGCGTCGAGGGATAGGCCTGGATTTCTTATCAGTGAAAAAAAAGATAAGGACCAAAACGATACTGTTACATATGAACTCTTATCGCCTGGAGTTTCCTCTGCGCGATGCACTAGTCGGAGCAGTGGGTTACCTGATAAGGACTACCGAATATCAGATAAATCTTGAAAACTGGCTCATCCGTTCTATTCGTGTCACGCTAAAGAGAAAAAAAATGTTGGAATTTGAAAAAAAAAGAAAAAGACGATACGAATGAAATATCGTCGATCGATATGCGCGAGTGTAATATCGAGAAGGAAGAAAAGAAACGAGATCGCACGATCTCGATGCATTGCCGCGAGATGAGCGCACACAACCACGTACGGGTTGGGCGACCGATCGCGTGCGGGAAATCACGGCGAAAGCACTTTCGCGTTGAGACGGCGCGCGAGCGAGAAATTCAAGCTCTCGTCTTTCGTTGCGCGAAGAAGATCGCGAGTCAGCCAACGACCTCACCTTTTACGGAGCATGCCCGAACGTAACGAACGAATTCCTTCGGTCGGTCAATTTTCCCGAAGGACGAGAGAGAGAGAGAGAGAGAGAGAGAGAGAGAGAGAGAAAAACGCCTCGATAAAGTTCATGGCAACGACCCATATACAGACCCACGGAAATAGTTGAAGGAAGAGGACGACTGTGGGTGACACGCTCTCGGAGAGTGGAACGAGTTTTCATCTTGCCTAATCAAACTATACCACGTAAATCGTTCTCTTATCATAACTCAAACGGGTTCAACCCCTCTACCGAATCGTTCGATAAACGATCGATCGACACCGAACGACGAAAGTTTGAATCTCAATAACCATCGAGTCCATGACAAAGTCACACCGGAACGATTTTAATCCATAAAACTCTGCTCGTTTCCTCATTTTTCTTCCATTTTCTATCCCCCATCCTCCTTCTCGTACTCATAAATAATAAATTTTAACTCTCGTTCGCGTGCCGGTAAGCGAAGGTTGCGAAGGTGAAATGAAGAAAAAGAATGAGGTTGCGCCTCGGGAAACCATCGTTGAAGCGAAGGAAGGTAAAAAGAGGATAAAGAGTAGAAGATATATATACTGCAACCAGTGGGAATGGGGGAGGGGGTGGGAGAGAGGTCTCCCTCGACCCTCTCCCGTTCTAACATTGTAGCATAGTGTCGTAGTATACGTACGTACATCCCTGTTATACTGGTGTAGCGAAGTACGTACAGTGTATAGTGTAAGTACGAAGTATAAGTGTCTTACCTCCCTCCCTCCCCCACCCAACTCCCCATTCCCTTCCCTCTGCCCTCCTGGCGATCTCTCGGTCTTTCCTCTCCGCGTCCCTCGACCGTTGCGCGGCGTGTACGTCGTCGGCGTCGTCCCCGCGCGGTCGTTCGCGTCGCGAGATTAGCCAACCTGGAAGAGGGCCGATGCCAGTGAACTCGGTTGGCCGGTCACTAACCAGGTAACCCACACTAGCAGTTTCTCGTTCTCTCTCTCTCTCTCTCTCTCTCTCTCTTTCGTATCGTATCGCGATCTCGCTCGTTCGGACTCGGTTCGGGCTCTCGGTCTTTGCCTCTCTCTCTCTCTCTCGGACGCGCGCGCGCGCGCCCGCGAGAACGTCGCAACGTGTGCTATGCAGGCAACGGCAACGGTTACGCTACGGGCTTTTTCACCGTTTGCCCAGGCAGCAGACGGGAGAGAACGCATGTATATAAATATACATATACATATGTATATATGTGTATAGACTGTGTACACGTTTTCTCGGCGCTCTCTGTCCCTCCCTCACCACCCCCCCCCCTTTTCGCAGCACCACTTGGGCGCTCTCTCCTCTCGGCGAATGCTCGGGGTAATTGCGCGCTCGGAATTCTTCCTCTCGTCCTCTTTTATCTCCCTCTCGTTCCTTCGCCTCCTTTTTTTTCTTCTTCTTCTTTTTATCTCGGTTATACTTCGCGAGGGCCACTTCCCTTCGTCGCGATCTTTCCAACCCATCTTCGTGTTGATCCTTCTCTCTTCCTTCCCCTATCTTCGTGTCTTCTCATTCCGCTTTCTTATTCCTGATGTAATATTTATATATATGTGTGTGTGTGTGTGTGTGTTTGTGTGTGTATGCGCATTTTGCGTTCTCAGGCTTCTGGCATTCCCTTGTCCTTCGTGCAACTTTTAATTCTTTCGGAAATTAGCGTTCCATTCGCCGAAGAGAGAGAGAGAGAGAGAGAGAGAGAGAGAGGAGAGAGAGGAGAGGGCACTGGACCCGGGACTGTACGGGAACGACATCTTCCGGGTTTAACGACTTTATCGTATGATCGTTAGTTACCGCGATACTTCGATCGATAAATTAATTCAACACTATCGATCTATTGTGTCATCGACAAATTTAACCATCGGGAATCTCGTCGATGTTGTTGTTTTTCTGTTCCACTTTGACGAGTCGTCGAGAATCAAAACAAGGCCTAATTTCACGATGTTCAGGTGGGAGGGGTAGATGAAGTGGCGGAGGGGGGGGGGGGACATTAAACTTAGCACCCGTGACCGGTGTTATATAGGACCGAGTCACCGCTCCTTCGATGGATCAGCACGGTCGCTTTTATATTCGTGCACGAACTTTCCGCGCGCGTTCTCTCGCTCTCTTCCACCGCCCGCTATTCCTATTGCTCGAGCGCTGTTGCTGCTGACTGACTGTCCGTACGGCCAACGACCCCGGCTAGGTGGAGAATCGAGTTAATGAATTGTTGTTTACGACGAACGTTCCGACAGAGCGACGTCCACGGAACGAACACGAGACGAGAGAAAAATAAAGTGGGAGCCCCGCTATTCACACTCCCCCCTCCCCCCTGACACCCCCTACTACTTTACTATTCCAACAAATTATTATAATGAGACGAGAGTTGCGTTTAACAAATATTTGGGTTAAGGAAGCACGAGTTTGAATTTATCCCGGTGTTTCGTGCTAATGACTCATCAAATTAATTAATCGAAGAATAATTAGTTCGGTATATTTGTCATTATAAAAATCTTTTATTTTTATTAATAGAAATGATAATTTGTTGTTTTGTTTTTGATGAAAAAAAGAAAGAAAACCACAGGCGTACGGCGTGGCATTCGCGAAGGAAGAAGCGCAGAAATGCTTGCTGGATTGCTCGTGTACGCTCGAACGTCGAACGACCGTACGTGCAACTGCAATTCCGTACGTACATACACGCGAGTACGTTTGTGTGCACGCGAGCCTCTTCCTCTGACGCGATGGTGGGGTCTGCAGTTTGTTGCCCGGTGACCGAGTTCATCGCCTCCTCGCTGCCGTCTCGAAATCGAGAATCTTCGAGACTTCAGGAGCAGCAACAGCGTTGATAGCCAACACGCTGGCCATATGTATTTATATATATACGTATATACACGATCCATCGTTGCTATGTATATAGCGCGAGTCTTTCGCTACGTCCGCAGAGAGGAGACTCGCTTTTTCATCGAAAGCCGCTTTGGCACCGTGACCACCAAATAATGATCGCTCGATTATATCGTCGAATACCGAGGCCTAAATGATCCACGAAATACTCGATTAGTCAGATAATTAATTATAAATTATAATTTATTTTCATACGAGAGAAATATTTTGTTTTAATCGAGGAAGTTGGAACGTTAGGTCGCGAGAAAAAAAGGTCAATGGACGTATTAATTATCGCCGTATAGCGTCGAGCTAAATATCTAGAAGAGATTGAAATCGAGAGATCTTTGATATGCCCTCGTTACGAGAGTTATCGAGTAGAGAGAGAGAGAGAGAGAGAGAGAGGAAAAAAATGACATAAGAGGTAACAAGACACGTGCGTTGGCGTTAGGACTGTCGTGTCTACGTTCATCTATATATATATATCGTAGTTCGATGAGAGTCCTCGGTTTTTTGCAGTCCGAGTCTTTACGTGGGTCGGAAACGAGTCCGTGAACCTTCCTTCTTTCTCGTCTCTTGGCCTCTAACTTCGATATGAAAAAAGAAGAGATTTTTTTTTTACATCCTCGATGACCTCGAGTTATTCGCAGTTCGGACTCGATGGGCATCAATCATTCGGCTCTTACGGAGCTCCTTCGTCATGGCGAACGACCTCGGTTGCCGGATACGGATCGCCCAATAATAGCGAAGGACACGGCGTTGGACCATGGAGCTCGGTTGGCGATACGCAAACGGTCTTTCTTGTAGGTATAACGAGCCCCCGAATTATGCTTCTGGTCGTCGTTGTCGTCGTTTGTCCTCCCATTTTAACCTCCGACGACGCGTATCGTGCCACGGTTTTATAATCGCGTCCAAAGACTCCGCAAACGAGAGAGAGAAGAGATCGCTCGTGTAATATCGTCGTGAAAATTTTCAACGCACCGATATATTCGAACAAAAGCCAATGCAGTTTCCGTTCCTCGTTGAATATATTTTCAAAAATTCACAAACCGACTATCATAAATATTCAATTTTCTCACGGACGAAACTTGCGAAATCCGTTACGAAGTACCGAGGTCGTGTTGTTTCCTCCGTTACACGCAACCCTTGGACTATTTTCAAAGAGTTATATTGACGTTACAACCCTGTCGATGCAAAGGACCACCGTTATATATATATAGAGTCGAGTAGTTTTGCATCCAACGGTGATGAGTGCCAGAGGCCAATACCGGACGCTCCAGATTTCAAAATTTATGGATCGACCGACCCCGTTGCAATTTAGACTCGCACCTCTTTCTTACTCTCTCTCTCTCTCTCTCTCTCTCTCTTTCGCATTGTCAACAATTCGAGGTACACGAAACTTTGACGAAGGTTCATAGCCCTCTGGTTGACACTGTGAGAAAACGAGTGAAGAATCCTTTTCGTTGGCTACCCTTCCGGTTATTTAATCGCTCGCGAACGCACTTTGCGCAAAACCCTTTCGTTACGCTCCATTTGCGTATATTTCTTCCGAAAGCGTTTCGAGAGCGCACGGAGAGGAAGACCCGGAGAGGCCACCCGTGGCGAATTTTCAATGTGCAAATCTCGTGCAAATGTCAAGTGAATTTGTGAGAGCTTGAACGTGCGAGGGGTGGGGAGAAGCGGGGGAGGGGGAGGAGAATAAGGCGTATGAGCAGAAGCGAACAATGCATTAGAGGGCTCGACGAATCCGAGGAATCCAAGTCGGCGGTCAGTGGCCGTGTCTCTCTTTTTCTCTCTCTCTCTTTTGGACGGTTACGTGTATCATGTATTCACGACGCGAACTTCTCTTTGATCGGTCATCGGCACGATCCTCCACGGTCGCATCGTGACACACACACACATACACATGGGGAGACGTTTTCATCGTTTTTAGTGAACAGGAGAGCCACGAACATACTCATCGTTGATGGATGAATACGAGGGGATGATAGGATGAGACAGGAACAACACGTATATTTCATATTGGTTACGAAACGAAGAAAGGAGGAATGAAAAGCGAGACGTTGATCGTCATTTCGACGAAACGCATTGTCCTCCACGATTTATACGTCGAGAAGGGTGGGGAGAGAATGAATATAAAAAAAAACACGAAAAATGAAAGGAAAGAACGAATAGATTGAAATATATATATATATATATATTGTATATATAAAGATGGCTGTATCGTTCGACGAGCACGTTTCGTGTCTCGTAAGCGGAATTGGAGATGGGACGAATCGTCGTTTCGATAGGATCGCGTTGATAATGCCCGTGTGTCTCGCGTATCCTCGGTGAATCGTCGAGTCAACGTAAGTTACGTGAAAGCGACATTTCGAGTCGAGAATCATAATTTCCAAGACAAGATACGTGGCTAAAGAGAAATTGACGTATCACCGAAAGTCGTCGGAAGATCGAACGAACAAAAGTGCGAGTTGTTCAAAAATTAAAATTAAAATCGAATCATCAGTCAGAAATACAAAAAAAAAATCTTTTAAAACAAAAATACGAGTAAATCTTTTAATTATGTAAACGAAAAACGTCTACAAATTTTGGAAATAACGTTTATCGTCATTCTCCTATTATTTATAATCGGGACAGACCTACATACGCGTCGAACGCGATATAAAATCGAGCTCTAGTCTCGAACGCGGGCGCTCCAGTTGGCCCGTTCCAAATTCATAAGTGTTCGCGCTCGCAATCGAGTCCACTAAAGTATAGCCATGCATGTGTATGTGTGTGTGTTCTCGCAACGTGCGATTCGCACTGGCGTGACCGTTTTCGTTGGCGATCGAACATACGAGAGAGGCTAAGAGTGGCACACGACTCAATGGGTATGCATCAGCTGCAGCGCGACGATTCGATCATCCAGAGGAGAAAGGAGGGGCAGGGGGGTGGGTGCAATGAAGAGAGGGGAGGAAGCTGCATCCGAGGTTCGCGTACATACACATATATATGTATATGTGTAGTCGTTGGGCGAGAGTGGGGATGGGGAGAACGTGAGCATTCAGTATTGCAGGCTGGTGGCGAGGGGGAAGGGGAGGAAGAAGGAGGAGGAGGGGGAGAATAAGGTGGAGGACGATGTGCAGTGCGGAAGGCGTCGGAGGGAGAGGGCAGTGAACGCAACTGGACGTCGGTCACTCACCTCGTCGACCATATTGCTCCATATCCATGAAAGACTGAGAAAGACTAAGCGGAGGAGAGATGGGGGTAAAGCGAGACAGCTGCTCTCTCCTCTTGAGCCGTCGTCGAGTTATGCACCCGCAAATACGTAGGTACGTACCACGCACGTACGCGTACAATAAAATACGATTCGAGCTCTCGCCGAACTGGCTATTGCGTAATTGTGCAAATTTTCCAGTGAAACTCTCTCTCTCTCTCTCTCTCTCTCTCTCGTTCCTCTCTCGCTCTCGTTCCTCTCTCGCTCGTGGAGAATTTTATAATCGGCCAATTTTTCGATCGATTCGTCAATACGCGAACGATATACAGAACTAAAAAAGAAAGAAAAGTGCCACGTGGGAAAATCGAATGCGACGGTTGAATTCTTTTGTCTTCGCGTACTCTCGTAACACTTTATCGAGAAATGGAGGAAAGGAACTGATTCTCACTGTCTCTGTCGTTCTCGTAGGAGTACCTACTCGTTTCTCTGCACTTATAACATTCGCATGTGGCTTACAACGTGTATATTGAAAGAACAGAATGCCTCCCTCCTCTATGGCTCGATGACGAAGAAACCGGAGAGAGTATGTAGCATACACGCTTATATCGTAAAACAATGAACAATGATGCCACCCCCCCCCCTCCCCGCCCCTCCCCTTCCCCACCTTCCCCGGAGAAAGTAACATTCACGCAAGGGCGAAAGCTGCGAGGATGGTGTATGCATTATTCTCTATTGATATATAAATGTATATGTATATGTAATACCTGCTCTACTAAATCGTTCATTGTACTCACTCTCGATCCCTCTCGGTGTTTATCTATTGAAACGTTGATTCCATTATGCGCCAGTTACATTTTAATTCGTCTCTATATGTAAAACGTATATATATCCGTATACGCGATTAGTTGATTACAATAGACAGGAGAAACGATGTACGGCCGATATAATAGTCGCGACGTTGGATTCGAACCGGGGGAATATATAATTTATGGATCAACTTCCACCTCTTCGAGGAAAGTAAGAACGGAACGACGAGTTTCGTTTCTAGTCGTCGCGACGACGAGAACGAGAATATATGTTTTATGTATTTACGTCCAGTATATCGCGATACGACACTACGAAAGATTCCACGAACGCACTCGCTGCATACGTTACGAGCACATGAGATTTTTTATACATAGGACATAAATGCGTGTGTGTGTATATATATATGTCTGTATGTCTGTATGTATGTCGTACTGCCGAAACGAGAAGCGTCTGCACGTTGGTTGCACGGTTGCACAACGACGAGAGCGACGAGAGAAGCAACGAGGAGAAGGAAGTAGGCAAGCACGAATTTGGTTATTCGGTCAGCGGTGTGCGCTCCCACCCCCCGGGCTAATATATATATGACGTTGCGAGCAGATATTTAAGCTCGAGAGACGGGGATAAGCTACTCGAAAAACTTCAGTTTTATCGAAAAATCGTTTAGATCGATGAATCGACGAAATTATTCATAAATTGACAAATTTTTCGATCTCGTTCGTTATCTAAATTCACGAAATTACGTGGTGATAAAAATTGTACGGGAAAACTAGTACTTAAAGGAAAATATAAGTTTCGTGAAATAAAACAAAAAAAAAATACAGAATAAAACACGACCAAGTACTATACTATCGCGCGCTTCGTAGGGTTCGACGACCTCGTTTTTTCGATCGATCGACCCTCGCCTATCTTCGGTCGGGATCTTTTTATTTCCGGATGTGCGAGCATGCGCTTGTAACAGCCTCGCGTCGATATACACTTGTATACGTAAATCCGTGTAAACGCGCACATATTTTCATAGTTGGCCTGGTGGCTCCACTAAATAAGTGGTCGTCGGTTTGCGCAGCCACGGCCGCGCGCTCTAATTATCCAGTTTCATATAGGCTCCAGGGGTTCGTGAGTTTTCTTACGTGTATACGTTTATAATCGTGAGAGGTATAAATGTAAGAATATATATATATATATGTGTGAAAAAGCCCACGGGGCGTCTCGAGCGACGTGCGCAAGGTGGAGTACCCCGGTGAGTACGTAGACACACGGTATATTAGCTGTTTACAGTGCGAGTACCCACTCTCTTGAACCGCCCGGTGTAGTCACGGGTTCACTAACCTCCCTGGTTAACCCCGCTATCGATGCTAATGGAAGTAGCATACATGTACTGTATATATATATATATATTTTCTTTGGTAAATTGTATAGCTATAGGTGTTTGCTATAGAATGGCGAACGGCGCCCGCCACCACCGCCGACGCATCGTGGCGGAGACTCGCCATAGACGATGGCCAAGTCGCAACGCCATAGACGAGCCCCGTGTACGTATGCGTCGGTGTGTTGCACAAACCGCAAACCCTGGTTACCTATGCGGCAGGCATGATTTCCGCGTCGGATTCACACACCCCGCGAGCTGGTGCACGCCCGACCCAAGAAATAGCGAAAGAGAAAGAGAGAGAGAGAGAGAGAGAGAGATCGAGTGCTCTCTCGTACCAAACCCGGAAGGATTGCAACGACTATCGAGCATTAGAGAATACGATGCGGTATGAATTCTAATGGGTTCGTTGCTTTTTTTCGCGTGGTGAAAAAAAAGACTGAATTTATTCGAATCGAACCAAGTTGGCTCGGGGTAAAAATATCCATTGGTCAAAATTCGAATTACTCGCATACCGATCAATTTTGATAAAAATCGTATCGACCAAGGCGCAGTTATTTTTTTCTTCTTCTTCTTCTTCTTCTTCTTCTAAATCTCGACCCAATGTGTTCGATTAATTATTCAAATCGATGCAATCGATAAAATTATCATTTAAATTGATTCAAACGATAAATTTACTATTTAAATTGATGCAGTCGATAAAATTATTATTTTAATCGATCTTTTTTTATCTTGCAATAGATTCCGATCGGGTAGTTACGATTTTTCACACACACCTATACGAATATATATATACACATATATATCTATGTACTCGTATATGTATATATAGTGTGGCAAAAGGTTAGTAACCGAGTGAGCATAGACGTTGCACAGGCCTATGAAGCCCCGTGAGTGTGTAGTCGGTCGTTGCACGACCTCTCGGTGAGCGCAGTGAGAAAGAGAAAGACGGAGACAAGTACGAGAGAAAGATAGAAAAAGATGGAATACTCTCTCGGTGCATCGCGGGACTTAGAGAGGAGTCCCGGACGGTGCAACGAGCGAGCAAACGGCGAATACAGTTAGACGAACCAAATTCGCCGAGTGCGACAATGAACGAGGAAGCGAAAATATATATAGCGTGTACCAACCTCTCGCAGCGGGTTTTACTGCCAGTGCTGTCTATCGTCAACCTATTTTTCGATCGTGAATATATTCATATCTATACGTGTAAAGAACGGTGCTGCAAGACCCAGAAAGACCCAATTCTCGCGTTCGCTATGAAAATCTCCCAGCCAAACTTTTTTTTGTATTAAAAATATTTAAAAATAGGAAAATAAACAAAATAATATAAAAAACTATTTACTCAGAATTATTGATAAATAATACATCGATCTGTCAAATACGTGGAACAAAATGATTTTACTAACGATAGGTGTAGATCTGGGTTAATAGACGATGACGGAGTGTAGAGAGAATACCCGAAAAAAAAATTTCGACTAGGATCTAAGTATACATGGCGTCATCGCTGACGCGACCTCCGCTTCGCATTTTTCTTCTTTCTCTTCCTCTCTCTCTCTCTCTCTCTCTCTATTTTCCCATGTGGATGAATGTGTTGTTCGAATAGTTCCGCGGGTCGCTAGCCTTCATATCGCGTCATATATTATGTACCTATACGTGAATATACACGTATATATATCCACGCACACGTCAATAATACAGTTTATACCCATATGTCATATACTCGCGTTTCCGTATTATACATATCGCATTTACGGCGCCGACACTCTGAAGAACATATAATAAATACATATATACATATGGTTATATATATAATCTAGGATTTTCGTCACGACTATATCATTATATCGAGCTATCGCTCGTTCTCGTGACCACGAACGGGGGTTAGTGAGGGGGCGAGGCGACAAAGTTGCGCGGGATTTCTCACACGAGGTCTTCGAACCAGAGGAGAGACGCGCGCGTTTCGACGTATACAAAATGGCCCTTTCGCGGTACGGTCACGGTCGGACGATGCCAGGTGTCTCGGCCAACCTGGTGGGACACTCGACAAACTTGCGTCCCGATATTATGGGGGGATCCCATGTTGAAATAAGCTTTTAGATATGGTAATAACGAATTCGCTCGTACGACGCTGATATTAGCGGACGTTGGCGCGTGTAGCGGGCGTGGCAGTCGAGCGAGACGGCCGATTGCTATTTTCGTTCTTAACGTCGTGTTTACCAGAGAGCGCGGTTCGTCGTTGAAAATCTAAAATTTTTTTTCGGGTTACCCAGGTAGGAAAGAACAATCGGGCGAGGCTTGGACCTAGCCTTGGCCAATCGTCGCCAATATTGGGCGAGGCTTGGCACAAGCCTTGGCTGAGCATTGGGCAAGGCTTGGCCCAAGCCTTGGATGATAACAATGTCCCAAGCCTTGGGAAACAAAAAAACCAATATTGGCCCAAGCCTTGGGAAACAAAAAAACCAATGTTGGCCCAAGCCTTGGGAAACAAAAAAACCAATGTTGGCCCAAGCCTCGAAAAACATAAACCCAGAGTTGTCCCAAGCCTTGGGAAACAAAAAAACCAATGTTGGCCCAAGCCCCGAAATTGATGTGCAAATAAAACTACCAAATAATAATAATAATAGTGGATACATATCAAGCGAGATGTTTTGCAATAATGAAAACAATTTTCTTCGGGTAAAGGGTTATTTATTACTATCCACCCGGCCCGGCTTCGCCCGGGTGTAATTTATAAGTAAAAATGGTGAAAAATGTAAAGTTAGTGCCTTTGTTTATAGAATTCCTCTATAATCAATGTTTGCATCTAAATTTTCATTACACATCCATAGATTGATAATGAGTTAAATTATCGATCAGCTTGCCGCTTTATAATGCCAGCGGGCGACGACTCCGCCGGCGAGAAAGCGCTCGGCCATGCGCCGCCCATCGGCCGCTGGCGGAACTACATACTCGTCGCGCGGTGAGCACATACAACAACCAAACGGTGTTGTACGTAGGTATATGTGCTGTCATTCCTGCACGCATGAATATTATTTTTAAAAAAACTATTTTTATATTGTGAAACTTATTTTCCAAACATTCGAAATTGACAAAAAAATTTTGTCAATAATTAATTGTTGACAAATTTTTTTTTTAAGTTCTAAATCGCATAAATCAACTTTATTCTTTTTTATCATTTTAGAAATGTTCAATGATTATTAGTTATTATAAATTTCATTGCACAGCTTTTATCTGTAGTAAAATTTTGTATTCTATAAACATTTCGAATGTTTGGAAAATAAATTAATGGTGACTACTCAAAGCTCGGTTTAAAAATATCAAACTATTAGGCCAAGTTTGGGACCAGACTTGGCCCAGTGGTAACTTCCCAAGGCTCGGTTAAAAAATATCAAACTATTGGGCCAAGCCTTGGCCCAGACTTGGCCCAGTGGTAACTTGCCAAGGCTCGGTTTAAAAATATCAAAATATTGGGCCAAGCTTGGGCCCAGACTTGGCCCAGTGGTAACTTGCCAAGGCTCGGTTAAAAAATATCAAACGATTGGGCCAAGCCTTGGCCCGGACTTGGCCCAGTGGTAACTTGCCAAGGCTCGGTTTAAAAATATCAAACGATTGGGCCAAGCCTTGGCCGAGGCTTGGGCCAATGGTCACTAGCCGAGGCTTGGTAAATGACAACTGGGCCAAGCTTTGGCCAATGGTCAGCATTGGCAATTCCTACCTGGGTAGGAAGAATTTTTCGTTTTGGAAACTTATTAATCATCGAGGCTTTTGTTTTTGCGAGGAAATTTTTCGAGCGTTTGGACGATACGTTAAGTGAGCGTTTCGCGAGTATGTTAGTAAGTTCGTTCTAGTTATTAGGCGTTGCGGGTGGATTTGAAACCGAGCGTCGTCAGCGAGCTGGGGGCGGGAGCGACCGCATTCTTAACTTCTCTCTCTCTCTCTCTCTCTCTCAGTGGCAAACTTAACGCTTTTTACGAGCCATGTTCTCGGGGTCGGATAGCTGGATCAGCAGGAACGATAAGTTCGCTCGTTTCGATTCACGGGTCGAGGACCGATTCCCAGATCCGAAGGAGAGAGGATTTGCGTGCGAAATTCCCGCCGGAAATACCAACGATTTCTCCTCTCGAAAACGTTCCCTGCGCATTCTTCAAAACAGTAAAAAAAAACCTTCGCCATTTGTACAACCTAAGTCTCTCTGTCAAAAAAAAGAGAATAAAATATAACCGATTCTCCATCCGCCCGGACGATCGTTTCGATCAATGTCGATAAAAAAAAAAAAAGAAACGTATGAATTCCGATTATAAAAGACATCGACCTTTAACCAAAGTGGAAATGAGCTACGGGTGTGCAGAAAAAAAGGAAACAAAAGGAATCGAAAGAGTCGAAGAACATCGGCGAACCTCGAGTTCCTCGTAACCGTGAGAGGTCTCTTCCCGATCGATTCGAACAGTCCGTGAAACGGTCTCGGCACGAGTTACATAGACAACGACTTCCGGGCCGGATCCCGTTCACGGTCATCGAGTCTCATGGTCCCAGTATCTCCCACTCTCTTTATCGTTCACGAAGTATCCCGTAATATAGCTCGTGTATATCCGTAACACCTATATATATATATATATGTATTTTACGTATATACATACATATACATACATATATGCGTACACACACGCACATATATATAGATATACAGGTTTTTCGTCCCAGAGACGAAGTACAGAACAAATGTGCCGTCAGATTCGTTGGCCTTGATCGGTCAGTGCCTTTTTCGTATAATACGTGTGTCTATATATATACATTCGATCAAAAGGATCCACGATTGCTTAATATTCTCAAAATGTTCGTGCGCGTGTGAGCGTGACTATATATGTCACATAACCAAGTCTTCGTGTGTATATATATATATATATATATAATATATGAGTATAAAATACGTATAAGTATAGATATTTTAGCCGTACAGCATGTTTCGAGAGAGGCCATCGTTCCCCCTCGGGAGGTCGAGGCCCTCGAATTCTCTGGTACCTTCCCCGTTCCTCTGACTTACGGAGGTTCTACCGTCCTGTACACCGAGGCTATACGCACGCCGGACCTTCGAGTCTGCGCGCGCGCGCGCGCGCAGGCCAACGAGAAAAATTACGCGAGCGAGTCAAGAGAGTCGCCACAGAAAACTCGCGAGAAAAGGAGCTTGGTGGTGTCCCGATGGATAAACTCGCTCTGGCCCGGTGGTGCGTGCGTGACGATCGCGCGATGGTGGTCAAGGTCCCGCCACCACGGGCGTACACGGCGTACTGACCCCGGAGCGAAAGAAAGAAAGACAAGACTGTATGTGTGTATGCGTGTGTGTGTGTGTGTGTGTACGTGTAAAAGAGAGGGACGAAGAGAGACCGGAAGAGCAGTCAGTCAACTCACAACGTGAGACACGAGTTGATTTTATATCAAGGTCTCGAAAATTTGTCTATAAAATTGTCGATAAATATATCGATTCGAAGATAAATTGAAAAATCATATTTTTTAGAATCGTCTACGGTTGGTGATTTATCGACTATCGAAGAATGAATATCCCTAGGTGGGTTTAACGTCTCGACGCGTCTCCTGGTACGATCTTGCCTATAGCCTACCGGATTTGCGAATTAAAAACGCAATGTCGAATCGTCATCCAACGTAGAGTCGTGGTGGGATCGGCCATTGAGATTTTACTACGGGATGCAAATCTCGATCTGCCGACAGCAACACGTGCTGACAACCGCGTGCACGAGTGTGCGCGAGTAGATAAAAATCGTCGGGGAATTTGGGCAAAACCGGGACGACGGCATATCGAGACGATCGCCACGTGCGAACACGATGGTACATCGGCGTTGGGGCTGTTTTATATCGTACGATTTTTTGATTCGCGAGTTGGCACGAACCACCCGTGGTCACGCGGAACACTCGTAAAGGCGATGTGTTTCTTTTTTGTCTTTTTTTTTCTTCCGTTCTTCTAAAAGTCTCGGCCGATTTTTGTGTCCGCCCATCTTTGTCCCGATCGTGTTTCTTTTCTTCCTCGCAGAGACGAGACGAGAGAGGCATAGAGTGGAGTGGGGATAGGACCATAAGAGAATTCGGCAAAATATGCGCGATAAAGAAAAATGGAAGCGAACCTTGTATGTGTGTTTGTGTGTGTGTGAGTCGAAGCGCGGGAGAGTGCAAAAATGAACGAGGTAGAGAGAAAGAAGGATGAGAGAGAGAGGGAGGGTAAGAGAGAGGAAGGAGAGGAATCCCCGCGCGAGAAGACCGCTGGAGAGGTGTCACTGACTCCCGGTACGTAGGTGATCGACCTCCATCGTCCCCACCAGAGTCAAGCGTATAACCAGCACATCGTCGTCGTCGATCGTCGACGTCGTCGTCGTCGTCGTCGACGTCTTCGTCTTGGTTGTTTTGCTTGCTATTGCTGGCCCTCTTCCTCGACCACCTCCTTCCTCCTCCTCCTTCATCTCCTCCTCTCGTTCCTCTCCTCACCGCAAAACCCGCGGACCGTGTTTTTCCCCACCAACCTTCCTCGTGCAAACGTGAATCTCTCTCCGTCTCTCTTCTCCTCTCTCTCGCTCCGCTCGAGCCTCCGAACGGTGACGTAACGCCGGTTATTCAACCTGGTTGACCGTCTCAGTGACGAAATGCCAGGTTATCGTAAACTCGATTCCGCCAGAGTTCCCGCACGATTTTTACGAGATTCTTTTTCACGATGAAATATTTCGCCAATACAATTTTCTTCCTTCGACAAAATAGAATCATCTATGTTTTTATCGATATTTTAGAGATTGTTTTTGAATCGAAAAAATCATTTTCTCTGGGTGATGATGAAAACGAAACAAGAAATTTGTCCGATGAAACAAAGAAGTCTCGAGGAGTCGAGCGTGATTCTAACCCGAATCAAATGGCGCGTATATTGATGATGCGTTGTCTCTCTCTCTCTCTCTCTTTCTCCTCCCCTCCGAGTCAAGTTGGGCGTGGAAGCGGGACAAACGGCGTGGGCCACACGATTCCTCGTACTACGATAACCGAAAGTGTTTACTGTTTGACGAAGAGACGGAACGCCAGGAGGGAGAAAGCGCAGAGGGGGAGGGTTGGAGCGAATTTCACGAGGATGTTTTCGGTCACGTCATCTATGTATATCAACGTCACGCTGTTTGGGCCTCCTGGCCCCGTTTGAAAGAGCGTTAGGCCAGACGGAGTTGGCGAGTTTGCGAAAGTGTTTCCATTTATTTTTTCTTCTTCTTCCTCTTCGACGATCTCCCATCGATCGTACACATTCGCGATCGTTTATTCTCTCGTACGATAGTCCAATTTATTATTTATTCGTTTAATGTCAAATATCCATTGAGCTTATGAAAACGATTTTTTTTTCTACCATCACGTACATTGAAAAATTAATATTTTATATTTCATGGAAAATGAAAATTAGTGTCAACGAGGCTTTTTCATTTGTACGTTTTTCCTATTTAAAGTTCTATTTGTTTCGTTTCGTCGAAATTCCGAGCTGCTGTTACGAATATCGTACGTACTAACTCCCCGGTTGAATGTAGGTTTAGTGTTATTCCATTTGTTCGTTAACCGACATATACAAGTATGGATTATCGGCGAATTAGCCGCGTGAACGCTCGTTTTACGATCGCAACGCTCCCGTTTCGCGGGTTGCTGACTCGCGCCGCGAGTTCGTCGTATACTCGTAGTAGCCGGGTTACGGTCCATTGAGCTTCGACCGAATCATCGCGCTCCCATTAATCTACCGAGTAGTATAGTGGTATTCGTATATGCCTGTTATACATATATCTATACGTCAGTATTCGCTTATGATTCTCCCATAGGGACGAAGTTCTATCTACCTAGTTCTATAGCACAGAAATTCCCTTCCCCTCCAGATACCCCCGTCCCATTTCCCCTCCGTTTAGAGTTTGCTCGCGAATTAATCGGTCAGCGGCCCCGATAACGCTCGCCCGCGCTCGCACAATCGTTCTCTCCCCACCTCGAACGAGTTTCATTTTTTCCCCCTCCACCCTATCCAATTCCTCGTCCTGACGATTTAATAATGCAATTTCAACGATCGATCATATATTCGCTACGTCGACTTAAACGAAACAAAAAAAAATCCAATCAAATTTTCATCATTAATCTCGTTGATTCGAACGACAATAACAAATATTTGTTCCATGTGTGAGATGAAATCTCGGGTGAAATGAAATGCGTATTTTTTGTTTGTTATTTAGGTCGAAACGAAAGATCTGGAAAGATCGCCGAATGACGATCGGTACGATCTTAATCAAAAAAACAAAGTGGCGTGTACGTCGAAAACGTTTCGACACGATCGAAGAGAGGAGATAGGATAAAAGGAGGCGAAGGACCTCCTCCTGCACGCGTGTCTACCGTCTTGATTCCGTTAGTCCGTCGCGGTCTCTCTCTCTCACTCCTCCCAGAGAGGTCCTGCGCGCTCGTCAGCCACGCGCTTAACACACCAAGCAGGAGAGTCCGGCGTCGTTTGTCCTGTCTCTCGATGTGTGCGCGCTATGGCCGAAGGATATATATGCGACACGGAAAACGAACGAACGATCCACGAGATCTGCCTACTAAACGATTTATATGTATATATATATATATATAGATACACATACACACTGTATATAATAGCCGATGAGTGTCCGCGCAGGTAGGCAAACGCCTGAGCGCACGTGGCTCGGGACATAATATCCTAGACAGTAACGTCTTTGTAGTGGATCAATGTAAGCTATACGTGTTACGTACACACAAGACTTTTCTCGCATCTGTAACGAGAGAGCTCGAGCGGTGGTTGACCTATGAATCTTCGCGGACATGCGTTGAAATAAAAAATGAAAAAAACAAAATGAAACGAAAGAATCCGGAGACCGCGAATACTGAATTGCCCTCGTGTCAACGTACTTTGTCGAGACTATTACGGTAATTAATACGTATCCATATATATATATATATGGGTCATTCGATAATTAATCATGGATCCTTCGAGCACCGAATTCTTTACATCTGCCATTCTGACATCTTGTCAAATGTCATGAAAATAAATGAATTTGTACTTTTCTAAAATAATTTTTCAAATATACATTTATCGCGAGTGTCGTTAACGTTGACAATTTGCACGCATCGATTTATCTGTAAATTTGATGAAAAAATGTTTAAAAAAATAATGGCTTGTCTACGTCTAGATGTTGGTGGATAATGAGCGGTTGAATTGTGCGCTTGCGCACGTTGCACTATCCTTGGCGTAACGTTTAGGACTCTATATCCCGTTCACTTGAACGCGTGTGGATTGCATCTTGAATTGCACATTTGCCATATTAACGAGAGAGACAGTAGAGGTAAAAGAAAATTCGCTCGTAGTGAACGAGAAATCGCTCCATTACGAAACGCGATCTGCGAGGACGAATGAAAAAGCTTCGGGCGTTGAATATATATATATATATATACGCGCAATTTGTAATAAATGAGTTGTATCGTGAGACAGTAAAGACGTCTCGTCTGTCGAAAACAAAAAATCGCTCGAGGCCCCATACCTCCCGCGACGAGTCATCTCATTTATCGTCTCGTACAAACAATTATACAATTCCTTAGAAGATCTATAATTATAATCGACGATATTATTTTTCGTCTGCGATCGCAGACGTTGTTTTCACGAGATTAAAGTTTTATTTATTTTTACATCGAACTCATCTTTGATACCGATCAAACTGATGGGATCGAAAGATCCGTGTATTAATTAAGCTTAAATATCATTAGGATTAATGAGCGTGGTACGTGAGAAGGTCATTCGTTCGAATGACCCAGGAACTAATGATATAATATTACGGTGGAAAAATTAAGAAAAATAATGAAACGAAATTCATCGTTTTCTCTCTCTCTCTCTCTCTCTCTCTCTCTCTCGTCTTGTCTCGTGGAGTCGGGAAAGAAGTAACGTAACATTCGTGGCAGAACCGAGGGACACGTAGTGTCTAGTGTACGTAGTATGTGCTCGCGAGCAAATGGGTCGGAGGGTAACGACCTTAGTCGAGTGCTGCTCTCAAATTTTATTAAGGACGTCTCTTCTACTATATACGATATAAAACACACACATACACGCCCATACGCATATATATATATATGTAACGTACACTCTTGTATAAGTATTATACGGGGTAACAAACGGCTGCGTCGGATATTGCGCAAGTGGTTGGTACGCTTCAATTTTATAGCGCGGGATTAGGGGGACCACACCGAGTAATACGACATCGGCACGCGCTCTCTCTTATATTCAATAGAATAATATATATATACCAGAAAGTTAGGTTCAGGCTATTTGTCCTAATCGACGGATCTCCCCCCCCCCCCCCCCCTCCAGGCACGAGAAGATCCGGCGATTTATCCGATCGAGCGAGAGACGAAAGAGAGAGAGAGAGAGAGAGAAGAGTCACGTGACCATGTGTGATTTGAATTTTGCGTTTATCCACGTAATAGCTATCCCATACGTATCCAAGATAGTACGTGACTAATTTAATGACAAAACGGTTGATTTCGAAAGAATTCGTTGACGCGTCTCTTATCGTCGATCTCGCCAAGAGCTCCGAGTTTAAAGTAAATGTCCTTAGAACGTGACGTAAAACGTTCCCATCTTCGCTCTACATTATATACATCGATGTACATAAGGGGATAAGCGGGGCTCCGGTTCACACATTTTGTTTGGCTCGTTATTACTACGAAGTGACGGTGTGTGTGTACACGTCGCGTTCCGGAACTTTCTAATTGTGTCATCGACACGGCGTGCTTGTATACGCGTGTATGTGTGCCGCGAGGTTGTCGGTCTAACGAAACTGTTAGGTCATAGCGGAGAAAAGAGAGCTTGTAGTATACATATATTCATATATGTATATATGTGTGTGTGTATATATATGTAGTTAGTCCCAGAAAAAAAACATAGATTGTAGACAAACTATATATAGCTTCTATACGGTTTCGTGCATGTGTGTCAGTTGGAGATGTAACGAAACTGTTATATCACGGAGGAGAAAGGTACGTATATATATATATATATATACATGCGTGTGGGTTTATTTGTATATTTATTTTACATGCAAGAACGCTTTAGCGTCGATATCCATCATCACGATCCGACGAACGTTAATTTCCAAATGAGAAAGATAATCGGAATCGAATCGAAAAATATCAATCTTCGTACGTCAGTCGGGCGCACACTTTTGTCTCGGGATGCTTGACCGGCGCGCGGAGCGAGCGTAATTTCGCAAGACGCGGCGCGAGAGCGTCCGCAAGTTCCATCGTCTCGGTCCAGCGAGCGACGAGGCAAGGCCACCAGGTCGTAGGCACACATAACCCGATTGCGCGAGTATATATATATCTTTCAAGTCGGGGACGCACGAGGAGCAGGATAAAGGAGGCTGGGGGCAAAGAGGACGATACTCTATCGCGAGAGCTCCTTTTATAGACAGTTGTTGCATGTGAAAGGAATAGGTAGAGGTCTCGTTGTTTTTTTCTTCTCCTCAACTCGCGTTGCCACCTTGGCAAAATTCTCGTCGATCTTTTTTATCGACGTGTGTTGCTCGATATCAAAGCTTGACATAGGAAAAAACAAGAATATTTATTTTTCAACCGTTTTGTTTACACCGCTTGTTTCAACATTATTTTTTTTTTTTCAAAGGTCGATGACTCGATCTATCAACCGGTAATTTTTCTTTTTAAATAGATCGTCAAATTTCTTTAAAGAAACCGGTCGTTATTTTTTTAAATTAGATAATTGGACGAAAGAAAATAAATTGTCTGGTAGATTTGCGGGTGTGTGTGAGAGAGAGAGATAAAGAGCAATGGGAACGAGACGGACACTACTCGTGAAAGTAAGAGCCGCGGTAGTGAGAGACGCGCGAGCGCTTGTGTCAGCCCGCCTCATGACGGCAGAACGGAGGCGACGGCGGCCTTGATTCGGTCGGGGTTAGCGGCCGACATCCAGGACGGCCGCGCGAGAACGTTATACACGCGCTCTTTCTCACTTGGTCTCTCTTATCATAGATGAAAGAGAGAGAGAGAGAGAGAGAGAGGGAGTAGCTCGTCGAGCGATTCATCGCCTCGTTGCTCAATCGTTTTGACTAGAGCCCTATACCGATATGCCGACGTGCTTCACGCTGTTGTGTACCCGATCCGTAATACGGACCTCGAAAACGAGAGACTCTCTCGCCCTCTTTCGTGACGAAATGACGAAAGCACGACACGATCGCTCGAGAGCGACGGAAATAAAAAAAGAAAAAAAAAGAAAACGAACCACTCGAGTGCGAGCCCTACTTCGACGTGGAACTTCGCGTATTATCGTTATAATTTATAAATATTTTCAAGAGAATCGACCTAATTCGATCGAAAAAGAATTCAAACGCGCTATTAAATCGTAGACGGCACTTGACCCAAATAATCATTTCATAATTCGAATTACGAAATTTTTCGATGTAAACAAAAAATAATTAAAATTGTTTTATTTTTTTTTTTTTTTAATTATTATGACGCGTGTGGTCCATTGCGCAATGGTAAAATGGAGATCACGTGAAGCGTGTGGTCTTTCGAGAAATTGAGAAAGAAAAAAAAGTAAAACACAGAGAGAGAGAGAGAGAGAGTGATGCACGAGGCAAGGAGAAAAGAGGAAAGGTGGCAGAGAAAAGAGCGAGTCTCGTAACGCACACGTAACTTTGAAAAAGTGTCGCGAGAGATCGAGAGGCCGTGAACGAGTCGACGAGATCGTGTAGCGCGTTTGCTGTTGCTGCTGCTGCTTTCTCCGAGGCGTCCGTGTGAGAGCGAGCGAGCTCGGCGCTCGACGATCGAGAGTAAAAGCTCTTCCCGTGCGCGCACAGCCAGCAGGAGAAATGCGAGAGAGAGAAAGAGAGGGAGAGAGAGAGAGAGAGAGAGAGAGAGAGAGAGAGAGAGAGAGAGAGAGAGAGAGAGAGAGAGAGAGAGAGAGCGCGATTGCTGTCGGCGAATGAGAGAATAAAGATGCTTCGGGTGCGAGAGGGATGGCAAATGCTGCAGCAGCGTCGAGGAGAAAGGTGAAAGCACTCTCTCCGCGACTTCTCGTGATCCGCATTGCCCCTGTCGCAACGAACGCGAGTACGCGCGTATCGTTATGGCAAGTTCTTTCTTTTTACACTCTGATCGCTCTCGCGATTTGAAAAAAAAAGTCGAAAGAAAAATCTAAATAATCGAACGAAAGAAAATTAATCTTGTCTGGTAAAAATTAATTCTTCACGAAACGATTCGGAGTTTATAAGAAATTGTCCCGATAAAAAAAAGAGAAAATATCGTACGAATGTGGAAATTTCGTGACACGAGACACTCGTTGGTCGGTAAAACGAAAAGAAAGAAAGAGGGAGTGACAGAAAATACGTAACGGTTTATCGCAGGTGCACAACGTTGCCCGATTCTCTCTCGTCCTCGAGACAGAGAAAAGAAGGAAGTGGGGAAGGAACGAGATGAGTAGAAAAAATAAAATAAAATAAAATGAGAGACGAACAGGAGGAACGTTAAAAAGCCCGATAGCGGGCGTAGACCCCCGTGGTCTCTATTCTTTATGACTCTCTCTCTCTCTCTCTCTCGCACTGTTGGATTTTATCACAGGGCACAGAGGTGAAGGTAAAATCTCGTGTGTCACAATTCTTTTGAAAATTCATCTTAAATAGTTTCGGCGCAAAAAACAGATCTCTTTTATATCGAGAATCATTCGATCGAACGATTGCAGATATCGCGGTTTCGTCGTATCAATCTTTGTTTTTCAGCTTCGCGTTTCGTTACAATGTTATCGCTCTACAACGAGTATATCGAGAATATTTGTCGTATCATCTCGTTCCAGTGTTCTCAACCTCTCTCCTCCTCCTCCTCCTCCTCTTTTCTCGACGAAAATAAGTGACTCAGTTGCGTTCCCGCGTGAAAAACAACCTCGCGTCGGTTGACGCATTACGTCAAGTAGAACACGACAGCGTTGTTCCACTGTCACTTAGATCGCTCTTTTCTTCTTTTTTTTCTTTTTCGTACGAACGAAATACGCGTGCCGAGACGAAAACATTCTTTCGCGGGAGCTTCTCCCACGCTTTTCCCTCCTGCCAACCGTGAAACTTGCGTAAATAAATTGTTTATTTTGTATCATTCGTTCGACTCAATTTTATTAATTAATCGACTCGATTAATTGCACGTTTATATCGTTATTCGAGCAATTTTTTCAAAACGAATTATTTGACGAAATATTTCGTAATTTTCGGCGTTTGATTGTGCAGAAACTTTACGAGCTCCCTTACGGTATAATGCACGGTTGTTTACGAACGAAAACGAAAGAAATCGGACGATAACAATTACGCAGCTATTATTTGTAAAGTTACGATTTCGCGGGGTCAGCCACGTGCGCGCGATACAGGTATTGTGTACGTAATTTTATCGAAAATATACGTAAGTGGTGTGTAAATGTTATGTCGATCGTTCGTATGTATTATCCGCGAGTAAAAATCACGCAACAGGACATCGACACACATTCGCGGAGGTCCTGGTTGTCTCTCGTCTGGTAAATACTTTGCGTAACGCTCGAGCATACAAGAATGAGGCCCCCGTACAATTCTATGTATTTCTCTCTTTCGCTCTCTCTCTCTCTCTTATTTCTCTGTCTGGATAAAGGAGAACCGAGCCGCGGCTCGTTCGCCTGCCTGGTTAGCCCACGTATTGCGCAACGATCGAGCAACAGCGTTATAAGAGCCGAGTCGACCATTGCGTTTCAGGCTCGTGGATCACGAGAGAGAGAGAGAGAGAGAGAGGGAGAGCCCTCGTTGAGAAACGCGGGCTCTCTCGTGTGCCGTTAAAAATGTGGGCCATCGGCACATTAGCCTCGAAAAAACTGAACGACGAAAAACAACTCGTGATATTAGTCGCCGCGACGGTCACCGATCACTCGTGTTTCTCCTCGCTGTTATATTATTTTTTAAACAATAAACAATAACAACTGGCGAAAAGCTTGTTTTCGTCGTTTTCATCGACAAAAGTGAGAAAATTGTGGACGATTAAAATTTGACGTAAAATCGTAAAAAAACAATAAATAAAAAATAGAAAATCGTGACAAACTTGTTCGTCGTTAAATTCTCTAATACCCGTTGTGACACTTAACAAACGGTCCTTCCGCTTCCTACATTAGCATTGCGGACCAGGAAGGATCGTACCAGGAAGCGTTTAGAAGTTTCTTCTTATGCGATTACGAAGGTACGCCGCGATGTACATGGAATATCACATCTGCCAGTAAATTTTGTACGTACGTGCGAGTAAACCGCGCCGGCGTAACAGGACACGACCTAACCCAACACTGCGTCGTGTTTTTTTCTTGTTTTTCTTTTTCTCTCCTTTTTTTTCCTTTTCCTTCAATTTTTTTCCTATTTTTCCCTCTTTTTCTATTCGTACCGACTGCAAGAGCTCCGAGCTATAGCGCGCTGTGAGGGATCGAGGGGAGGGACGGGTGAGCGACTCGAATGCTCGTAAAACGTCGTCATAAATCGACCTAAAAATCTATACCCCGTTCTCCCACGAGATTTACGGATCGTCCGGGATAAAGAAAGATAGAACAGGCGGAGGGGGGGGGGGGGGGGAGAGGCTAGTGCAAGAAAACGAGCAGAGGGACGTTCGAGGTACCGCAACGATTCTCACGCGCGCGGTGCAGCGCGCTAAACTATACGGCATAAGTATATCCAGTATATATGTATATATATAGTTATAGCCATCACCTCCCTTCTCGCGGTGCAAGCGCGGTTATTGCAACAATGGCGGACGCGAATTCACGCGCAGGCCGGTTGCTTCCTGCAATATAACACACTAGAACTGCATGCGAATATAACGGGACGGTTTCTCGCGACGCCGGTTGATGCTCCCGCGGCGTGTCTCTGTCTTTGTCTGTCTCTCTCTCTCTCTCTCTCTCTTTCGCTCTGTTGCTCCCTCACTCGCACGTCGATTCGAAAATCCCACCCCACCGGCTTAAGAACGCGCGCGAATTGCGACAGCAGCGCGCAAACGCGGCTTCTCGCGAGTCGCGAGCGCCATCGGCCGGAGAAATAGCCAACTACGTAGTCGAACGTTTCCCTTCTTCTTTCGCGCTGTTACGTTCGTACGTGTACGAGGGAATAAACATGAGAATACGGGTACAGTTATGCGCGTTTGTGGACACGTGTATACCCGCGTCTCTGTACGAGAGTCGGACGGTACGTATTCGCGGATAGATGGCGCTGATTTGACATTTTCATCCCGTTTCCACCGGTAATGCCGGGCGCGAGCTCTACATGGTGAAGGTGGTGGCTGCTGGCCGATACCCTCCGCGCCGTTCTCGCTCCCTCTCGCTCAGTGGCTCTGCTGTTCACGGGCAATGTCAATGTCAGCGAGCACGTGAGAGACCCTCGAGGAAAATCGATACGTTTCGGTGTCAAAGCGATGCCTAACCCCCGCCCCCTGCCGAATGTTCCATTTCCGTTTTTTGCGCTTCGCACGAAAACGACGAAATACGACTCGGATATCCTAACTTACGATCGTATATAAAATCATCGTCCTCGGGATGATCATTGAAGAATTAATTATACCGAAGGACGAAAGGTCAAAGGGGTAGTTCGACGAAAAGACGATAATGCGTTCCGCAATGACGTTGAAAAAATTCAAATCGTATCGATTATTAAGTAAACGAGGTTGGTAATGATCGAAAGAATCGCGAAGGAGGCCTGGTGTTTGTTTCAGGCGAGCTCGAAGGTGTCAGGTATAGGCTAACGGGCTCGACGAGGATTCACTCCCTACCGTACGTTTATTTCACGGGTCCTGTGTATGATGACCGGTCATTCGTTGGTCAGATTGTTCCCTAAGGACCTCGGAAGACCGCTACACACAGTAAATTATCCAGTGCCAATTCGACGCGCCAAGGTTTTTGTAAATATGAACGCGTAGAGGCAAACCAACGAGAAAGCAGAAACCACCCCCTGTCGTTACACGACCCCTGCTGAGTCCGGTGTCGAAGATTAAGCGCGAGTAATTTCGGTCGTAATTTTTGTCATCGTTCGCGGCAAGAGAGAGAGAGAGAGAGAGAACCAGGAAATGGTGTTTCGAAAAAGGATTTTCCGGATTCCGAGAAAAATACGATTTATCGAGGGTGATTTTTTCCTACGACCTTGTAGACACGACAAATTTTCACGGTTGTCCCCGTTACGTTACTTCCGATTTGGATAAGAGCGTGGAAAGATCATTAAATTATTTTGACATTTCCGACACCCATTTTGACCTCGGACCTGCGCGTCGTGGGTATACCCGACGTGTCGCCACGATAACATCCGCGAAACAGTGATCTACGATGGAAACAGCTGGGTCCGACAATTCGTCAACTTCGTGCAAAAAACAACAACAACGCACAAGCTCAAGCTCGATCGTACGGGCCGATTGTCACGTAAAATTCCTTCGAGGCAGTCGTTACGTACAAGAGGGTAGATTTTTTCCGAAACGACAATCAGAACCAGACGAAGAGGACGCTTGTCCAGGACTATTTTTCTCCCATAAAGACATTACGACAAATGACGCAACGGACAAATCATTCGAATTTAACGACGATCTTTCGGGGAGGAACGCACCTTTGGTCCGTGAAGCGGATTTTTCGGGCGCGACCTTCTCCTCCGGGGGCTCGGTGATGACGATGGTGACCTCGCAGACTTCGGCGGGATCGACGCTCCCGGCTAGGCTCGCCCGGAGCACGACCTTGGGAACTGTTCGAGGGTTATTCACTACCCCCGAGCTCGAACCAACGACGCACGATCTTATTGACTCGAGCTTGTTGTACTTGTTGATATTATCTTCTTCATTATTGTTACAGTTGTCCGCCAGTGACATGTTAGTCGAGACGAAACCGTGCGACGAACAACGTGCGGCGAGAAACTGTGTGGAACACTCGCCAGGAGGCAACGCGTACACGACGATAGGACTGATCCATGAATGAGGGGCAAGGGGGGATGGGGTTGGGGGGAGGGGGAACAGCCGCGGCGAGAAACACGAGAGGGTCGTTGGTGCGCAAGCGTCGAGGGTTGCCCACGCGTTTTCTCGATGGAACAAACAAGAGGGATTATTGTTGCACCGGTGATTAAAAAACTAACGAGTAAACACGCGCGGATATGAGGGCACAAAACGTAGAAACGAGAAAAAAGTTAAAAAACTGGTAAGGTCGAAGATATTTGGAACGACCCACGAATGGAACATTTTTCAAATGTCTCTCTTTTAGTCACTTCGGTGGGAGCTTATCGGTCGCGTTACACCGAGATTAAAATTATGGGGTCTCTCTATCGAGGCGAAACACGCGTTCGGGCTGAAATTATCCGAAGCACCGTTTTTGGTAGCCATTTTTTCTTTTTTAAATTGATGGCTTTCTCCTTGACAAACTTCTCTAATTATACGGAGTATTTAACGATCGAAACTTTTACCACCGTTTGAAACTTGAATTATCACGGTCGGTCGAGGGAGATAAGGGACGCGGAATCTTCGTGGAGGGTGAAAAAAAAAGAAAAAAAAAGCTCTCGAGAGATTAGGAGGAACGAGCGACAGGCGTGTGTGCGTATATTTGAAGTCACTTTCCCCGTCCGCCGCCCCTGCCCCTCGACCCCCGGTTCAAATTAGCCACGCTCTATATATATTTTTGCTCTCTGACAGAGGAGGAAGGGGCTTCGTGTTATCGATAGCAAATTATCCTCCCGGCTTGGGCGTAGGCGTGTAAGCACACAATGGGAGCATTGACGCGGGGTGGCGAGTTGATTGCGGCTTATTCATGAACGGAATATGAGAACTTATTACAGGAACGCGAAAGTGAGAGGGCAAGGACGGTAGATTGGTGGGGGTGGGGGGGGGGCGCAATACGATGCCGGTCTCAGTCAATTTCCGATTAAGAATATTTCCAGTATAAATTCAACCCTCGTCACTCACATCCCCCTTGCCGGTATATCACCCCCCCCCCCCCCGACTCTCCTCCCATCCCACGGACAAGAGGGTGATACGAACGATCCAGGGATATTTTTAACCATGAATCGTCGACGAACTCGTGGCCCCCGATACGGGGGTCGACGAACCTTCTCCTTTTGCTAATCGAGGATCGATGGGTGTGGTTTTCTCGCAGCAATTGCGTCAACGTCGAGTCAACACGAGAAGAAATTATAATAAAGAATGGACTTACGGTTACTATCGGAGAGGACGTTGGCTAGATCGTCGCTTAGCAGCTAGATCGAAGAATGAAACTTGGACTTACCTGCAAAGAGAGAAAATATTTGAATTAATAACGGTGTTATTTGTTACGAATAAAAAAAAGAATTATAAAAAAAAAAATTTATATAATTGTTTGCTCCCAACCCGTAAACGTAAGAACGAAAATAAAAATATGGTAAGATTGATATCGAGATTGAAAAAAAAAATGTAACGGAAAAATAAAAATTTTGACAACGTTCGTTTATCTTAATATCGCGAATATGTCACCGCTCGTACCACCTCTCGACATCGACATCAAGCCCGTTCCCGCCACTCTCGAGGATCGAGCTTTTCGCTCAACGGCGGGATAATGAACGCTTATAGGCCTCGTCGCGATCGCTCGCGTATTCGCGAAGGATTTCCTCCCGTACCGACCGTATTCGCGCGATATCAGCGATAGCCTACAGTACCGATACGACATTCGCGCGGCTCGCGGCAACAGGAGACGCGCGAAATATTCGCGAAAGTAGAGTGGCGCCACCACGTGGCGTTGTGCCGAAGTCGTTGTGGAGTCGCGAGTGGGAGATAATAGGTTTGATGCCTTGGAACTTGGGGTGGGGATGATACGAGCGTGTCGTCCGACTGGGGTAAAAAGAAGGGGAAGGGGCAGGAGGAGGAGGAGGAGGAGGAGGAACTATCGAACGGCGATACAAGAGTGGTGGAGTCGCGCGCGCGCCCACACTCGCGCATCGACTCTACACACACGTGCGCAAGCGCACTTGTGCTCGCGCTACGCTTGTGTATGAAATTTCGTATATAACAGTGTGAGTGCACCTTGGAAACTCACCTACCGGGAGCGAACGACGTCCGTGGGTCGTTGACCGAGCGCTAAGGAAAGTGGGGCAGCGGCGTCGCGCGCGGCGTTCTCGCTCGAGGCAAACTCAAAGAGTTAATACGCGAAGGCCTTGAGATCACTGACGCATGCGCCCGCGTTCGCTATAGCGAACGGACGAGAGCGAGTTCACTACTTACGCGAGCTTTTTCTCTCTCGCTCTCTCTCTCTCTCTCTCTCTCTCTCTTTCTCTGTCTCTCGCACACTTGGCCATTTCCACTTGGACCGCGTTTTAGTATTGGCTATTGCATGTGTTCACATATACATTTTGCGCCTCGTCTCTTTGGTATGTCCCGTTCAAGTAGGCAAACGTAATTGCACTCACGTGTACAGCTGTACGTTCTATAGCCCGGTGCGATGATAGAGAAAGAGAGAGAGAGAGAGAGAGAGAGATGCTGGTCCCCATATCGAGTATGTATAATCATCGATGCTACCGTTTGTCTATATATTATATACATAGATGAACAAGTATATTATCTATTTGCATAATAAATTAGTCCATTGTTACGGTAAAATTTTTAACGAAGTTATAATTTGAGTCTAACTTATTCACGCTCCATTGAGTCTCGGCAGCTGTGCAGCGATTTTTCGAGGAAAAAACACGATTGAAGGATCTTTGATATTCAAAGCACTGAAGAAACAATAATTGTTTTTATTAAAATTATTATTCATTGTTATTATCGTTATAATAATAATAATAATAATAATAATAATAATAATAATTCTTATTATTATTATCATTATTACTATTATGAAAGCTTGTCGAAAGTGACAATTGGAGAAAGGTGTTAAAATCTCATTTGCTCGCTGCGTAAACTTCCCTCGAAACACGTGCCGTCCTATTATTACAGTATTCAACGAATTTCATTCAGCAGTTTGTAATTTCTTCCGCGCTCTCGGAAAATTGTTCATCACTCGGACCGACGACACCTCAACGAAACGCCCACGAACAACTCTCTTCGTCACGAACGACGAGAAAAAAAGAATTCGTTTCATATTTATGCACTTTAATCTCGAGTTTTGTCCGTAGACCGCCAAGTTTATTACGAGGATTTGTTTTTATTCTCCCGGAAATGTGTCGGGTGTGGGTGCAACGAAAATAACCTTTGGTTCTACGTCCGTTCTGTGTATAAACCTAATATACATTTGACGATGAAAAACTGGATCATTGGACGAAAGGTCGGCGAGGAAAAAATAAGATGCAACGCTAGATATATACGTCGTGCTTTTCGTGATGTTACTATTTCAGTCGACTGGAGAACCCGACGATCTCGCCGTCCCGGAAGTTACACGGGATATTGGACTCCCGGGAATTCGTTCCGAGGAAAAATTCGTAGCGGATTCCAACGATGAAAAGTTTCGAGACGCAACAGAATTACGTTAATATTTTTTGTTCGACATTTTTGAACCAATTTAATTTTCGTTTTTCCCGATCGTCGAACGACGACCTCGCGAAAAATTACGGTTAATATATGTTTTATGGATAACGAGGAAACGCGACGCGATACGAAATTTCTTACGGTTTTGCTTTCTCCTTGGAATATTTCGTCACGAGGGTAAACACATCAGCTAACGTGATACTTTTATATTACGTAAGATTTCAGAGAATTTTTTTTTACATAAGGATAACGCGCGTCGACTCGTGCGCGTGAAAAATGATCAAAGACGCGTACGGGATTTGTCACATCGCGATAAAGATCCATCGGTCGAAACGAGGTCTTTCTTTAATTCTCGCTTCCTGCCCACGCGATTTTGAATCAAAGCACGGCCGATCACGAGAGACGTAAAAGAGAAAAGCGACGGGATGGTTCATTCATCTCAAATCTGTAGCAACGGGGCAGAGACAGAGTGAGAGAGAGAGAGAGGGAGGGAGGGAGGGAGAGATAAGAGAAGAGCGTGCGTTGACTCCAAGAGAGTTATCCATGGGTTCGGTCGAGACGCTCGTAGAAAACGAGACTCGCTAGAAAGTTTTGTGAAAGTTTCGAGCCAAGTGCAATCCAGGTTGAACGGTTGGTCCGTGTGTTGGGTTAGCTGCAACTGCATCGAGGAGAGAGCGGGCGATAGTAAAGTAGAAAAGGTTGCGCAATCGCGACGGGGATTACATCGTATATTGGACACAGTGGTACGTTGCATTTTATGCGTCTGCCTTGCGATAGTTATAAGCCCTCGTAACACATGCGACGCTGCAACAGGCGTTCTATTCGCATTAATACACAGTTGCGCGCGCGCCATATGTCGATCGTAATGAAATTAAAATATGCGCGATTACTCGATTGAAATACAAATAGAACCTCGGTAATAATTGATTATTAAAGTATCGCATATAAAAAAAATCTTTTACACTTTTCCATCGTTGGAAAGTAACGAATAATCGAGTCGGGAAATAAAATTGAAAAAAAAAGTATATTTTTGTTTACGATTTGGAAAAAGTATATTTGCATTTGAAAGGAAATCGGTCAAGCTCGGAAAAGCTGAAAAATGATGGAAAATTTTCCAACGGAGGGTGAATACCAATACACGAAAGTAGGGAAACACACCTATACATGCTCACAGGCAGTGGGAGGAGAGAGAGAGAGAGAGAGGGAGGGAGAGAAGTGGATCATAAACACCCACGAGATGGCGGACCTGTGTCGAGGTTGACCGAGTTAAGGGTCGTGGAGCTCGGGATCATTGCCCTCTCCGCGAGTGTGGGTTAAGCCGCATTCGGGGGTTGAACTCTGGCCGGGTAGGGTGGGACGATTGGGGGTTCTGACGTCAAACCTGCTAAACGCGCAGTGTGTGCCTCGGAACTTGTCTCTACACAGGAGTAACTTCGAGAAAATCAGAGCGAAAATAACAGAAGAAAAAAGAAACAGACATCCGAAGACCTGGGAACGAGACGAGAAAAGATCGAATGGCCTTAACACGAATAGTCGTAGAATCATCGGGAGCAGATAAAAAAAAGAGAGCACAAAGATCAAAACGTATTTATAAGAAAAAGAAACGATCTGCAAAAAAACAAATTTAATCGATTTCAATAAAGTCGATAAGAATCGATCATAAATTATCGTATGCAATAAAAATTACGACCAAAAGAAAAAACACAATTAAGTACACGTTAAATTTAACTGAAATAGTAAATAAAACGATGACGTCTATTTCTATCCGCGGAGTTTATCTTGAAATTACGTTCGAAAATTAAATCTCCGTCCCAATTATACAACCAGAGTGGTGAAAAATTATTTCGATCGGAGTGAGGACAGGTGAATGGAGGATATATCGAACGGATGTTGCCAGTCGATGTGGACGATGTGTGAAACATTGCTACGGTCGATTGGCAAAAGCGGATACCGAACGGTAACCACTCATATGTCACGCAGCCTCCGCTCTCGTTGCATGTAAAGTAACTCTCCCTATATACACACAAATGGCAGAGACGTTCGATCTCGCGCGTTGTGCTTGAGAAATATACATGAACACATACACACACATATAGATATATATATACACAGATAGTCGCGAGAGTGGCGTATGGATCGTCGCGGATCGGCGAACGCGTCCTTCGAAGCCGGAATCAGAGGCGCGCGGCCATCGTTGCTCGCTGCTGGTTCATCGACATCGAACGAGGATAATCGTTTTTTATGATTCGTGGATGCATATATATTTATATATATATATAAATGGTAAAACTTCGAGGCTACAAATCGCTCGCACTCGTACTCGATTCGTTCGTACGTAAGCTCACGATTTTCACTCTCGGTGAATCCATTTTCTTCTTTTTTTTCTTCTTTCTTTCTTTTTCTCTCGCTATCATCGGGTAAACGCGTTGTGTGCGCAATGCAGTCGATGGATGGAATGCGATGAATATATACCTACCAGGTTCAACGGATGTGAATGCACGTTACGGTTCGTACCGAATGTTTCGCTCCGTTATACGTACGAGGAACGTGTAGACACGTGGTTGGAAGAGAGAGAGAGAGAGAGATGAAAAAACAACAAATTTCCACACACGCGATCGTGTAATTGAATCGCGAATGTACATAGCTATTTACACGTATTTCTACGAACGGTTGGAAGATACGTAGTACATCTAATATCTGTTACTCTATAGAAAGTAAAATAATACGGTGGCTCTCGCGGGTAGATCGACGATTGCTCGTAAGAAAGGGACGAGGGTAAGGGGTGGGAGATGTGAAAGTGCATCCAATTTCGCGCTAGAATGCCAACGACGCGACGTCTCTCTCGTAATCGGATTTAAAGCGCCAGGATGCACAAACCTCTTTGTGCACGAACGTTTTATTCTTCATTTTCTTTTTATTTCGCAAACATTTTACACGAGAGAGACGAATAACTGCGATAATCTTCTTAAAAAAAATTGTTGAAAATATTTTGAAAAAAAGTAAACCAAGAAATGTCTATCGTAAAATCCAATTTGTTTATCCCGAGTTTTACGCCTGTACGAGAAGGGACGATATTTTCTTTCACGAAGGAAGTTAACTTTTTGTCATAATCTCGCGTTTCTATATAAACTTGTAAATGGCTGAGAAAGACAGAGAAACAGGAAGAGAGAGAGAGAGAAGTTGGCTTACGTCGAAGATTAAACCGCTTTCCCAGAGTCGCGGAATTAACGGCGTGGCCGAATTATTCAATATCTCGTCTCACCGAGGTTATACGTCGAACGTACAACGTAGCGCGTTGTTGAAGAAATGAGCTTCATTAGGTCGAAATTGAGAATCGTTGGCTATGTATGAAGAGCATTAGATATATATATATATATTTAGACAATATGTATAGTTTACGAGCGCAATCTCGAGAAGGAAGAGAAAGAGAGAGAAAAGAGTCGAATCAGGTGTCATATCTATAAGCACGGCTATAAAGCTCGGGCGATTCTCTCAGGAGATCGTGACTATAGGTGCATAACCCTCTCCGTCGATTTTAAGCTATGACGCAAGCAAAATCCTGACACACAACCAACGTACAGCAGCAGCAGCAGCAGCAGCAGCAGCAGCAGCAGCAGCAGCAATGCTTTTCTCCTACTCCCCACCACCTTAAAATACGAGGTCGCTCCAGATACAGGTGACCTCGTAACTCGCCCCCTCCCCCTCTCGCCACCCCCTCGCGTTTCATCGAGGTGTTCCCGCACAAATCGGGAGGTTTGACGGGAAGCGGAGCAACGAGAGGGATGAAACGGTCGTTATCCTCCAATAGCCTGACAACCTACTTATCGCGTATGGATTAATCGGAATCTCGATCTACCGCCTCGCTTAATTATTAATTACGAACGCGAGGAGAAATCTTCCAGAAAAATTTTCCTCTAGGTAGTTAAAAAGATTTTTGGAAATTTCCACCGTCAGGGGAGATGGATTTTTCCATATGGCTGGAAAGGAAAACACAATGTGTCGCGGGTAGAAGCAACGTCGAGGATGTTTTATTTTTCTATGGATGCGAAGGACGAAAGGGGGTGAGATGAAAAAAAAATTGAAAGAGTTACGTCCCTCGAAATTTTCGGACCCTGAATTTTTGGTAAAACATATTTTTCCGGACAGATATAAACTTCGATTATTTACGACTCGGTTTGTTAGCTCTCGACGTTTTTCAGCCATCTTGCTTAACGGTAAAAAATAAAAGTTTCATTTTTTGTTGGTTGCCTCGGGCATTCCTCGGGTATTGGTAAAAGGCTTGAACGTTTGATTTTCCCAACCTCGAGTATCGTGCGTTATGCACCGAAATACGAGAGAGACCCCTAACTGTATTTAAAAAGGTAAAAAAGGGTGCACTCGGTCCCAGGTCTGCCGCGCGGAGTCCAATAAAGAAGAAGGGTATACGCGCTCACGAAGTCGAGAAGTTAACCCCATGAATCCCTTAACGGGTTTAAAAAATAGCCCTCGAGAGTCAATTTTTTTTTCACCGTTCTACGACGAGTCGGGTCGCGCGCGCTTTTTGAACGCACCCTTAACCCTATCGTAAAGACGTAAACGCCTAAAGGATTAAGAGGAGTCGAGTACAGTTTTTTTTTCTCTCCCATCTTTTTCCTTCTTTCTTTACGTGCTACGCACGCTGGTACACTTTTTTCTCGCCGAATGCAATATAAACATAACCAGGGGGGATATAAGGGTTAAGCTGGCTTTAGGGCTGCGAAGAGGACGAGTTCGAGAAAAAAAAAACGGTAAAACGTTTCACTGTTTTTGCTCGGGCGCGTCGAGTCCTTTTTCGCCGTGGAAGAAAAAAATCGTCCCAGCAATTTTAAAGTCAGTGGAACTCGTTCGTTCGTTGAGCAAAAAAATGGTGACGTTAATGGCCAAGCTCACGAAATTGTGAATTTACAGAGACCACAAAGCAGAGAGTATTTTCTTTTTTACAAAAAAAAGGAAAAGAAAAACACGTAGAATATTCTTCGAATACAGCTTGTAATTTTTATGCCAGAACCCATTTTTCAGATTTCCGGAAAACCGTAAATTTTTCGAACACGTTACTTCTTTTACTTCGAACGAAACTTCTCGTGACCAGGACGAGAAACTTCTGGACAATGACGATGTTAATTCACAATAAAACAAAAATTGTCACTCTAAATAAATATTTCAATAAAGTAATTATTTCAACGAGAAAAAAACTGTCATATTCAGGAAACAAATTCATTAAGCTGTGTATTCTGACGTGTCTGGATGATTCACCCTAATCGATCCTGTAAGTGACTGTTTGGCGTCACGCGATTTTGCTCGTCCCCTGTGATTGCGTGTACAACGTGAGAAATCCATGGACGAAAGTTTCGGTGATGAAATAAATGTAGTATGTGAGTAGTGGGGTGTCTGACGAACAGCACGCTAGGAGCCTTAGAGACTGTTTCTAATCAAGGCGGGGAGAATGCAGGTGTCAAGTAGCCACGAGGGATGCGAGACGTACACCAGGACATGAGAACGGAAACAGCGAGGGAGAAAGAGCGAGAGAGAGAGGGTGAGAGAAGGAGAGTAAGAACGAAACGATTTGACGTTGAGAGGGTGGTGAAGTAGGGGATGCGGGGGATGAGGTCGCTCGAGCTGGGCCGATGCGCGCGCCGAGGTCGCGAGTTCGTTGACCGGTGAGGGTGCCATTCGCTGCTAACTAGGCCAGTTCTCCTCTCCCGCGGACGAGCGATGCAAAGGGGTCGCAATGCTCAGCTATTTCGTGGTCCATCCAACCTCCCCTTAGCCTATGTCGTAATTCGGTATAGTAACTCCTCTCCCCGCACTTAAATTACCATCCTGCATTCGCGACGATCCTCCCACCCTCTCGAAATAGCATATTTCTCAATAATATACGATGCGAAAAAAAAAATAATTTTCAATCCTAATAAATCTTTTTACATCCCTCTTCGACTGGAATTTATCAGAGATTATTTTAATAACGTCCAACTTTTAAAAAGAAAGGGGTAAATATTCAAGTTATTTGAAATCTTGCAGAATGTAATAATAGTTCGATAAAGCGATTACTCGGCTGAGAATCCTACAAGAGCATTGGAAAATGATAAACCTCGTGGATTCCGTGATATTACGCGGATATAATTAGTACTCTGGAACAGCCGATAAAGCCGGAGAACGGAATTACCGGGTGACCGAGACAGAAACGTGAAATCGGGCAGAGGAGAAGGAGAGAGACAAAGAGAAAGAGAAAGATAAAGAAAGAGAGATAGAGAGAGCTGGTCTAGGTGGTTATGAGGAAGGCATTTAGTTAGGGGTGAAACGATATAATATCGTATCGGTGGTGCTCGTGACAGTTTAGGAGGTTGGAAACAAGTATTCAAGCAAGCATGAGAGAGAATGAGAGGGAGAGAGAGAGAGAGATGAAAAGTCGATACAGTGATAATATCGAGTTCGCAGGGGGCGACAGGTTGGTGGAAATGGCACAGATACTTAGTACCCAGAGCTCGCAGAGTGGGAGGGATCAACGATACCGAGCTCTCTTCTCGTCCGTTCTCGCTGGGTCAGAGGTCGTTGACCTGGCACCAAGCGGATTCCCGCACGCCCTTTGCCCAAGATCTCGTTTCTACGTAACGCTACTTGCTATAGCCGCATCGAGTGGGGTGATGGGGGAAGCTGAGGCTAAGGGTAGGAGAGGGATAATGAGGCTATGTATACGAATAGTCGTCAGGTTTGTTCGAATTCGCGTGAAATAGCGTTCACCGATGCAAGTGTGTATGGTCGCCGACCATCTATCGGATACTTGTCTCTCTTTGTCTCCCTCTTCTCACCTCTCTCTCTTTCTTGATATGTGACTCGGTCGTTACCTCCGCGTTCCACTTTAGTCCGTAACCTCGATATGCACTCTCCCCTCGAGGAAAGAAAAGGGACACTCCGGTACTCGCGAAATCAAAAAATTCTTTGATCCGCGCGATATCGAGCACACAGGGACGGATCGCTATTTAACAGGAGGCATTTTGTTTTAATCTTCGTCTCATTGGAAAAGCCGCTATGAGCGTTTCGCCCTTTTTCCCGTTTGCTTCATCTTTCTCTTTCTGAACAAGATGAATTTGTCGGCTTTGTCCGGAGAGAGACTAAAATTTCGCTGAAAGTGGCGAAATTTATCGCGATATTTTTTGTTTTTTTCGAAAGGCTGATACGTTCGATGAACCTTTATTTTTTTAATCGAAGTGTGAAAGTCGCGATCGAGAGATAAAGAAATCGTCGCGAGAAGATGAAAGGGGTGAGGGTAAGGGAGAAACGCACGTGTGGCGATGATGATCGGCGATGATCGCGAGAGCTATCGGGCAGTACGTGTCTCCTCCGTAATGCCGGGTTGGGCGAAAGGTATATACGTATATATGTATATCGTACGACGCAAGATCATTCCTCGGTCTCGCTCTCTCTCTCTCTCTCTCTCTCTCTCCCCTCGTTTCTTTCCCTTTCACCGGCATCCCGACAAACCGCCTTCAACACACGGGAGGCGTGTACCTCCTCCACCTCGCGCGCCATGCCGCGCGAGAGAGGCTCGCGAGACCGAGACCACTCTCACTTTCTTCTCGGTGAACCGTGACTCGACGTTCGGTTGTTTGATCGAAGAAAGTGACCCGATCGAGGCTTCGTTGGAAAAGGGGAAAAGGAATAAAAAAGAAAAATTTCACACCCACGATTATGACGAACGGCTGGAAGAAAGCGAAGTGGACGACCGAGAGAGAGAAAGAGGGTGTCGTTATCTCACAATTCGCGATTAAAAGAAGGAAAAAAAGTAACTCGTTGGTCGAGTCGGTATTTTTTTATTCCTATCGTACTTTGCATCTGTCTCGCGATATTTCTTTTTTTTTTTTCGTCGATATTATTTCCTCGCGAATTCGACGCTAATACGAAACGATCGCAACCCGAGCTTAACAGCTCTCTCGTGCGCTTGATAAGGGTACCAACCTCGGACGATAAGAGCGCCCGACATCGTTCGAGGTTGTTCACCTTGACGTGTGCTATACATACGTATGGCATACTGATCGTACGCGCGCGATTGCAGAAAGAAAGAGTACGAAAATAAAGAGCGATCGTGCGAAAATGTTCCACGATCTTTTTATAGAAATTCGATACCAGTTGGCCAGAGTAAAATCAACGAAAAGCAATAAAGTTCTAGATTTTTTATCGAACCGGAGAATGTCTCGATGCGAAACAAATCCTCGAAAAAAGTAACGATGTCGAAAAAAGGTGAAAATATTCGTGTAAGAGCGAAAATGCAAGTGCGACGAGGTGGCCAGGTTGGTGATTAGACACGATAGGGACGGAGAGCTGTGCGAATCGCTTCATGAAGGGGATCGAGAATGAGAGGAAGTACGAGGAGGGAGAAGAGAGAGGAGGGATTGCAGGAGGGACGAGGTATACGCCGAGAAAGAACGCGAGAGTGTGCAAGCTAGACGAAAGCCGCGGAGAGAAGGCTAGAAAGATATATAGATTCGATCGAGGTCATCGGAGACCGGGAGGAGGCCAGGCCATTGCCCGCGCCTCGGTTTTCAGGTTAGCCCGTCGTCGTCGTGGTCGACGACGTAAGCGTCAGCGCCACGCAATTAGAAAATACCCGAGAAGAGGTCCTGAGCGAAGTGGGGAAAGAAAGAGAGACAGATATATACCTATATAGGTATATGTGTGTGTGTGTGTGTAGAGAGGGGGGAGAGAAGGTTTCGACATGACGAGAGTAACAGCAGCAGCTCCTTCGTCGTGTACCAATATGTATCACCCCGGCTACAATTTTTTCGACTGACGTAACGCACATTTCTTCTTGGTTTTTTGTTCAACAACCGGTATTAATACATAAGATCATTCTCGAGCCTAGAGACATTGGATGGAGAAACAAGGCTACGAAGAATTTCCTGTACAGTCTCCTTTCTCGCATCGGTTGCCAAAAAACACATGCGGTGGGTGGTCAGTTCGGCGATAAATCATTAAAAACTAAATAATGCTGGAGAAAAAAAGGATCCGGGATGTTTGAAAAATATTGAGATTGGATTGGGGTTGAGGATCGGGTTAAGGGTGCAATAAGAACGTACGTAGAAAAGCTGACTCCAATTATGGGTCGTAAAGGGGTTGGAAACGAAAGTTTTTTTTTTCCCTCTCTCACGAAGGTCGCGTCGTGTTCTCGGTCTGTTTAATCCCGTTTTTTTTTACAACCCCTTGTAAGCGTAGAAAATCTGAATGGGATTAACGGAAAAGTAAATTCTTCGGGGAAAAGAAAGAAAATCAACCCCGAAATTCTAAAACCGTTCGACTAGTTGGAAAATCAACCCGATGACCAATACGACTCTCGGGGATGGTACTAGACCAGTGGGGCAGGTCAGTGCACCGAGAGAGTTAGAAAGAGTCAGAAAGAGAGTGAAAGAGGGAGAAGAGCATCGGTGAGTCGCGCTGACGTTTATCGCGGTGCATAAGATAGATATGCCTTTCGAGCGCTTCTCTCGCTGCTAGCCAGTACGAAGGCGGTGAAAGCATTCCTACGAGCGAGCTGGTGGCTCGTGCCCGAGTCGTAACGTAGCCAGTGTAGCTCGACAATCGCGCGAGAGAGCGAGTTCGGAAACGAAGGAAGGCCGAGAAAGAAAAAGGGAGAGTGATACAGAGAGAGACGGAGACAGAGCGAGAGAGAAAGAGAGAGAGAGAGAGAGAGAGAGAGAGAGAGAGAGAGAGCGAGAATGGTTTAGTGGGGCGGATGTACTTTCTCCGCGGGCTCCCCGCGGTTCAGGGGGAAGGGAGGGTGGGGGGGGGGGGGGGGGTCGCTGGTAGCGTCTCTCTCTCCGGTCGAAACTCTCTCCACGATTCCCTATCACTTTTTCTCATAATCCCTACCCACCGTTAATTACGTAAGCGATCGAGAGCCACGCCGTCATCGTTACGAACGGGTTCGCGAAAAAAATAAAGAGACTCGTAAAATTGGCGAAAAGAAAGAATAATAATAATAATAATAATAATAATAATGAGGACGAAAAATTCGAGAATTCTTCGGTTCGCGAATATCTTCGGCAAATTATCGAAGACAATTTCGACAAAATTGTTTTCACGCAGGTCTTGAGAATCGATGCGTAAGACAGAGATAGAGAGAGGGAGAAAGAGCATGTGTGTATGCAACAAGCGCGTGTGCGTAATGGACAACGAGCGTGTGCCTGATGGAGCAGTTACGTCGAGTACCAAAAAGCAAAACGACACCAACACGACGTCGAGCATAGTCGCGTGTCTCATCTACACGGGCAACTATCTATCTCTTCTATACACCAACGACACACACACACACACACACACACACATATAAAAATGTATATGTCAGAAGACGCACACTGGTACGTTATACTGGTAGCTCGACGTAAGTATACAGTGACCTTCGCCGAGAGAACGTGGGTGGGGGATTATTCGCGAGTATACGGTCGTATCAGTGATACGACGTTGGATGGTAAAGTCGGCTTTTGTATATGAGATATATATATATATGTTCGGTAAAGCTTTCTAGGCGAGTGCGAGCGAGTCGAGCATTGGTCTCGCTGTGGTGGGGAACGGGAGGCGAAAGTCCCAGTTCGAGTTTGTTGAACCGGGCCGTCGGCGATTGGCCACGCGAGTTATATAGACTCTCGAGCTCGTGGAGAGTTCAGCCGTTCATCGTGTGTGTATGTGTGTGCGTTTCTATTCTCTATATACGCGTATATAGAGGAGTGTACGTGTGTACGCGGACATTGGTATAGAGCGAGAGCTCGGCAAGAGCGAGGGTGACGTGGGGGGAGCAAAGAGAGGGAGGGGGCTCTCGGTTAATTTCATCTTGCCCCAGTTACGGGTCGAGCAGGGTGAACGAACTAGCCTCGCGCCAAGGCCCCGTCGACCCACTTTCCTGATGTGACTGTGTGCACCCGAGCGCTCACCGAGCTCCGACTCTCTTGCTTGTTACTCGCATGCATATATATATATATATATATATATGTATGTATTTTCCGTATGTGTGAATGCTGCACGATGACTTGGGCCAATGGGACAAAGAGCAAGAGAGAAAGAGAAAGAGAGAGAGAGAGAGAGAGAGAGTGAGTGAACAGACACAGGAATCGAGAGATCTGGATAAGCCAGAGGGAGAAGGAAAATTGCAATACTCTCGTGCTGTAAAATACCCGCAAGAGAGAGAGTGAGAGAGAGAGAGAGAGAGAGAGAGAGGGGGAGTAGCATGGACACTTGCAAAAGGGGCTCTTTTCCACATTACACACATACTCGTCGCACGTGTACATGAGGGAGATGCAAAGGTATTCCCCCATGTATGAAAGAGATAGAATGAACGACGAGCGGATCGTGGTGTATACGTGCATGAGTCATGCGCCTGTATGAGACTATACGTATGTGCGCAAACGCGGAGTAGCGGAGTCGAGGGAAGGAGAGAAGGTTCTATCACGCTCATACTACCGCTATCTAGGCTAGAAGCGACACACCGCGAGCGAAAAGGAACGCGCTACAGCGCGGAGAACGGTGAGTGGGAAGGGGAAGAGGAGAGAGGGGATGGTAAAACGACAACGACGTCGACGACGACGATGGGTGATGCGGGGAAAGGGTGGGGTGGGGGGGGGGCAAAAATTGCCAGCGCCGAGTGGAAGGCCGTCGAGGGGCAACGAACTAGCCTCCTCCCGGGCCCCACGACCTACATTCCGCCGCTGGAAAGTGAAACTGCCGCCTCCGCGTATACGGCGCGCCCGACTCGCGAGACTGTAACGCACGGCTCCCCCAAACGTACAGTAAAAGCGCGTATAACGCGACTCTATATCACTACCGATATATATCTACTGTAATACGAATACCACACGAGCCATTTGGCTCACTCGCGAATCGTTCGACAGCGACGATTCACGAGATTTTATTCGTACGTGGCGCCTCGTAATTTTCGATCGAACGTACGACACGTACGATTCGATAATTTGCTTCATAAATCGAATCGACTCGCGTTCTCGTTTTTTCGTCGAGACGAATAATGAGATACTTTTTGTTTTCGTCGTTGTCGATGTTTGTTTGTTTTTTGTTTGGTTTAGAGCTTACCAGCTAAAACACGACCGAGAAGATTCTCGCTGTCCTGGGGTGGATAAGCCGTCGGGGATGCTCGATGATAGGCCGTCGAGGACGATTCCTTCTCGTTGTCGAGAGGATCCGCCGATAGCGACAGGATGTCACCCGCTGGCTGTTCCTCGGCGCTACCGCGCGGCTTGAACTCCTGCACGGTCATCGCTTGTACACACCAATTTTCTACCCGTCTGTCTATCATGCCACGATACACCCGATGATGGCGATTTTTTTTTATATTTCTTTTTTATCTCGTTCTCCCTTCCCCTCTCTCTCTCTCTGTGTCTTTTCCTCTCTGTCTTTCTCTCCTGTGCGTTTACGTCCGAGTGACACAGGAATAGGGCGTCACGCGTAATCGACGCTTTGTCACGGATACGGCGCGTTATCAACGTCGCGTAGACGAGTCTACGCGTTTATTACGCGCTCGATATTATTATTATATAAATATACTAAGTTACCAATTAATTTATCCGACGCGATCGAAAAATTTTTTTTTTTTGTAATCGGGTCCACTAATTCATTTACTATCTCAGTCGCACTGCGTTCTCGCGCTTAAACACCCGATAACAGGCATAACAAACGAAATTTTAACGCTCTCACTCGAACGTAAATCTCGTTTTATTTATTTTTTTTTTTGAAGCGATACGACGCACGAATTTATTTACGAGCAACGTAGGATTGTTGTTGTTGCTGTTGTTTTATTTTTGAGGAAAATATAAACCGTCACGTCACACTTCCTGCACCGACCGCTAGACGAATGTCCTCGCGGGCTACACGCGCCCAAAACGGTATCACCTCGAGATCCAGCGTTACATCAGACGATGACTGTTTTTAAATTTATCTCTTTCTTTTTTTACTTTTAATTCGCCGCGATTCTTCGTTTTAGGATCTTTTTAGCTCTTACGTATTTTCGTCGATACGAAATTATGACACTTTTGGCTTCCCGCACACTCGTGGCACTTTCGATCAATGTTTTCTTTAATCTCTCGACGTTATCGTCGTTTGTTTTCTTTTTTGTTCCTCCCGATTTTCTTTAGTCCTCGCTCGCTTTTCGACACCGCGATACAACCGGTTCGATCTCCGACGCGTGTTTTCGTTTTATCCAATACGCGAATTGGACGAAAAATTCAACTCGTACGCGATCGAGATGATTTATCGTATCGGGGAGAATTGTTTTGGACGACACGCGAGTATTTTACGAGACCGCGTGGTCTTGCTTGCGCGGAGAAAGAGCGTGGTTAGTGGTTGTGTATGGCGTGCGGTGCGGTGCGCGAGTGAGTTTGCCGCGTCTCGGTATATCGCGAGTTTCGCGCGCTTGCGCCGCTTCGTGTCCACCGCCGCTCCGCGGCTCTGTTGCTCGATGAACGTGTCGCGTGCACCGCGGGCCCCGTTCCACTCCTGCATCGTGCTTCTTTTTTTGTTTCATCTATCTTCTTTTTTTCTTTTCTTCCTCTCACATCTCCTTCCTCGTACGAGTTTATATAAAGTACCGAAACTTGCGATTTTTTTCGATCAAATTTTAAACGACGATTCGCGAAAGATCCATCGAGGTTGATTAAAATTTCGATCGAAATTTGGAAATATTTGCATTTTTTATTTATCAACGGGCAATTTCGAGAGTCGCTCGATCTTGGAAGAAACGAAAGTACGAGGCGAGCGAGATAGCGAACGAGCTATAAAAGATCGTATCAGAAAAATCGACCGGAGAGACGTAGACGGTCGACGATGAGAGTCGGGTGTCTCGTTGCGTCCGCCAATTGGCACGGTTGACCCGTCATTAGGATCAAGGATTCCGCTCTCCGCGAGAAGCTCGACGTTCTTACGGACGACTCGCTCGTTGGGTGTCTGTACACCACTCGCACGACCTACGTCTTTGTTTCGCGTATAACGAAACGACGACTTCTCGCTACGCTCGCCCTTGCAAAAATTTCAGACTTCTCGAACGTTTTGTCGTAATATTAAGGTAAAAACGTTAACTTCGCAGGGTCTCTGGCAACTGTTCGACGGCCAGCCTTGCGTCGAAATGTACATATGTCTAGGACGATGACTATTTGTCAAGCTTTTGTAGCGAGTTTCGAGCTGACGCCGGGAGCTTCGCGAGACCGCGAGAGTTAAATTTGCGTTTTCGCGGATGGGACGCCACGGACGACTCGTCGAGGACTTCGTTTTGATCTAACAGGGTCGCTTCAATGCCGTTTCGAGCGTATCTTCGTGAAATAATGAACACGAGGATGCTCAATCCTCGAACGAATTCGGTCGTTTCTCAAGGATGGAAATACCGATTTGATTTCACACAAAAATTACATTTTATTTACGTTTATCATTGAATTTCGGGGAATGAAAATATCGTCGGTATAATTTACCTTGAAATTCGTATAATTTTGAAAATCTTTAAATCTTTGAAACTTAAATTTGCAACAGAATGAGAAAATAATCGCCATTAATTTAGTTTGAATGTATAGCCGCCCGACTTTTCCTCCATGCTTGATACGTCTCTGAGCGAACGTCACGGAGAGCAGAACAACACCCGTACGCGGAATATATATCGAGAGTCAACGTCGGATCTCTCTCATTCTCGCTCGTAACTTGCGTATCCATCGAACATCTCGTACGATAGAAATTTCCCTTTTCTCTCTCTCTCTCTCCCCAGCAATTTCATTTTTCTTTCCAAAAATTTCAATAAATCATCCGAGACATTGAAATTTTCGACGATAAATCGTAGCTTCGTGGATGACAAAAAAGAAGAAGCTAAAACTATCTACGCGACAGTCTATGCCGGAAAGTCGAAGAGTGAGAGAGCGAGATATATATATATATAGAGAGAGAGAGAGAGAGAGAGAGAGAGACGGAGGAGAGCGCAGGTGTCGTGTCTGGAGAGAACATGTCACGTGTCGCAGGTGGACCTGAAGGTGAACACCCATAAACGGAGCTATGCAATCGTGTACGAGGTATAACTATACGTAGTCGAGACTAGTCGCTTATAAACGTGGAGCGATGTTAGAGTGAGGGTATTGGGGCGGTAGGTGCGAGGGGTGAGGGGGAGGGGGGGGGGAGGGAGGCGAGACTAACACAAGTCGCGTCTGGGACTAGCGGTAAAGTGGTGGGCCTATCCCAACGTAAGCGACAGCGAGAGTAGACGAAAACCGGCTGAGGTAACCCAAGGTGTAGTGGAGGAATCAAGCCCGACGGGTTTTTCGGTGGACTCTCTTCCTCAAACGTCCGTCTCTTTTTTTTTCATTCTCCGTTCTTTTCATCTTCTTCCGTTTCTTCTTCGTCCGACTCTATTCTTTTTTTTCTTTTTCGTTTTTTATTTCGTCTTTCACTCTCGATACGATCTTTTTTTGGTCGAGAATCAAGTTTTGTAAACTGGTCCAGGGTCTTTCTTTCTCGCTTGTTTTTTTTTTTGTTTGTTTCTTTTCTTCGTCGTTTATCTTCCTATCCGGCTTCGTCCCGTTGGAATTTGTCGAATTTTCTCTCCTTCGTTCTCTTTATTCGAGGCCTTCCGCGTTTCCTTGAACGACAAGACCCGTTTTCTCGAACGAGTTGCATCGTTTTTGGTTGAAATACTCGGACGGGTCGGTATCCTTCATTATGCTCGGCCAAGCGTGGAAAATATATTGCGGGGGCGTTTCCGCACCACTCGTGAGTAAACGAGACGCGAAGGCCGGCATACACGGGCTCGTGTGTGTGTGTGTGTGTGTGTGTCTGTGTGTAATCGACCTTTTCGACGGATTTTCGTGGAAGTTCGGGGACGAAGCAAACTAATAACGAACACCTGTTACCAACAGCGCCAACCCCCCGCGCAACTTCCGAGATCGTAAAATATCGGGGGTTGGCTTTTCCGCCCCAATTTTCAACCCTTCTTTTCTAATCCTTTTTAAAAAATATTCCAACATTGGACAAATTATCCTTGAGACGTTTTTGATTTTTCTTTATTTCAACGGATAATTAAATTTGTAATTAATAAAAAAATCGTTGTCGATAATGCAGATTTTCTTGTTATCCGAGACTCCGGAAGAGCAGGGAGATACGTCGTTCACGGCGAGAAAGCAGGTAACGAGATAATTTACAATAGAGGTTGAGAAGCGGTCAACCGATTTCAGGCTGATGTTTATGACCTGCGGTTTTCACACTCTCTTCGCGCTTCTCCGTTTCCTCATAAATTACGAGCCGGCAATTATATTTTCAGTTGCGCGTTTGCAAAACGAGAATTTTTACACGGTAAAAGTTGTACGGTGGCGCGCCCACGTGCCCGGGACTCGAGAGATCGAGATGAGAAGAAACGCGAACCGTAAATTATTTCGCGGAGCCAAATGACGGACAGGGTGGTGGTTGAAGAAATTCCCGAATTAAATCGAACGACCGCCGTCTCGTTGGTCGACTAACCTGCTGTCGCTGTTCGCTCTTTCGATGACAAATCGACTCACTAAATTTATCAAAGATCTCCCGATCGAAGAACATCGAAAAAAAAGAGACAGTCACCGTACAATCAGATCGATCGGAGAAAGTAAGTGTAGGTACTGAAAATTTACAAAAAAAACTTTCAACCTCTCGCAAAAATTTTCGTTGACGACAACCTCGATCCATTGGCCGATTGGTCGGAATCGAGGTCTTCAAAACATCTCGCAAAAAAAAGATAACATAACAAACTTACGATTCGTTCGACAATGAATTTACCTCGTGAGTTTTATTTAAATTTTATCACGCGCCAACTTTATTATCAAACTGATTCTCGATGACTTTCGTCGATGACGTCGCGGGTCACTGTTTTAAACACGCTTACGTATATATTGATATTCACGAAGAAAGGAGGCAGAAGTTGCTGACGAAGCGGTTGACGCGTCAGCGATACTCAAGAAAGACTGCGAAAGTATACGTACGTGTAAATTTGCAACATCTGGCAAATGTGTGCCAGTGTGCCATCCTCGATTACCCGAAAGTTACGCATGTAATTTTTTTTTTAGTCACGTGTCGCGATGTACCGAATTTTCGAAATTATAATCTTCGTAGTACGCGTTCGAACGAGATGAAAAGGTTTTGGAAATCGTTGAGAGAACAAATATATTAGTCTCTTCCGATCTCAAATAAACATATCGGTATGTATTTGCTTATCTATATCGTACGCTTTCGCTTGGTTCGTGACTAGCAGTGACTGAATACCGAGCGACGAACGTCGCAAATTATACAACGCTGAAAGTCGTGGCACGCGAACGAACCACCACTCGACTTTCTGGTTATCCGTCGTCGCGATTTATCGGTCGGCCTGTGTACATAGAAAATCGTATAACTTGTCAGTTTTGCACCCTGGTCACCCGACGTGTCTGGGCGCGCGAGACCCATTCCCGTTCCAAGAGAACGCGGTAAAGAACACGTGCGTGCAAATCGAAGAACAAAAAATACAAGTATGTTTTATTTTATTTTTTTCAATTTCAACTGGATTTTTCGAGTTTTTGGGTGGAAACTCGACATGTTCTGACGCCGGGTAACTCGCGATTGGATAAACTTGATAATTTTGAAAAATTACGTTTTGACACAAAGTTCATAAATTTAATAAATTAATTTTCATTTTGCTAGATACCTTTTTCCCATAAACAGTGAAAAATTTCAAAAAATGTTCTGCAACCCCCAAGAATAAATTTTTGTCGCCGAGTGGTAAATTATTAAAACCAGGAGGAACTTATTTCTTACCAAAAGGATACGAAAATGCGTATAGCACCTAGTTGAAGCGTCGTCACCGGATCGTTCCTTACTTAGTGATTTTAGATTTAAATAAATCGTAGCCGACCCCTAGGCCGGAGTATATATTTGTCTAAAATCGGTCGTTCAACTCGCACCGACCGAATTAGAAACGTCTATTTCGATCCCCCGGTGCAACACGCTGCCATGCACTCCGCTCTTTCGCCCAGTGGCTCTCTCTCTCTCTCGCGACTTGCTATTCGTAACGGTTATATATATATATATAACGCTGCGAGCTACGAGCTTTCGTTCGTACGATTATCCAAATCGATAAACGTACGAACGAAAATTGTTTCTCGCGCGTATCTCGGGCGATTTTTCGTATCGAATATCGGCGAGCGCGGATAAATCGACAAAACCGATCGCGCAATTGCCCGATAAAGGCTTCCGGGATCGTTCCGATTCGCCCTCGATACGTCACCCACCAACCTCTCTCGTTATCCGCAAAATGCATCGATGTATAAATAATACAACGATTTATCGACGTTGGAATATTCCGGGATTTTCCAATTTATCCTCGAGGCGATACGCGGGTGGGATTATTATATCGTAATATTATCGCGATTCGCGAATTGCTAGGTGGCTGGTACTAACGTGTGCATTATCGCGCAATACTCCCCCCACCCCTCGTACTACGTATGTACAATCGGTCAAAAATTCACTCTGTGTACCGGCTGGTGGGCAGGCCGCAGATGTTGCAAAACTCTCAGGAAGGAGACCCACGCGAGAGTTGCACCGAGAGATATGTTTAAGTATATGTACGATACTTATAACGTATGGGGCATTCCAGATCAAGCGAATCACCCACTTTTTCAACCTCGCTCAAAACCATTCGCAATTTTTTCTTACTCTAACCACAATCATCTAAACAAACCTCAATTTTTCTCAGATTTTTCAAAAAAACGTAAATCCTTCAAATGTCATTTTGAAATTTTGTCTTTATTTCGAAAAATTTTTAAATAAAAAATTTCTTTACGCACGAAAGATATAAACGAGTTTCAACGTTTTATTAACGACTAGACTAGTTTTTGAAAGTTTATATAACAGAGTTTCGGAGCATGTGAAAATATCGGATGGTTCGATTGACACGGAACGACTCGTGTATATTTCCATATATCGAGTTTGCCGAGACAGATAGCTCCCTGATACAACTGGGGTTCCAATGCGATCGACTGTACTATGTAACAGACTTTAATACTTTCATAGTCGCGTATATATCGGCCGCGTATATCGTACGGTTCGTACCATTGTCTCTCGGTCGGATTTAGCGCGGGGCGAGATATACGCAAGAGCCACGCCGCGGCGCGCACACATGTTACAACTCGACAACGGAATGCAATAAAATTTTTGTGCCTCTCTCTCTCTCTCTCTCTCTCTCTCCTCGTTGTCTCTCGTTGCAGCTGATCGTGGGCGCGCAGATCGCGAGGCACACACGCGCGTGGATTCCTTCCGCTCGTTGACCCGATATTCTCGCAGACTCTCGCTTTCTCGCGCGCGAGTCCTGCTGGCAAACCTCACCGGCGTCGCGATCGAGCGAGGCGAGAGTCACCCAAATGTCGTCGACCTGTTGCGGTCAGTCATAGCTACGGCTCCCTCCACGGGTGAAAGTAATTTCGTGATTTTTTTTTCGAGATCGTTTCGTTGAGCAACTTTTTCCAGATTAAAACGACGCTTTGAATGACAATCTTCCTTTGATAACTCCATTGTATTACTTTTAATTACATCGTCGAGGGTTGAAATTCGCCTAAATTCCATAATTCGTTGGCTTTGGCGATTAATTTTGTAATCACCGTAATAAACTTTCGTACATCGACGAAAATATTCAGTTCGTGCAACAACAACAAAAACGCTGCATTGTGCAACGGCAGTCGCTTATTTCTCCACGGGGTAATAAAAATCAATCGTAATTTTCACCGATTTTATTATTCTCCTTCCCTCCCCCCCCCCTTTTTCATGATTCTCGGCAAACTCGTCGATCGTTATTACGAGTCGTGTCAGCGGCAACCGGCAATTTCATACATACCGGATAATACGACAAAAAAAAGAGGAGACGCGACTGGGTGAGACCCGGAAGAACTATTCGTTACCCACGGGTGCGGGAGAGGGGGTTGGGGGGTGAGTCAGTCGCGCAACGGGTCGAAAAATTGCGTCAACGACGTTCCAGCAATTCGCCAGACGCAACCGCAATTTTCTCCGACCGACCAAAAGTTCGTTTGCCGGCTTTTCTTGACACACGTGCTCCATACCGTTGGACCGTAAGAAAAAAATTCTCGACCGGTTGTTCCGCGATAGAAGCAACGCGCGACGTTGCAAATAAAAAAAATGAAAAAGTAAATGAAATAACGTCTTATACCGACAGCGAGACGTTGCGAAATTATAGTCTCGAGTGCAACGGCACGAGATGAAAAAGGAAAATATTGAGTATAATCCCCTGGGACTCGTCGATGATGCGGCAAATTACACTTGCCAATCTCCAATTTACGATTTTCTCGTCGCGTACATTATCGATATATACGAGGGGTTATTGGAAAACAAGTTTAATCGACCAACGCAACGTACACGCGGGATTAATGGACTTTGAAATGGCTCGCGAAATTTCTCACTTATCTATCGACACACGCTGTATATTAATTTTTTGTTTTCATCCCGAAGTCGGCCGTTCGAAGCCCGCGGCCATTTAGAAATTTCGCTCATCGAACGAATAAAAATTAAGCTCGATTATTCACGATGTCATAAATTACGTTTTATGAAATTTTCGCACGTTGCGAATGTAACGTGATTCTGGATAAATAATTAACCAGTCACCCCCGCACTTAATTAACGCAGGTGTAGATACCAGTTTGAAATAATCGGAAATAGATCGCCCGTATAATTTCCCTATCGTCGAATTTCCGCGTCAACGACAGATCGATGATAATTTAGATAAACTTTATCGTATCGGTGCTAATTATATAAAAGCTGTTTCAAGATCGAGTGCAAATCCGGCTCGTATCGAGAAAATGAAAACTGGCCACGCGGGAACGAGAATTATTGAAGAAAATAAAAGGAAGAAAAAGAAAACGCAACGACGGCTTTCGTTTCGATTCGCGAGAGAATTTATCAATCGACGTGTGTGTACACGACGATCGGGGAAAAGCCAAAGAGACGGGCTGTGAAATGATTCGAGCGTTTTATCGACCTATCGATATCTCCGTGGATTGGCGTAATCCGGCGACTTCGCGTTAATGCGACTAAGTCGACTAACCGCGACAACCATCGTCAGGATCCCGGATTTTATTTTGCCCCGTACTCCGAGCCAACTAGCGTGTTACGTTATAGAAGCGTTATGTTACAGAAAGCTTCGGTGTGCAGGCGTAAACGCAAGAAAAGTTACGACCGGGCCTATGTCCCAGCAAAGTATTTCTTGCGTCGTCGCGGTTCCCGCACATTCGGCCTAGTTTCGCAGCTAGGAAATGTTTTTTTTTGTTTATGTTTTTTTGATGTTGTTGTTTCATTATTCTCCTCTGCTCTTTGCCTTTATGTCCGAGACGAGGTGGTATTTATCAGAGCGTTTACCTCGGGGTCGTTCGCACAACTTCTAATAATAAAATGAAAACCTCAAAACAACGGAGAGCCTTCGAATCACGACGATTATTTTCATTCTCAAATTCTCTAAAATCTTTTTTTATTAATGTCAAATTATTTCATATTTTCCATCCTTCGTGCGACATGGAATTTTTCACGTTTCGAAATCCCAAAGGGATGAAAATGATTTTCAATTTTCCCTTCGATCGTCCTTCTCTACCGGGACAATTTTTCTAACATTCTACCGAGACGTTTATGAATAATACCAAGGGGGTTGCTCAACGTTCGTCTCGCCGATGGAATGTCTTCGCCCTGGCGATTCGCTGCATCCGCGGATTCGCTCCGTTGGCTCGACCGGCCTGTGCCATATTTTTCTTCTAGTCGCTACTGCGACCGCGAGTTGGGCAACGGGATGCCGTTTGCTCGTGAGGTCTATGTATACGTTTGCGATTAGACGGGATTGTCTAGACGAGAGACAGAACGATCTCTCTCTTTCTCTCGGTCTTTCGAGAGAGAATTCTCGTGCTAGAATTTCTATGCGGCCGTTAGACGCGGTATAACAGAATATCAGCGACTATATGGTCGTAGAAGTGCCACTTATAAGTGCGTGCGCTGTAGCGTTTAGCTCGTAGCACGAGCCGGGTTGCGCGCGAAGCCGCGTGGGTCTCGTGGAGTAGGTAACGTAACGCGCTCGGTAGCGTGAGTGTCGCTCAATCGATGTTTTAACGATCACCCTCCCCTAATCCCACCCCGTTTCTTTCATTCTACGAAAGGACCGCACGTTCCATTGAACCGCAATTTCATATTTCTTTAACGACCTGTTTTCTTTTTCGTTGCATTTATTTCATTTTCTTTCTCTCTTCTTGTATTTTTTTTTTTTTTCGTTGGCAACAATCCCTACGAATTTTATCACCGTAGCTGGTTAACGAACGATGAATAATCGATGATCTCCATTGCGAAATGGATAATTCGACTTGTTGGAAGGTACGCGTTCCTTGGCTGAAAGAGAGCGGTGAACAAAGAGCCAAACCGTAGATATAAACTACTTTACTATTTAGAATTATTTAGAATGCATTGGTAAACGTGTAAGTTCAACGGGTCGAACTTACGACCGGGGGTAGGGAAAAAAAAGGACAGGCCGTGAATGGCGAAACTGAGAAAACGAGGAGTATTTTTCTTTCTTACGTACTGCAGGATAAATACATACACATATATGTACGTAATATATCTTTATGTACATATATACCCGTGGAATAACGCTTTACAAATCGCAACGCAATCGAGACTCATTCTCACTCTCGTAGAAGTGTATCTGTTGCAAAGTGAGAGATTTCTCGATCCTGTGCGCGAGCGAAGTGAAGGAGGACAGAATAACTGTGTGAGAGCCCAGCGGGTGAGCGAGCAATTAGGTCCTTACTGGGAGAGCGTACATACATATATATATATATTTATATATATATATATATAAATACATATATATATATAAAATAGTATTTACGTTCAACGGTTCGAGAGAGTACGTTCACCTCGTTTCGACGTCTGTCAAGCGTGCCGTTCAGTGCCCCCTTCTGTAATACTCTCCCATATCGATGGCTCTCTCTCTCTCTCTTTTACCAGGATTCAGAATCTCGCCGACATTTCCAACAATTTCTGTCAATCGTCATTCACTCGATCGTATCACTAGTTTCGAAGTTAGACAACGCGAGACTTTCCTCACTGCACACCGCGATCCGATCGGTTTCCAGCCAAGCTACCGCGGCTATAGTCAACCTACTCGCGATCTCGAAACAGGGACGAGTCCTGATTACCCACATATTGAAGATGTGCTTAAATATATATATATATATCTATCTATGAAAGAGATTAACGATCGAGAGTAGGTGTTCTCGGTCGTTTGTACCTGTCTCTCCATTCGGCGAAAGAAGTAAGCTTATTCTCTATGCGGCCAGGAGGATTGGGCAACGTTCCATCCTCAATCCATAAAATACTCAAACTCCTAATTAGAATATCGTTCTCGTTCGTTCGTATCTATTCGCCGTCGGGCATTCTCATTCGCCACGTTTTTCCTCTTATTCTTTTTTTTTCTTACTTTTCCATACTTTCAACATCTCGCGTAACTCCAGACGTTTGTTTATACACGTGAAATTTTCATTTATTTATGGGATTATCGGTAACGGCGAGGTATCGGCGTATTTACGGGAAAATAATTGAGACAGCGGGGGATAGAGACACGCGTATGTCTCTATCGATTCGAGAGCGACAGGTCGCGATTTCGATCGGCGCATAGACTTACGGCGCTTGCCCGCCAGGCGATTTTCGTAATTAGTTCACGTGTACAATAGCGCTGAAAATCGCACGTACGAATATCGTGCAGGAGAAATATATAATGTATGTGTGTGTGTGTGTGTATGTGTGTGTGTAGGTACGGGTTTTACGAAAGTGTGCATTTAATGCGCGGCAGTTTTCGCCGAAGATTTATGATCGTTTAACTCGCGGCATTATATTCACCGGTAAAACACATTAGGTCATAGTAATGCGAGTAATGCAACGTAAAAAGTGTAATGTACGTACTCGTTACTTTTAGACTGGACGCAAGTCTCGAAGGTACCTACAGGGTGTGTACATACTTTTACTCGTGAAGAGAAAGAGACGGAGACAGAGAGGGGGGGGGGGGGGGGGGGTGAGGGTAATGAACTCGTTGTTCGTTTCACTCTCGTTATTTCCTAACACGATTCATTTCACTAAGAAAATCATTTCGCATATTTTCGAATATAGCCAATTATAAATAATGTCTATTATTAGTAAATAGTTGAATAACATTTAATTATTAACGAATTAAATACTTATTATTACTATATATATATATTGTATAAAGTATCTAAACGCTAAATAAATCATTAATTAAGTTTGATAATAGAAAATCATTAAAAACTATAATTTGATTTAATAATTAAATGTTTAATTAAGGATAAATAATCTCGAATCCGTGTGATGAAAAAGTAGTCCAGGTCGCAATAAAAAGGTCAGACACCCTCTGACTCACAAATTATTCTCACCCTCTCTTATAAACGCGATTGAATCATCCCTTATAAATTCCTCCCTACGGCGCCCGTGACTCAGCAATTTTGTTGACACCGCGGCGTATCTAGCGTGTTGTTCTCGCGCTGAAATAAGTTTCGCGAATGACGCATAGCGATGAGAGTGCACGCGTTGCGACCGAGCCAGTGGTTAGCGGAGGGTGAGAGTGCTCCGAGCGTCTCGTCGTTGACACGGTTGAAACAAAAAAGAAAAGAGAGAGAGAGAGAGAGAAGAAGAAAATAAAGTGTACGACCGGTCGCGCGGTCGCCAGCGCAACAACCGCGGGTTGAACGAGCCCCGGGCGTCGAGGGTGATTTGCGCAAATTGCGAGAGCTCTGACCGTACGTATGCACGCTCTCTCGGTCTAAACTACCAGGGGTTCTTTTCATTTTTTACGACCAACGCGACCGTAAAAAAAAACACCCACGTTCCTCCTTTTGCGGTCTTCTGCATCGCCGGAGAGAACGTGGAATTATGATAAAGTTTCGCTCGGCCGTGGACGTAGGTACGTGTGTACACATATGCGCATGCAACAACACTTTGTATCACTCTCGGTGATCGTATATGAAATATTATGCAAAATGTGTGCGCCGGTGGGCCGCCGACCGCGCTCCGAGAGCTTTTGCCGCAACGGTGTTATCGACCCCTTACCAACGAGAATTCTCTCTCTCTCTCTCTCTCATCATATCGGCCACTTGCATATTATAACCAATTGGATATTATCGTTATACTCTAGGATATATTTATCTATATGTCTATCTATATATATAGTAAATATATAGCTATCGTCATCGGCACAGATAATCGATGACTCGGTGACGATGTCGACGAGGAAAAGTGGCAGGGACTAAATATTATAATATATATATATATATATATATATATATTGAGAGATTTCTGTCGAGTCTCATCAGCGGTCGTTCAACTCTGCGCGAACGATCGGAGCGCATTACGGCTCTTTTATAATCTCATCCACAACTCACTCTCGTCCTCCCCCTCCTCATGCTCGTGTGTTGTAATTACGTCAAACGAGCGGAATATTAACGCCGTCACCGAACGCACCGTAAAGCTCGTGTGTGTGTGTGTGTGTGTGTGTGGGCCGCGAGCGAGATTTCCTCATCCTCCACGGTTCCTAACGAGCTGGCTGGGCACGAAAAAAAGAATCGGCGTTATCGCTGCGATTCGAACATGTGCTACGTTTTAAAAAAAAATGAGGTGAGAGCAAGTTCTCGATCTAGACAACTTTGATACTCGATTCGACACCAGCTGATTACACACCATTCCGCCTCTCGCCTGATGTTCAATCTCCATTCTCCATATTAACGAAATTATCGATTTTAATTAGAATTATGAATTTCGAAAAAAAAAAAAATTCTCCATTTCGAAATTGGTAAGAATATGAGAAATAAAATGTTTTCCGTGAACTCGATTATGTCATTAATCGTCTGGATAGCTCGGTAACTTCGAGGCCGAGGAGTTTTGTAAAACTTTTGATCTTTATTTATGGAAGCCGGAGATTTCTACAGTTTCCGAGGGTTGGTGGTTTGGCGAGATAGTGAGTGAGAGAGTGAGCGAGAGGAAGAGAGAGAGAGAGAGAGAGAGAGAGAGAGAAAAGAGGGAATAAAGTACAAAATCGAGGCTTGGAAACAAGTGGAAGTTCTGGAGCGTCTCTCATCGTGGTTAATGTTCTTAACTCCAATGAGTTCGACTGTATTACGGTGTATCCGGTGAACCAGGGAGAGAGAGAGAGAGAGAGAGAGATCGAGAGAGAACAAGAGAGAGAGACAGAGAGGGAGAGGGTTAGGAACGAAGAGGCGAATACGATTGAGAGGAAGGGAGGTCAGGTTTTATCGGGAGCATAACCCCAGTAAAAATATCAGAGTGATACGTTCCGTGGCGCGAGAGAAGAGTGGAAGGGGTGGGGGGGTGCTTGCAGCCAGGCAGCTTCGGAGGGCCGCGCTAGCTGCTTTTGAGGACTCCAATGTATATATATATATATATGTCTGAGTTTTGTGCAGTATATGTTATGTATAACAGCCGTTCGTGTCACACACAGCGCGCACACCACCATCAGCCCTCTCGGCTATCTCCGCGCTGGTTCGCCGTGGCTCGGATGTCCTCGGCCCCGCGCGGGTGAACGTCCGCTCACTGGGACAAACGGCCGCTGCCACAAACTAACTCCCAACGAGCTAACGTTACTATATATATCCATGTGAGATCGTACGGGCGCATGTGTTAGTTTGTCAGATGTGTGACGAGTTCGACACAAAATCATTCTGTGCGCTCGATGATAAAACAAGAATGACGGAGAGAGGGGGATGAGACAGCGACAAAGAAAGCGAGAGAGAGAAAGACTCATCGCGGATGAGATTCTTTACCGATCAGAGAGAAAAATCGATCAAATTTTGGATACGTTTGATTTTGAAAAAATATTCGATCGTAAGACAAAATTATTCAAATAAAGATAAACCATATAGTGTAATGTTGGAAATAATTTCATTCTCAATATTGTCTCGATGTAAACACTTTTTTTCTTCTTCTTCTGAGAATTTAATTAATTAGAATTGTTTGTCGTCGTGACAATGAATGTGTGTGTGCGTTTTTTCCCGAGGTGGTAATCGACACTCATAGACTCGAGCCGATGGATCGAATAGAATTGCTCAGGAAGGGCGATATTCATTAGCGGATGGAGAACGTACGATATAGCGTCTGCCATGACACTCGATGATAATCCCCATAGATAGACGAGATCCGACCGGGAACCGGATGATCCGTGCCGGTCGCCCTCCCCGACTATGCGATTTAAAACCGCATACGCGTTTTATTTGACACGCGACACGCGCACCTCACTTCGCGCTCTTTATTAATTTTTCCGCTCGTTCACGCGTGTTCGATAACAGCAGGATTATGGACGATCGCAATATATATATATATTTATTTTATAAATAGATAGATAGAGAGAGAGCGAGCGAGAGAGAGAGAGAGAGAAAAATGCAACCTTGACACGAGGGAATCGAGTGATTTCTTAACAAATCAATAAAAAAAACGTTCCCAAATCGAAGTGTCTTTAATTTCCATTGGCAAATCATACGGACAATCAACTCGCGATATCAAAGTTATAAATCGCGCGTGAATGCCATTTATAAAGCCTACGACAAATTTTCAACGGATAAATTAATGGCGGGGGTGAATCGGTGAGAGAGCCCCCACGCTTCGGCTAACGTGACGAATGTGTACGTGTATTTATATGAAAAGTCATACACGTCGTTCGGTCGACGAGAATAAATGCGAGCGTGACTCTCATCGTCGTCGTCGTCGTCGTCGTCGTCGTCGTCGTCGTCGGTAAATACTCGATGGATCAGGGTGAGAGGAGAGCGAGGAGAAGATACGCTTGGAGCAACGTTCGCTCGGCCTTTCGGATTTGTCACTGCAATATAGCGCGTGCATCGTACTCTCCCCGCTGCTGCTATGCTCGTTCTCTTTGCTAGAACGTGCGGGTGTCGTACGAATGCACTCGGTAACATTTACGCCAGAGTCGTGAGTGTGCGGTTGTCGTTTATTTCTCTTTCAACTTGTCTCTGTCTATCTGTCTCTCTCTCTCTCTCTCGCTCTGTTCGTCTCTCCGTCTTGCTCGTTTTTCTCGCGTTGTACGACCGATATGTGTGTGGGTGCATTGATCTTGCCCGGCTTCGCGTAGGAATACAACGACAAACGAGTCGGATCCTGACCTGCACCACGCGCGCTCCGCTACAGTAATCTTTGAATAACGCTAACGCGTGGCGCTCGCGAACGAGCGTCCGTTCACTCGATGTGTGTATATATATATATATTCACGACGCGATCTATATAGCGTACAATCTTGCGACGTACGTAACATATAGTATTGTACGTACTGATACGTCGAACCGAGCGAACAACGCGTCATTATTACACCAAACTCCATATATATGGGGCGTTTCATGACAATTTGATCAAAACCTTGCAGACGATATTTCAAATCTGTATCACGAAATTTTATTTTCTTCAAACAAATTCTCCAAAAATGGCTCACGGAGTTTATACAATTTTTCACTCATTCGTATCTGCTCATGTTTTTTCAATAATTATTTGGAAGAAAAAAAACGATTTTTCAATATTTCATAAAAATTTGAAATTTATACAAATTTTATTTTATTCGAAATCACGGGATTTTTTTTCTTTTCTTTATTTTTCAGACCTAATTACTGTAATTTTGAAATTCTTATTTTCGAGAAGAAGGCAAAAGTATTTTGTCACTTTTTTCAGGTTTTAGACAATTGAAAGATTTATGTAATTATAAGATTTGTAATTTCGTACATTACAAAAGAAAAAATAGCCTAGGGATGTGAAACGTATCGTCGAGAGTCGTGTTTATCCATTCGCGACGGACATTCCTATATATATACGCGCTCGCGCGCGCTATAAACGAGACAATATCGTGCCTCATGTCCGGACGCGAAGACACGTTGAACGTGTTACGATGATGATGGTAATGACAACGATGATGACGATGATGAAGATGATTGTCGTTAAAGTGAACGATGCGCACATACGATGATTTTCAACAGGTCATCGACCTTCCGTCGTACGCACCACTCTCACTCTCTCTCTCTCTCTCGCTCGATCGTTTCGTATTTCTCGATAAGCTCGAAAAAAAAAATCAGAAATAAAACAAAACAATTACCGTTCAACAATATTCATAAAACGAGGGTGATAAATCGAACGATGAGCTCTCGAAGGATCGAACGAGAGGCAGATATCACAATCGCGATTAACGACGTGCGATTTAATGACCTGACAACGTTGATTATATAGGCACGGGCATAACTTCGGTGGTGTTCACTATAGCGTAATAATACATACCCACAGCCCTACCCACTTGTAGTACATAGCAAAAGTCCATTGACATATATATATATATAATGTGTACATAACAGGCCTATGTGCCATTCTCGAATATATTGCAGCACACGCTTGGGAGTCTGTTAAACTCTGTAATCAAGCGTAATGAGAGATAGCCGATTATACCGAGTGATCAAATGGGACACACGCGATAAAACCGACTTCAGGGAGGTTTCGTTTAAAACGTTCAACCTTTTCTCTCCCTCCCTCTCCTCCTCATCCTCCCCGTCCACCACGCAGAAACTGTAACGATTCGATCAGTTTCACCGTATGGACCGTGCCCGCAATTCCCTCAGATGTGCAATACAACCGGAAAATATATATAGTTATAGGCACGATATAGATGTCGTTGTTGTCGGGAATTACGATGTGTGGTAAAATGTAATACATCGATACTAGTGGAGTTAACAAATTGCGCTTTAGCAATGATACGCGCGTGTGTATATGTGTACGTATATAGAGATCGATTATTTAAGAGGACGTTGGTGTATTAGCATCTGTGTCGAAACGCGGATAAAGAGATAGATTGTGCACACTGGTAAATCGCATTATTATATGCCAAGTGTCTGGATCGAATGGTGGAGGCCTGGCGTGGGCCGTCCAGGACTCAATAGCGCCAGGAGCGATCGCTATTTTATATTTTTATTTTTTCATTCGACCACCGCACTCGTCAAGCTTACGGCGTGCTATGGGAGAAAATTGTTCGAGTATCGCACACGGTAGCAATGGGCCTCGTTGCGGTGCTGCAATATTTCTGATACAATAAATATATATATATATATATATTTCTATATATCTATATGCAATGTAAAACCGGTGTACGCAGCGACGACAGCATACCTCTACTTGCTCCAATAATTCTTAATAGGCCATTGTGACGTGTCGCAACTGCTTCGCGAACGTTCGTACGACGAAGGAAGAGAAAAAGGGAGGGCGATAGAGAGATACCTGCCCCCGCGATAATATACGACATTACACGTAGGTATAAACAATTTTTTTTTTTTCATAGTTTTTTTTTGAATCATTTTGTCGCCCGTTCGTTGGGTTATACGCGGCACGCGCGAAAAGTTTCTCGGTATGTGACACGCACAGTATCGTACGCAACGACGAGGTTCGCGAAACAAAGTAAATCATTTATCACCCGAGTTGCGTAACAATACGAGTCGGTACGATTGTGCAATGGCGAAGTTTTACAACGGGGAGCGAGGTTCAATTAACGTGGTTCTAAAACTGGGTTGGAAAATATACGGAGTTTATCCGAAAATTATCGATCGAGATTTGTCGATTAAAGTTTTAATTAATTTTTTATTTCTTTTTTTTATTTTACATAATTTATCGTCAAACGGGTTTATTTTGAACAGTTTTCGGAGGGTTTTCCAGACTTATCAGACTCAGAGGTTTCGAAGACTTCAATTGGAGGTTACGAAATCAGAAATTTCTCGCCCAACACGAATATATCACCATTATAATTTAAACCCTATTTTGACTCTCTGTTTGAGTAAGCTCAAAAACTGTCAAAGAAAATTTTTGTTTAAATCACGACATTTTATCCTTTTAAATATCGAGCCGGTAACGAAATAAAAGATTATTTCGAGAAACTCTCAGGCTGGCCAAAAAGTCATTGCGTTTTTCTCCATAGTTCGACACGCCAGTCCATGTATAAGAAACGCAGTTACTTTTTGGCCAGGATAAAAGAGCGATTGTCGACCAACGAACGAATTTTTCTAAACACGCCGTTTACTTTTTACTTCATTATTAACGTATATTTATAGCCTGGGTGCGGCGGGCGAAAATACGGCGAAAAAAGAACAACAATGATAAATAATAGAGAGAAAATATGTGGAAACGAAGGTAAAAGCGAGGAGACACACTCGATATCGACTTTTTGTTCCACCATGGGATCGTAATGCTCGTTAGAGACTCGTATTACTCTCAGACGTTATAACGTTTCGAGCGCATCGATCGTGACGCATGCGAACAATGGGAATTACCCCGAACGGGTGAGTATCGAGAGAATGGGCCGCGCGAACGATCGTAAAACAAATTCGCAGTGTGGAGGCGCGCTGCTGCCGATCGGTGAACCGCATAGGCGTTGTTCTCTCTCTCTCTCTCTCTCTCTCTCTCTCTCTCTCTCTCTCTCTCTCTCTTCTTCTGTCTTTCTCTCGCAGAATCATGCGAGCGATGCAATAACGAAAGTAATTCGCGCAGGTGCACCTACACGTGTGTTAAATCGCACGGGCGACGTCACGACAGGACGTCGAGTCCTCGAGATCTCTGGCACCCTCCGACGTAGTGTGTCATTTTTTTTTTCATTACAATTTTTTTTATTCTATCATTTTTCTACACATTGTACATACTTCCTTATCGTTAGATCGATCTCAATGCAAATCCGTCACGGCCTTGTCCGCAGGATTATTAGAGATAAATAAGTGGAACGCCCTTCTCGTCGTTCCTATATTTCATACAGACTAAACACGTCTTATCGATTACGCAGATCGTGGACTTAATTCCTTTTCTATGAACTTTTTATTCCGATTTTTCTTAGATTTTTTTTTTACTTTGTTTTCTTTTTTTGTTGTTTAATTTACGACAAATCGACATTAAAATCGCTACGTTGGAACAAGTGTCGACGTTCGTGTCTATTATAAATATCGCGGGTATCGAGCAGGGTGCGCGCGCACGCGCGGCAATTCGACGAAACAAATAGACCGTGTATAAACGAAGGTTTATATCGTTGCTGTACGAAACTTTTTCACGTACGTCACTGCAACGTGGACGAGATAAGCGCCTCGAAGGTTTTTCCTCTCTCGATCGTTTATCCCACCGTGCATTATAATACACGTAATATCCTTTTCGTACGATCGAAGTCAATTCTATAATTTGTTTAGAGAAGAAAAAGAAGAAAAAAAACAACAGCGTAATAATTGAAAAGGTACGTAACGGTCAATAAGGTACGGAGAGGACAGATTTTATCTAAGAGTTATGTCGGTACGCAAATTGCGAGAATATGCCGTTCAATATTTATTTATTCCTGGTCAAATATTTCGCGAGATTGCGCAGGAACTTTTCGATTGGTGCAATGGTCGGGCGAACGTCGATGTGGGAGGGACAAAGCGTTGGAAAAATTAACGAGTTCGTACGTTCGTTGATTATCGATAAAAAGAAAAAATTACAGCTACGAGAAAATCGAGTTTATCGTGACTGTCGCGAAATTACATCGACTCTTGCAAAATCGACGTGTGTGAAAGAGGGGCAGAGAGAGAGAGAGAGAGAGAGAGAGCCAGCGGCGGTGCATCTATCCGCGCGAAAAGATTACTTTGCCTTTGGCGCGATATTATGAGTTTCTATTGAACGAGAGCGGTGATAAAAAAAAACGAAAAGGAAAATGAAAGAAAAATACGCCAACGAACCACGACGATTAGACGCGTCCTTTTTCGTCGTTCCTTTGATCTTGTCTTCCGACATCACGTGTCTGGAGCTTGAGTGGATAAACGTGTACGATAAATGCACGAAAAGACACTCGAGAGTCTAGATATGGAAAAGTTTATTTCGAAGATTTTAATAATAACAATAATGTTGAAAATAATTCAGGAAATTAACCCCCTCCCTTCTTTCCCATTCTCTCGATTTTTCCTCTTGCTGGTAAGTCGGTATCTATTCGACATAGACCTCGATATCTTACGATTTAATTTTTTTTATCAATTTCGAGTTATCGACGTACGAAAAAATGTGTTTTTTATTTTTTCATAAAAATTTGTATTCGATACGATTGTTTTATAGCGCGTTGCATCAGCCTGTATTTTGATCGTGAATTATACGACATTTGTGTTCGACCGAGCGTTCGTTAAGTCATCCCAGCGTCGTGTTCAAATTTATGCGCGAATAATAATATTCCAGACTCGTAGAGGATGAGCAATTCCTCGTACTCGAACGCGAGGATGCACGTATAAATTCGCGTTTGTAACGATTCTCGGGGATTATTTTCGCGCATCGCGCGCAGCTTTGTTCGGTTCGAAGGAAGATGTATCGGCTGCGCGCGCAACGATGCACTCGACGCTGCTGCGCTCGGTGTGCGACGCGACGGGACAAACGCGAATCTTTTTGGTACGCACCGTTGGCAGAACACACGCGCATGCGCGCTCGGTTCGGTAAAGAATCGCGGATCCGCGCATCATCCTTCGCCGTCTTCGGCAAAATCGTCGAACGACGCGCGCACGATTTAACTCAAGAATCTTTCGATTTATTCGCGATTTTTCGGTCGCGTCAATTTTAACGATACGTCGTTCATATTTTTCCTCGAAGTTTCGACACGTGAGGTATTTCCCATCAATTTTCACTCGTGCTAACTTTTTTTTGTATTTAATTAATGCTTAAATTCTGTAAACTTTATTCTTGAAATAATTGACAATTTTTCGTTTTTTGTTTTCTTTTTTGTTCTTGTACAACGAATATTCTTGATTAATTCGTTTTTATCAAGGTCTCACAGATCCCACGGTAAGCCCGAATATTCAAAGAGTAAATCGGCGATTTCTGCAAAACGATGATTCACAGCCAACGCGGTTCAACCCTCGTTTCATGCCGGATGGAAAGGGATGGTTATAGACATCGACCTTCGTCGGAATCGAATCCACAGTCGCCGATCGTTTCTACATATAGACTTAAAACGATACTTATATACGATGTAGAGGGAGGGGGATTATAGTTTTATTCGATCGACGCAATCTTACGACGCCTACGACGAAGGGAATAAGAGAGTGAGCGAGAGAGGAAGCGAGAGGGAGAGAGAGAGAGAGAGAAAGAGCCAGTCGACCTAGAGCAGTCGACTAGGATTTCTGCCATCGCTGGTATAGTCGCTCGCATTATTTATCTCGCGTCTTTCGCTTTCTTATATGTCGAGTGCAATAAAGTCCATGTTACTAGTGACCGGCGTACACACGAACGAGAATCGTTCTTCCACCGTCGTCTCGTCGTTGAGCCTGCAACTATTTTTATTATATGCATATACACACAAAAAATATATATATATATATATATATATGTGTGTGTGTGTTTGTGTGTGTATGTGTGCTATATGGTTGATACGTAACCCAAGCTAACCTAGAAACGCGACTAGACGAAAAGCGGACTCGATGTTCTGGTGTGCTTGGGAGTCCGAGGTTTGACCTCGTCAGGCCGTCGGCCCGGCACACGGTGACCTCCCTCGATCTAGGGCGCTGCAACCGTGCGCTCTGACGTCATACCGCGCACTCGACACACACCGTACGCCTCCCCCTCCCCCAACGCTCACCTCCACCACCGACGAGTGCGCTCACTCTCCGTGCACCGTGCTGGGTGCACGATATATATATCTGTATACTAAAACATGCATCCCTCCCTCCCTCCCTCCCTCTCTATCTTTGTCTATCTCTACGTGTGTCGGAGCTCGACCGTATGCAGTTTGTTAAGTCAACCTGTGCATTCAGCCGCGCACAATGCATCAAGCACTAGAGGGTACGGTGATTGGCCAAGATGGATGGAAAATTACAATGATTGGCACGAAACCCTCACTCTCTCTCTATCTATCTATCTCTCTCGCTCTCTCTCTCTCTCTGTATTACCGCACATTGATTATTGTTGCCTTGTATACAATGATTTATCGGGGCTGTTAGATTTAAGGCTCCAGAGGCTGGTAAATGGAGCAATCAGATTTATATTCAATCTGCGTAGAGACGAACATATTACGCCATATCGTAAGCGGTTAAGGTGGTTGAACGTTGTAAATAGAAGGAAGTATTTTCTAGGTATTGTCACTTACAATATCCTCACTAATAATGCTCCATCGTACCTTGTGGAGCTGTTTCCCTTGCGTGACAATGAAGCTAGACATTCATCTCGTCTGGGACCTGCCGGCATTTTTCTCATTCCTAATCATAGAACGGCTATTTATCGCAATTCATTTTATCTCTCAGCAGTTTATTTTTGGCACTCGCTGCCGATGCATGTGACCACGTCGTCCTCCCTCCCTATTTTCAAAGCCCGGCTATTTAACTTTCTTTTATCGTTAGAGGTGGCATCCCAGGGGGGAGCAAGTGATGAGAATGATGAATTGTGAGGTTATATGCGAATTGCGAGCTTAGTGGCTCTTTACTAAATTAAGGTTTAATTGTTAGGTTTAGAACTATTATGATTTAATATTGTACTTCACTTCTATTTTGTATTTTGTATTATTTTATTTTGATTGTGTTACAACTAATTCAAATGTAACTGAATTTTTGCCCCAAAGTACTACTAGGGCATAATAAATTTATCTATCTATCTATCTCTCTCTCTCTCTCTCTCTCACCATGTCGCTCCGAGGAAAATGAATCACTTGATCCAGAAAGGTTTTAAGCCGAGCGTTAGACTCGCGCTCGAATTGAAACAGAGTCGTTGGAGTTCGCGAGAGAAAAGTCTTCGCGCAAGTTGATCCATTTACGAGTCCATCGAACGGAAATTATCGATTGTCGTAAGTCGGCCGATCATTGTACTACGTTAAAAACGCTATACCGTCACCGTGTATCGTCTACTACGATCGGTCGGAAAACGACACGACAAAGCGAACGACCAAAGGAGACGGGAAGAAAGAAAATGTGGGTGGAGGGGACGCGCGCGCGGAATTATCGTCGAGTTTGTACGTGAAACGAGAACTCCGTTAGACCGTGACGAGAGTACGACAGGTGGCGTGGGTGGAGGCGAGACGACGACGACGACGACGACGACGACGACGAAAGATCACGTGGTAGTGATCGGAAAAATGCGAAGCGCCCGGATCCGCGCGCGCTCATCGGGAGGAATTCAGCGATTTTGAATTCACGCTCGATGCTCCCAGAATCCCCTTGACTGCTGTTCCCTCCAGATTCGTCTCTGATATCACGACAACTTTGTGAATTATATACGTAAAAATATTTTTAAAAAAGACTAATGATAATAATAAAAATGAAAGGAATTTAAAAAATGAAGAAGAAAAAATCATTTCGCGCAGCGATTATTGTCTCTGTCGTGAGAATCGGGGGTTTTATGATTTACGAGAGAAACGAGTAATCCCTTCATCGATTTATCGTCTCCGATCGATTAGAGAGATGACATTTTATTTTTACGAGGAACGTAAATTGCACGATGTAGAGGTGAAAAAAAATATGAGGGAAAAATATATTCGCCGCGTGGGAGAACGATCGAGAATCTGAAATTTGTCTTCTCTCGTACGACGCGCGCGGGTACGACTTGTTTTTTTTTTATTGCCCTTGTTGCAATACACACAACTCACCTATGGGCCACTTGCGACACAGACATCGCGTTCCCCCCTCTCTCTCTCTCTCTCTTTCGCCTCTGCCGATTCGACGGCAATTCACTTTCATCTAAATTATGTAGCGGGAGAGCAAGCAATAAAAAGAGAGAGGGAGCTTAAAACCGTGTACAGTTCGATTCTTTTTATCGAGCAGAGAGAGGGTCGAATAAAACTACACGCAAAGTTCATATTTCCGAATTTCCAAAAAACGAAAATAATAAATAATCTGTTCGGCATTATCGCATTGGAAATTCGTTAAAAATCTTTTTTTCTTCCAACATCCTTCATCTGCTTTTTGTCAATCCGCTTAACTTTCACTTTCCTAAAATAAAAACAGAAAAAATAATCGAATTCAATTGTAATCCGATTGTTAATCCCACATGCATTAATAGACAGTCTCTAGGACAAGTTTCAGTAGAAACATGCATCGCGTCGCGTAGTCCACACCCACGCATCCCCCCCCTCTCTCTCTCTCACTCTCTCGGTTTGCAATTTATTACGCGATACAGTAATACATCGGCTCGGCCCGAATGAATTATGATAAAGAGGCTGATATGTGGTGGTGGTGGTGGTGGTGGTGGTGACGGTAGTAGTAGTAGTTGGTGGTGGTGGTGGTGGTGGATAGAGCTCCGCTCGGTTCGCAAGCGGCCCAGATACGAAGGACAGGCCGATGAACCGTCGAGGACGAAATTTTCGCTCGCGGATTCCGTGCCCTCGCGCTCGCGCACTAACTCTCTCGTCGAGAGTTTCCCCCCCTCTCCTTGTCCCAGCAAGCTCCGTAACGTATAATCTAGAAGACTCACTGTACGACGACGTCTATATCGCCTGCACTATCTCTTATCGTTTTTTTTTCTACGTACGAAACACCGCACGTTCTTAAGTATAGACATTTTGTAATTTTCAGCCGATACGCGATATTTGACGCGATAATTCGATGAATTGTAAATTTATATATCGAAATCGGACATTCTCGTTAAACGAGGTCTTTATAATGAAATAACTCAAAGTCTTGGTGATTTTTTTTTCATTCGTACGATCGAAAGATCGACATAGGTTTGTGGTTGAACAATAATTTCCATTGAGTCGAGAAAACTTAAGTTGGAAGGACGATTTTTTTTTCTGTCCAAAACTACGCTCTCGTATAAAACAGCTCGATATGATAATCTCTGTAATTAGATTATTGCCACGAGTCTGTCTGCGAATGTCGACTTGTCGTTGTTTTGTACATGTGCGCGAAACGAACAAAGAAAGCGGAACGCGTTTGCACACACACTCTTCCTCCCTCTCTCCCTCGATCACCCTTTTTTAGCTTGACTCTGCGCTGTGCTACCAAGAGTTGAGCTACAGAAAGAAAGAGCAAGAGAGAGAGAGAGAGAGAGAGAGAGAGAGAAAGTGAGGCAAAGAGAGGGAGAGAAAGAAAATGAGCGAGTGAGAGAAAGACAGAGCGAAAGAGGGAGAGAGAAAGTGAACCAGAGAGAGGGAGAGAAAGAAAATGAACCAGAGAGAGAGAGAGAGAGAGAGAGTAAGAGAGAGCGAAAGAGAGAAGCAGAGAGCCAGTAGTGAGGGTGCGAGAGTTCAACGTACGCTCAGCCTTCGAAATCGAGGGCGCATGCCTGCTCTCGTGGCGACAAGGGGGTTAGAGGGTCTGCTTTTGCGAGAGAGCTAGCAAGCACAGCGTGGACGCGTTCCCGCTTGGCGCTTGTGCACAGCGGTGGTGAGATCGTGATATGATATCTCTCTCTCTCTCTCTCTGTCTCTCTATACATATATATATATATATATATATATATATATATATATATGGGGGTGTGTGTGTGTATGTGTGTCTCTATGTAACGGAGGAACGTCGACACGAGGGTCGCGGGCTCCTTCTTCGAAACGTTCGCGGGAGATACAGGGACGAGTGCGATTGGCATATTTAACGGTGACAGAAACGAACGACGATATATATATATATGTATAAACACATATTCTTCTCGGTCGATAAGGTTTCGCAAAAAGTCAACCGTACATGATATATAATGAAATAAAATGATATCTTTAAAGTTAGCATCGACAGGCGGCAAATGTAGCGAGCCTGAAAAAGGGGACGTCGTACACGTCTCATTTCTGATATAAATTATCAATGATAATCGCATTGACGAGGGACGGTAAATACCAATAAAGTTGATCCCATATGCTCGTACGAATATATATATATATAAACAATAATATAGGAATAATATTGAGTATTGAGAAATAACGTCGTCCTCCCGTCTCCTTCGGGGACTCTCGAGCATATTTCGTATCAGTACCTACGATCCCGACTACTGTCTACGTTTATCTATTTATATTGATCATATATCGAGATTTCACTCGCAACTCCCGTGTCAAAACTAGCCAATTAAGCGCCGATAAATAATTCGTACCTATGTCGAGCGACTCGTATCCTTCGACCGATAAATTAGCTTATCCGCCTGACAACGCGATACGATAATGATTAGTGATCGTTTCACCAAAACAAAAGAGACATAGAAATGGCGTGAGAGCGAGAGAAACAGAAAAAAATCAATTTCACGAAAAGAGTAAAAAAAGAAGAGGGAAATTATTGATCGATGATAGAAATTGTGTTGGGTTTCTAATACGCGTGTGAACGCACCCTAAAATGCAAGTATCGTTCGGATACTCGAGGAGAGCACGAGAGTCGCTCTCGCTCTCGCATCGTTGCGGTACAAGCCCAGTTGCGACTGCCGCGCGAGAGCGCATTGAGCCAGCTACCTCACCCCGTCCTCGATGGTTCGTCGGCCGCGCGGCCTTCGTAAACGGGGGCGAGCGCGAACAGCGCGGGACGTGCAAACCGCGGCAGGGAAGGTTGCCACGAGAGCTCGTATTAGTTATAGTTGCATTTATATACATATATATATATATATACACGTTTGACACGAACATCGACAAAGTTTCGCCGCACCGTGAATTTCGCGACGCTCTCTCGACCTCCTATCGCTATCGCGTATATCCTCGTCAACGCTATCAAAACGCAAGAAAATTCACAATTTACCATCTCGTGTACGGAACTCCGTATACCGCAAACTTGTTTTTTTCTGTCGTAGCAAAAAAAAATTTTAGGAAATTTGGGAAATATTGACCAAGCGTCGAAGAAGGGATACGAGGGGGGATGAACGAGGTCTGTGCGCAACGAGAGAATGAGAGAGAACTTAGAGGCGTAATGTGGAACGAGAATTGGAATGATTCGCGGAGAAACGAGGCGCACGCAGCATCGAGAGTGAGGAAGTGGGAACGAGATAGAGTTGGCATACTTATATATATATATACATATGTATGTATGTGTGTATGTATGTATGTACTGCAAGCTAGAGGGTTACCCCCACCCTGTCGCACTCTAATGCCCACTCCGTTATAGCACTCTATCCTCTCTACGAGAGAAGTATGTGGTGGTGCACTAACAGTATACGAATCTACCGTGCCCACGATAGTGTCGGTAGCGAACGCGACGACGTCGTCGACGTCGACGACGACGACGGCGATTGTGCTATATTTTGCTCACTGGTTGTGTACACTAGCCGGCTTGCAGCAGGGCGCAATGCACTCTCGGGCTCGCAAGGCCTTGTACGAGTCAGCGGTACTCAAACGCGTTCTCCCGCAAAACGACTCTCTCGCTTGTGCTAAACTTGTGCTTCTCGAAAGCCTTTATATGTATATGTATATATATATATATATATATATATGTGTATGTTTATATATATAAGAGCTATAGAATCGAGCATGCGTGTACCAGCTAGCGTTTTACATAACGCTCCGGCCGCCACGAGCGATATACGATGAACGTTCAACGGGCGGGGAAAATTTAAGTTATCGGTACGGACAATTATGCGGCTCGATTCGAATTGATAAATGAATAGAAATAACGTAGCGAATTATTGTAAAGAAATATTAATTTGCATTTTTTTTTTTTTTTCATAAAAGAAAGATAAAAAATTGAATGAGTTTTTTGAAAAATATTTTTAATTCGATTACGAATCATCGCAACGTGGGGGTAAAAACGTTTCGATCGAATAACTATAAATCTGTAAGAGAAATCGAGATGTAACGAAAGCAACCAAGTCTCGGAGTTCGCAACTACGCGAGATAAAGGATACGATTGGCGTTCGCGTATGTTAGATAAGTTACACGGGTAACTAGTTTGATCGCGGTGCAACATTGTTTTCGTCTAACGCGATTACAACAACCACGGAACGCGTGTACACGTGCAACGAAGCGTATAATTTATCGATGCACATTTATCGCGAGCGAGCTGTTCGAATCGGACGTCGTTGGGTTTTCTTTTTCTACCTTTTCTTTTCTTCTCTCTCTTTTTTTTTCTTCGTATTTTCTCAAACGAATCGGTATATACCTAATGTTAAAACGATCTCTCGTACACTCCCCTCGTCGACTCTCGCAAAGTACACGCTCGAGTGAACGTAGTACGTATTTAACGTGAGACCGAATATTTCCAAACCGATTGATCGAAATATCGAGAGCGTACGATGTGATTAAATTTTTTTTTCTATTTTTTATTCAAAGTGATAAATCGATCTTACGGTCCAATAGCGCAGTTATAATTGAATGTAATAAACGCATCTCGCAATATACGTACGGATGGTGGAGGAGGAGGGGGGAGGGCGGCCATGGGAGATACGCGATACGAAGAGTTTTGGGATAATTTTCCGAAATTCGCCGGGTTAATAAATCTCGGTATATATATTTCGCGGATATATATGGAGCGCAACGAAATGGTCCGAGTTTCGAGAGGGCCGGTCCGGTTGGACCAAGTGTGCGAATGACGCGAGTGGAGAAAGATAGAAATCTATATATAGTATAGAAGTTTTGCGCGAGTGGGGAAATTCGAGTCGATCTCTGGTAAACTAGGAGAGAGGGCTTTATGTCACCGTTCGCCCGATTTCTAACGAGGTCATAGGAGCTAGATATATATACATATAGGTGCCACCTTGTACCCTGCGGGAACGGTGTAAGTTCGACCTTTCCCGTCGTCCTCGTCCTCGTCACGGGGCCTAGCTGACATTATTCGCGCAAGGGGATGAAAAGAGAGAGAGAGAGAGAGAGAGAAGTTCAGCGAAGGAGAATCGAATCGATACAGATATAAATTGCAAGCTAAGGGTGACACACATCTACAGAAAATTTCAAGGACGCACAACATCGTTGTAAAATCGACCGACAACGGGGTCGTGTTAAAAACTACCCCCTCCCGCTCTAACTTTGACGACGGTCTCGTTCGCGCCCGATTTGGCTCTCGGACAAATTTACCGTCCGTGCATCGGTTGCGGAGGTCAGTTTCGCGCTTGAAACTTCCAACCCTGTGTTTTCTACCCCTACCATATTGTACATACACGCACGTAATACACGTAGAAGGGATGTTGCGAGAGTCGCTTTACGGCCTCGCCTGACCTCGTACAATTCGCACGAAACGCGAGGAAGAATGGGTTACGGACAATCATGATCCAACGATGCCTCGAGAGAAGAGGGAGAGAGCCGGAGGGACAGAGGGGGTGAAGCACACCTGGCGAGAGAGATCGTTGGAACGAAGCAAAAGGCCGCCGTGTGTGGATCGCGCAAGAGAGGAATGAGGGGGAAAAAGGATTATTTCATTCAAGCTCGGCCGCTTCTTCGCTAGATCGTAGATTATAGAAATAACCGACACGCGGCGTTACCTCATGGATGATGTTTTTTCTTCATCTTCCTTTTTTTTCCTTTTACCGTGGACTCCTACGAGTAATACGCTTCGAGCGTCGATTCTCAAAGCGCAGGCGCGCGTTGCATTCAACCTGTATATAAATTTGTTTTATTTCTTACGAATACGCGTGTCATCTCGCTTTCCATGCAGAAACGCAATGAAACTCGCGTTTTCGATCGACTTTTGGGCTCTAGCGACGTCGCGTCGGACGAATCAAGATGGCGCGATTGCAAATTTTTGTTTTATCTTATATACGCGTATACGAACGGTGCGATAACCAGTTACGAAAAAGTCTATGATGCGACGAGGTCAACGAGTTCGGTGAGAAATCGGTTAGATCTTTAATCGTGTTGCAGTCGGACGCAGGCCAACGTCCTTGGGAAGCGATGTAACGGATTTAAAGCGAGTCTCGGGGAAAAGATCGAAGTGATAAGAGAAATACGTAAGAGGGTGGTATTCGTATCGAAGAGAAGAAATAAACATTATTATTCGAGTATCATTCGATTTCGAATAAATCGAGATCGTAATCGATTTAAAGATTATCGAAATCGCGAGTTTCTCGCTGAAACGGATTAAATTCTTCGAAGTTAAATCGTTTCTCGTCGACGCCCGCGTTATCCCCACAGTCTCGGGAGACTTTCTCGATGCAACCGCCGACGACGACGCGGTGGTTTCGCCCGTTCGAACGGCGAATACACGCCATGAAATCGCGCGGCAACTATCCCCGGTGCTCCATCGAGATATCCATTGCCGACGTATATGCGGAATATTTATAGTACTTCGTGGCACTTTCTGTAATCTCGCCAACGCTGGTCTAGACGAGCCGCCGATCTAACGAGAGAGTTACGTCTACATTTGCGGCAACGTGCTTCTCGCCAGTGCGTACAGTTGGGCAATAATATTATACGTGCGACTTACACGGATCTTTTCGACCTACTCGAAGTCGCGAATATCTCCAATCTGCCCCTCTCTCGTACGTAACATATCGATTCATACAAAAATATATTTTTCCCCGTATACCTATTCAATTATATCAAAAATCAAAACTTGAAAAATTTCCAATTTTTTATCAAAATTTAATTATTCCGAACGAATCGTTTGAAAATAAATCGACAAATTTATGAGAATTATTTATTTTTCAGGCTTATATTTTAGAATGTATAAAGATAAATTGGTTTAGTTGATTATTTAAAAAAAAAAGTAAAGTAAACTCGTATTAGATTTTTCGAATGGAGGGGTTGACGTCGGCTCGAACTCGCTTCTCGATCCCTGAAAGCTTCTTCTTGTTCGCGATATGTACGATATTCCTATATATATATATACACACATAACAACAGGTACGTGATATTATGAAACAGAGAATACGAGTCAGCTTCGTATCGGAGGTGAGTCGCGGCGTTTGGACTATCGACAGGGACAGAGTCGGACTTGAGTGAGACAGCGCATAGCAATGGAGACGCAGGAGTCGTTACAACGGGGGGGTACACAACGCTGTGTATAAAATCCTCGCGGGCCGTCGAACCCGGACTGCTCGCGTTACGAAATAAGGAACTTTCGAATCGGAATTTACATTCGCTCTTGACGATTCGTTTCAACTACCCTTCACCCCCGCCCCCCTCCCTCGACCACAACCCTTGCAAAAGCAGATTTTCACGATTATTAATATCATTATGTCAACTGAAACGATTGTCCCTCTCTCTCACACGATCTCTCTCTGTGTGTAAACTAACAGCTCGGATAGAAAACATAATTTCACAGCACGAAACCTCAAACTTGCAGGAAGCATTTAGCGTCAAATATGGCTGATTTATTTTCCAATTTACCAAATCGCCTTTCTTAATTGGAACGACGCTTCCGCGCGTAAGATTTCTCGCAAAGGACACAATTACGCTACCGTGTGTATATCGTTTCGTTCGCGTTATAATCGTTAAACGGGAGGGTAGAATTAAAAATTGCAAAATCCTCCCGGAATCTAATTAAAAATCATTCGTCAAAAATAATGAAATAATTAGTCGTTAAGAATTCGAGCGATAAATTTTAACGAACGATTACACAGATTACGTAATTATTAACGAATATTAATTACTTTAGAAAATAATTACTTCGTATTTATACCTGTTTAAATGGAAAATCAGTTTTAATTTTGTTCGTTTGATTGTTTTAACAAGCTCTAAGAATAGAGGAAAACACCCACGGGAGTTGCGGAAAGGAGTCAAATAGCTCCCGGTGATGCATAGTTCATTCGTTACGGTAATCACGAAAGTGTATCTGCGATATGCAACGTTTCGTGGTAGGGGTGGGGGAAGGCAACTTGCGAAATTCATTAGCGGCAGAGTTAAAGCACGAGCACGCAGCTACCAATGCCTATATATATATATAAATACGTGTAGTAAGTGACTTAAAAGCCACACTTGTGTGTCTTATTGGCGTCTAGGTGTTTCTATCGCTCTCACCCTGCTAGTCCTCCGTCTCCGTTATTAAGTGACACGACGAGAGGGAAACGTGCTATTAAGCGAGTATGTATAACCTAATACCTCGACTCCTTATGGCATGGACACGTGAACACGGAGTTAGAAATGTTGCCTTAACTCCTCGCTGATCTCTCCTTCTCTCAACGTGTATAGTTCTCTTGTCTTTCCCATTATTGCCCCCGATAGGTAATTCGAGCCACGGGACTGTGTAAACGCCGGCATAACGCCGTAGCCGAGATATTGCACAATTCTTTATAAACGGCTCTAGCGAGGATTTAATTTATTCGCATAATTTATATTCAATTTTTTTCTTTCAATTTTCTTTTTTTTTTTTTTAATTTCCAATCGTTGGTAAAATAACGAGTTCTTGGGTCAATAGTTTTGTCTAAGTAAGTTTACATGGAGAATTATGAAATTTAAGATCCTTGATAACAATAAGCTTTGTAATACGAAAATAACACGAATCGACGTATTTGATGATTTTTGTTGAATTTTTCAACCCCTTTCCGTTAATGTCGCGTATTAAATCGTAATTATAATATTCCATAAGCACGATACAGCTGATCGTTACGAATAGTTGATGGGGGCGGAGAGAAATTCAGGTCCTCGATCCGGAAGTAAATTCCAGGGAGTCGACGTAGTAGAGTCTCGCGAGTGAGGCCTCGTAACGTTGGAGGGAGAATTTAGAGTAGACAAGTCACTGACTGACGCGAAGAATGCCGGGCTGTTTTAACTCGGTATAACGTAACGACCGCGGCAGCATACGCTGTCTCTACTGACAATGAGATATTGTTCCGGAGTTATATATTACAATGCACTCCAACCGGGACGATTAAGCGTTCGCGATATTTCATACGTACCACTTGCTCGCAAGGGTTGAACCACGTCACGAATTCTTGTATTTTTGATTTTTCATCTCACTCTTTAATTCAATTTAATTTAATTTAATTAAACTAATTATTAATTCATTATTCCATCGTGCGAATTGCTCGACTTTTTCTCCGATCGTCCCTAACTATGCCATCACGGTTTGCTTCGTTTTTTAGTTGTTACTGTTGTTGTTTTCTTTTTTTTTTTTGTTTTTTTTCCAAAGTCGTGTGTATATGCATATCGGACATTTTATTTCCGTCGTATATTGCGATTCGTTTCTAAAGGGACGAAGGCATGCGAGAGCGTGCCAAACTGACATTCGCTCGCGGGCACTCGCGACGGCCCGAGTCGACTCGCGAAAGGGCCTGTCGATACGTGTTTCCGGTCTTTCCGGCATCGCAGTAACGTGTAAACGTAGCGAGGAAACGAGTCACGAGGAGAACCCTGTGTAACACATAACTCTCGAAGAGGAGGGTGGGAAGTGGGGGTGGGGGGCTGACGTAGTGAAGAGTACTTCGCGAAGCGCGATAAAAAGTTCACGTCCTGTAAAATGAAATGTCGGCCCTCTCGGCAGAGTGTCGGGGCTGTTTTTGCTGACTCGCTAATCACGATTGCGCGGAGATCCAAAGGGGAAAAAACGGTATTCCTTACCGTTTTGTCAAGATCAACGTGAACGAGTCGCGCGCAAGTTTGAGAAAGGAAGTTTTTCAGAAGGTTTGAGAATGAAGAAAATGATATTTTATCCATTAATCGTACGTCAATTAACGTTTTTTTCCCCTCGATAAATTGGATAATTTTCAACCCCCTTTTGTTGAATTTTTACGAGTGTTTAGGCCCGTTGAAAAATCACGGATGTGAGATAGAAGATTTCTTTTTTTCTTCGTATACTCATCGGAGACAGTTCAACAGGAGGGGGTGGAAAACGCGAAGTATTCCTGTACCGGATTTCTTTTTCTTCTTTTTCCATGATAAATCGAGCAAACGTCGCATTTCCCGATGGGATTGAGAGCGTGCTGGCTCTTCCGGTATAGGAAGAGGAGGAAGAGAAGCGGTGTGAGAACAGGGTTGGTTCGAGAGGGGATGAGGGAAGGAGAAAGTAGGAGGGTAGAAGAGCGAACGACTCCATGCTAGGGTAGGTTTCGCTGGCGTACGGGCTTTATATATGCCAGGCAGTAAAGCGCGCACGAGTTCGCTTGGCGCGAAGGACAACGAACCCGGGTCAGGAGTTGTCCGGGCTAACGCGCTCCAACCCCCTCCTTACCAACCCTCCCACCCCCTCTCTACCTACCCCACGTCGTTTTACCCACTAGGTCCGCCACCTCGGTTCGCGCGTTTCACCCTCGCTAAATCGATGTGGGCGCATACACGGACTTTCCATCCGTAATAAGCTACAAGGCTGCGTGGAAACGCGTTTTTCTTTCTTTTTTATTTACCTTTTTTTCCCTCCTTCAAATCATAAGCTCGTCCACGATTTTTATAAAATTTTACATGCACGTAAGGCACCGGAGTAACGTGGAATGGGTATCAAAAGAGGGAGGGTGGGGGATGAAAAAAATAGGGGTCGTTTGAAATATGGGAAGGGTCGTACGGTTCAACGACCTAGATATGAGAAATAGCAGACGGTTGGATCGTACGGATAAGAAGTTCTTTTTTTTCGTTCGAAGTAAATGATTTAGTTTCTTCTTTTTCTTTTCGCCCCCCCCCCTTCCCCCTCGTTTCGATTAGTATGCTGACGTCTTTGACCCGAAGGATAATAATACGCCGATATTCTCGCGAATTTTACAACGCCGTGGAATCGGCTAAAGGACGAGAAGCTCGATATGACGAATATTAAATGATAACTGTCGGAACTACGTGGATATATATATATAGGTATGTATGTGAATGGTAAAGCTGAGACACGAGACCGTCGGAGAGCTGGTACGGTGTGCAAGTGCACGTATAACGGATCAGGCAGGGTAAAGAGGAAGCGAGAGAACGATATATATATATATATATATATTTCGATATGTCGGAGTGGGAGAGGGTCATCGACATTGTGCGATCTCAGAATAAACCGTGGGCGCACAAAACGCTCTCGGGACGTTCCGATTACAATAAAGATGTCGCTCCATAGTCCAGTAATAATTCGCAACGAGCTCGGGCTCGAGAATAGAATCGAGAAGAATGGTGAAATAAGCGAACGCAATAAATGCCTGATGAATGTGAAAATTCGTCTATATGGAGCACGATAAGAGAGGAAAATCATTATATTAGTACAATACGGTGGTCCATTATCGTATATCATTAACGAGACGCGTTACATCGTTCGTCTCCTTGCGCGATCGTTGTTTTATTTAATGTTGATCGTTTATCTATATATATATATATATAGAGAGAGAGAGAGAGATAAATATCAAACGGCATTGTCAGGATCCTAGAATAACCTCCCCAGCGCCCAGTGGAAATCAATGGGAGTGATGCTGTTGGTTCCGATATCGGCCATTCGGCTCATACATTCACAGATCGTGTACATACAATGCGGAGAGCGAAACTCTGACGATAGTTGTTCGTGCGCCACATGCTTCACGGACACACTCGTGCAAAAGGTATGCGTGTGTGTATACGGGACGTTCCATGTCGATTGGTCCATTTCGAACCTCAAAATTCAAAAACAAACTTTCACGAAAAATTTCAAACAATTCTCGAAGTAACGAGGAAAATTTTTAAACAAACTTCAAATTTCTCAAACAAATTAACAATCGAAATATCGCAGCGATTTTTATAAAAAAAAATTAATTAAACGTTTTATTATTATTATTATTACTATAATTTATTTATTTTTAATACATAAATACCGCGACAATATTGCGATCCGAGTGACGAAAAAAAGTAACTAAAAATGTGTACTTTATTATTCGCAACGGAAACCCAGGATTTGAAACGTCGCGTACGAGCAATCGTTTCCATAACTTCTAATGTTTTCATCTTTTTTTTTCGAGAAACGCGTCACGGTTAATTAATCTTCGTGGGTGACTGAAATTGCGCGG
>OZ024921.1:37447716-37657389 GCA_964017225.1 Netelia inedita
CGCTTGTCAAACGCTAATTCGAAACGAAATCGATTACCCTCGCGGTTTATATCCACGTACGTAAGAATAAAAAAAAAAGCTTGCGCTATCGTAACGCGTTATGTGATAATCGAGAGCTATATACTGAAAGTTAGGAGTCGGAGACCTCGTTTAACCGACATAATCACACGTTTTATATCTCCGCATGGTTATCCAAGCGTTCATTGGCTTTTCCACCGTACGGCCTAATGGACGTGCGCGCGCTATACGTTTCGTTGTATTAGCAACGCTCGCTAATAATACACGTAAACACACGCAAACTCTCGTATATACATATGCAGCCTCCTTTCGATCTATGGACTTTGCGAAATTTACGATAAGAAGAAAAAAACGGGGCTGAAAGGAGGCTGAAAATGTTGACTCGAGAAAGCGACAGTCGAGTTCATGGGATAGTTTACTATCATTTATAGCAACTTGCACATATTATATATATATATATATTTATGTATGTCGTATACGATGGTGTTGCGGCTGTGTAGCAAAAGTGAAAAAGTGCATCGTGCCAGGGCGGTACGGAGACTTTTAGCCGCGTGTCACTTTCACGTTGTCGCAACGAGACGCGAGAACGAGGAGACAGTGCAAAGCTGTCTCTCGTGCAATTCTCGGCGCTCCGCTCCCAGAACATGAATACATATAGATATTCAGGATAGGTTTAGAATGTAAGACTCAACATCGCTTGGAAAGAAAGCGCAACCGTACCCACCACTTTATGGTATACTAAATAGCGACTAGAGACACACACACACACACACACACACACACACACACACACACACACACACACACACACACACACACACACACACACACACACACACACACACACAGACACACACAGATATATAGAGGAGATGCATAATATCGTCTCTCGTCGCCCGGGTCGCAAGCGCGTAGACCGATTACTCGCTCCTTGCAACATTATTCGTACAGTAATATGCGCCTTACGTAATATCGATTCATCTCGGATCGTCACGAGGACGTTCGATCTACGAGATCGTCTCGATCCCTCGACCTTTGGCTCTTGTTCATTATTCGGGAAATAAATTGAATTTAGAAAGAAATAAGGTAAAAGTTACGGGGGCTTGAGAAAAGTGGTGAATGGGGCTAGAAAGGAATTAAAGTAGATACGATTCGATAAATTGGATAAAAGCGCGATAGCTATTTCGCGCATGATAAAAGGCTTCCGGATTGTTCGACGTTGTCCGATAAGAGAAGCGTTCGCGAGTTAGCGTCGAGGGTTGATGAGATTTTTCATCGTTCGATGTAGAATCCGTCGTTAACGTCGTTCGGGCTTGACGCGAACGCTTCCAGCGCTCGGGCAAGCTCGAAGCTTGCGGCTACGGAGCAGAGGGAAGTTCTCAAGAGCGATAACGTTGCCAGTGGAGCAGAGAGAAGTTTGCTGCGCGAGGTTGGCCACGAGTACAGTAGATAACTACCGTACCGGGACGGCCGCGCGAGTCCCGGTACGAGAGTAAGTTGCCTCGCGAGCTACCACGAAGTAGTAGATGGCGGTAGAGATCAGACAGACGGTGGCGCGACTCGCGGACGCGGACGCGTCCATAAAGTTATCAACCGGTGAAAAGTTTGCGGATTGCGCCGTCGACGCCGGCGAGGGCGCTGGTGTCGCGAAAGCTCGGGAAGCCGGCGAGGGAATTGAAAAGCTCGTGTTTTCTCTCCCCGAGTCGAAATTTTCGGGCGCCTCGAGAATAATTTGAATGGAGCGGAGTGGCGAGGGCCAAAGGTGGGGTTCGAACGTATGCTAAAGGATATATGCCGACCCTCCGCTCACTCCCGAAAATGGCAGAAAGTTTACATTTTGAGTCAATGGAGGGTTGTGGAGGGTCTCGTCGACCCTCTACAACCAACCAGGGACCCTCCTTCGCGCGCTCGTCCAAACCCTCCGGACTCCTCCTTTTAATCTACTAAGGCCCTCCACAACCCTCCTTTTAACCGACTACAGGCCCTCCTCACCCCTCCTTTTAACCGACTAAAGGCCCTCCTCACCCCTACGTCTAACCTACTAAAGGCCCTCCTCGCCCCTCCTTTTAACCGACTACAGGCCCTCCTCACCCCTCCTTTTAACCGACTAAAGGCCCTACTCGCCCCTCTGTTTAACCTACGAAACGGGGTTTAAAACGCCTTAATAATTTTACATATTTATCAGAAAGATATAATTTTATTTTAATTACTGAGATGACCATGTGAAAAGAGTAACATAACTATAATTATAATATAATTATTTAATGTAATAATATAAATCATAAATATATAGTATATATTATATATATATAAAATCTTTTTTTTTAATGTGGGGAGATCCCTTTTCCGGGTTTTTACAATTCTACCTTATTTTTATTTTTTACAACCTCCCAGGTCATCACAGCGAGGTTTTTTGTTGGTCATATCTTTTTTTGGAAGAATCCGAACCGTCAGGATTACAGAAAAACACGTTGTAGAAAATTCTTCCATCGATGCTGAGTGTGGGGATCGAACACGGGACCCTCTGCGTGCGAAGCCAGAGCCCTATCCGCTGAGCCATTGCGCGTTTCATATAAAATATATAAATTTTAGTTTACAGTTATTATCGATATATATTCGGCTTTTTGCAAAATTCACTCACTGACATAAACCAAACTTTGAGAAAAGCCATTCATTACTTTTACCAGAATATTTGGCTTTATCAATAAGTCATGTATATGACTTACTTAAAGTCGATTATTACAGTTGGAATATTCTAGTAAAAATAATGAACGGCTTTTCTCAAGGTTTGGTTTATGTCAGTGAGTGATCTTTTGCAATAAGCCGACTAAATATATAGATAATAACTATAAATTGAAATTTACTTCTATATACGTCAAAGAAAAATAAACCTTAATTTTTTAAATATACGTATGTTTAAAACAAATAAACAAAACGTAAATTTTAAATATAACTTGAAACAAAATCTTTCCAAACACAAGAAAACATCAAATAAAAAAAATTCACGAAACCAATTAAAGTAACTGTAATAAACTCAAAAACCATTATTTTTTCATAGCGGTGATAATACTTTATTGATGCCAGTAGCGGCATTAAAATCGATATGCGTCTTTATGCAAATTGACGACTACTGTTTTATAGCGAGACCGATAAATTCGATGGAATTAGAATAAGATAATGCAGGATGTATGATGCAATGAGAACATTTTTAATGTTTTAAAAATTTGTTTGTCTTGTAATTACTTAATAACGTGATTGTGTTCTATGAGTTAGTATTATTTTTTATATCAATCCTTATATTTTTATACATTTTATACTTTATAGTTGATATTGATATAATATATAAAATCAAATAACTCTTCTTTTAAAAAATGTTCGTACATATTCATGTAAAGATCCATGAAAATTATATATTTTATGAGAAATGGTTGCGAAATGGAGGTGATAATAAAATACACCGACAATTTTTTTTATGAAAATATACCCGAGTCGAAATTTTTACTGCTCCTTACAACCTCCTAGACTCCATTTCCTTTGTAGCGCTTGAGCCGCCGCCCTACCCTCAATGCCAACTCGCCCTCCAGCTCGAATCTAGTCTCATCGATGCTCGCTCGAATATATTCTCAGCCGATGCGGAGGTCGAAAGAGCGGTTAGATATAGGGTTGAGATAACATTTGTATCGCGGACGGGCTGGAAAGGCTCGCCACGCTCAGTTGGGATTGCTAGGAGGGTCGGGAGGGTCCGATTTTTCGAACTTGGGATTGGGAGCAGGCTGTGGAGGGTCGACGATGAGACTAGATTCGAGCTGGAGGGCGAGTTGGCATTGAGGGTAGGGCGGCGGCTCAAGCGCTACAAAGGAAATGGAGTCTAGGAGGTTGTAAGGAGCAGTAAAAATTTCGACTCGGGTCTCGCTCTCTTTATCCCTCTATCGCGTTGACTATATCACGAGCGAGAAACTTTTCAACAGGTACTCTCACTCGCACGTGTGAAATTCCGATTTGACCAAATGTTTTCGTGTTTTTGGGATATTTTTGTATTAATAGTTTATATATAAATAAAAACGATGAAGTACAAAAAGCAAGAATGGCTTATTCGTGTTCTATGGGAAATTTGGAATCGAATAGAGTCTTGAAGATTAGAAAAATCATTGAAAATCAATAAAAAAATATGTTGCAAGACGATGCGATGGGTTTCGCGAAAGCATGAAAGATTAATATTTCAAGGAGGTGTAGCTTCGTTCTTGTCGAGCCGACGTTAAAATACCTATAGACTTTTTTGAAGCGTACATTGTGCTTAAATAAATGGCGTGAGATTGATCCAGATACCTTAATTTTTGTGATCGTGGCAATGATTTAAAAATCACAATTTTTCGATTCACAAAAGACTGAAAATTCTGTTTGCCATCGAATGTATCGGCGTATATTTCCATCGGAAATCTCTCCTACATTTCAAACATAATCTCCTTCTCCCTCCACTGAAATTCCATTAAATATTCACTTACCCAAGGGTTGAGAGCGCATTTTTCAATAAATCCTTAACTTCAGCGGACTTACCTGAAACATAAAACAATAAATAATTAGCGGTTTTATCTACAAAAATATAATTCGTTGCGATTAAAGTAAAGATGACCAGAGTAGCTAATTTTCTTAATTATGACCCGCGGTGAAAATTTTCATTCACTCAAGTGCAATAATTTGTTGCAAAATATTGATCGCCGGACCAAAGATTTTTTCTTCGCGCGACCGCAGAATCGCAAACTTTTCACCCTGAGCTCCGAACGTACGCGTTACGCACGAGCGCCTCATACGACTTTTGTCTCTCCGTTACGCTAGTTTTCCACAGCTCCAAACCAATATTTATGCGCTCAGCACTTTGTTGCCACGCGCTAAAGAAACATTTATTGACAATAATAACGTTGTAAAACCACTTGTATTATTTTTGTTCGTCCTCGTTCCACCATCGTAGACACAGCGACATAAATTTAGCATTTAAATCGCTATACTCGCAGAGTAGGTACGCGCTCCACCTACTCGTAAGAAAAGTCTCTCCAGCTACAAAAATCTCCCGAGCGCAATTCCTACTCTAGTCCGAAAGATTTTCATCCGTTCGAAGTCTCCGGCGATTGAATTCGTGGATGAAATATGATAATTTTTCATTGACTCTGGTGTTTTTCACCCCGTGACCGTCCATGAACGCTTTCAAGTGCGAGCGAGTCCGCGCATCCTCCTACCATCGTTTCATCAGAGAGTGCGAGAGAGGGGTTACTGACCGGGCATCCACCCCATGCGAGCGTTTATATACTTGCAGTGTGGCTCGCGCTCGCAGGCGCTGCTTTACAACACACTTAGTCCCTGCTGTGACGCTTATAGGAGAGAGAGAGAGAGAGAGAGAGAGAGAGAGCAAACTGCACGATGAAACGTCATGTGAACTCATCCACCAGCGCTCGAGCATAATGCAGAATGTCATACATGTATATATATATATATGGTCGTATATATGGACAGACAATCGTCCGGTGTAACGCAATGCACTATCATCCGCTCTACGGTGACGATACTTCTCCCTCTTTTTCTCCTGCGGAACGTACTGGAATATGCGGGCGTTTTAATACCATAGAAGATACACGCGACGAGAGATACGAATCCCCCTCTCCTACGTCTCCTTCGTCCCCGCCTTGCACTGGTTCATTCTCCACCAGATGAAGCGTCAGCCCACACGAAGTTTTCACTTACTCTAGGTTAGGGACACGCGTGAGATCATAAATAAATGTATCATTGTGTCTCGAGAGTCAGTCGGGCAATGATTTTTCATTGGAACAATAAAGTCATCCGGAAGTTATCCAGAGATGAAGAAACTAAGAATAAGAGGGGAGTATCGAGATGGGAGAATTTGCAGAATCGAGTCGAGATATTTTTTGATTTTCTTTTTTCTTCCAAACTTCTTATTACTTGTTTGATTTTTATGACAAGGAACGCCAAGGGGTGTAAGTAATCACGAATAAGGGTTGATGTGTATAAGGGGTACGCGGGATTAATCCTAGGAAGGGTTGATGAAATAATCGTTTCCGTTTTTATTTTCTCTACAATCTCGCGAGACAGTTTGTCACGATTCGATTAATCAAAATCACAACTCTCGCCACCCTCGTTCCATACCCCGTGAATTCCTAGGAAATATTCGTTCTGCCTGAATTCCGAGGAGGATAGGATGACATCGACACTCCGGATTTACAGGTCGATTTCATTACGTGTGCTCGTTCGAGTGCAAATATCCGACGCACGTGTCCCTTTCGCCTACCCTTGGATATCTATCACACGTGCGTTTATATACTCGCGATAAACTCTGGAGGCGAGAGAAGCTGGAACCTTCGTATAAGAGTCATTTACGAATCGAGGATATCGGCCACTTCGGAGAGTTCACCGTTGTGTGTACCAACACGTTTTCGACACGACAAACGCGTCGGGGAGAGGGTTTTTTTGATGGAATTTATCAAAATTCAGGGTAGATCGGGCGAAGAGAGGGTCGAAGGGGTAGGGGTTGTTAGATATACGAAAACCCGGAAACTGGAGCTTGCGAAATGCGTGAAAGTCTTTATATACGTATATATAGGTGTTGGAGCTTGAACCTCGGAAGCTTCAACATCCACCCCTCCACAATTCCCATCCGTTTCTACTTCCTCGTTCCATCTCTGTTTTTATCTCTATTTCCTCCTGCTCGTTCTCTCTTTCTCTCCTTCTCTCTTCCATTCGTCTCGACTGTTTTACTCATCCTCCTCTCGCATGCCCCGCACCCTTATTCCCCTTGAATTTCTCATCCTCTCAACCCCAATCTGACTGTTTTTTCCCAAAGCCAGTCACAGGTTCGAATATTTCTCGCTCAGTCGGTCTCTTCCGCCCTTATTTCAGATATTTACACCTTGATCTCGATATTACCAACAGGGTTGACTCTCTGGCTGCTCTTGCTGTCTTTCTCCATCTCTCGAAGAGCTACCCTTTACTCCCACGATTCGCGCGTTCGCCATCAGTAGCACCCTCCGCCCACTCTCTCGGGACAGGAGAGACCTTCACCCCGTTTAGCCTTCACCTAGCTCGGCCCACGGTATACTCGGCTTCCGGGATTTCCGCGTTAGAGAGGGTGGAAGGAGGGTTATGGGGGTGCGAACCGAGCGTACCATTAGCGAACCCGAGGGTCGACCGGAAAATGGGAGTACGGCGATGGTGTGGTGATCGTTATACCGAGAGAGTTTCCGCCTCGATGTCGAAAATGTCAGTGTACGATGTTCGCGCGTGTGCACGTTGTCCATCATCGACTTATCAAATTTACTCGAACGTTTTTTTTTTTCGGAATATTTTGGTTACATTTTATTGGTATTTTTCAGTAATCTCCTGTAATAATCTCCCAACGTTCCGGTCTCATTATTTTAATTATATCTTGTCCGATTATTTTTGCAATATTGCAACTTTTAAAAATAAGGGTTGTTTTTGTGTGGCACCTTCTTTGAAAATTTTCTATAACGATTAAATAATTGTCTTATTTTAATTATTAACGTAAATCGTAACAACGGCCGATCCGTAAGATTTATCATATGAATTAAATATTTTCTGTCGTTGATTGGAACGCGGGGTGCGAATGATTTTCGTAGAGTCAATGGTCCTAATGGATGTTTCCCGTTGACCGAGAGGAGGGCGATGAAAGTGGAACGGAGGCTGTACCTATATTAAGCTTCGTGACAAGCTTCCGCGGTCCGTCCCATTGGGGGATGAGGGTTGAAGACAGAGATAGAAGAGCGAGAGGAGGTCGAAAGTGGGAGACGATCGGGGGAAAGAGCAAATTTCGAAGCACGTGCCGTTATATATACCAACTGGTTGCCACGGTTACGGCGACCTTGTCCCGCGCAACCAACCCCCACTGGTGTCTGGATTCCAGCGGAAAAAAGTCTTCCGGGTTGAAGCGGAGATGTGAAGGGAGAGAGAAATTGAGAGAGAGAGCGCTACGAGGGCGTGAGAGAAAAGCTCAACGAGAGAGAGAGAGAGGGAGAGGGAGGGAGAGAGAGAGAGAGAACGATGGAGTCCTGCTCGCGCTTAGTTCCTCGTCGTTCTCTGCCGTGTGGCGATAACAGCTGCCACAAAACGATTCGGGCGTGCTACGCCCGCTGGCCTTGTACGTTCGCTCCCTGGTCGAACCGGAAAAGCCACGAGGTCGAGAAAACCGAACGTATGCCACGACGTTTCCTCTCTTTTTATTTTTTTCACACACTCTGTAAGAACTTCTATGGGACCCACCCCTCTCTTTTTCTTCCTTTATAAATTCTCCGTACATCGACCCTTGGCCAAAAACCATCTTGTACCTAAGTCGGACCATGGCCAATTCTCGTGAAATATCGCAACGATGAAAACGGTCAAAAAAATCTGGGCCATTTTTTGCATCTACCATGAAACAAATTCGTTGGTTGGCCAATTCCGAGTGTTTCGCGGAAAGAAAAATGAAGGAAACGGAGAATCGTGCTGGCCTCGAAAGACCCTTTTCGGTGATTAACGTCCGCCCTTGCGCTCGCTACGTGGATCACCAAGCGCGTCTCCGTATCGATTTTCCTTTATCGTTTGCCATCGGTGATATATATATATTTTGTTTACTCGCAAAGCTCCGATGAAAATTATTCTCTCAAGGCTAAAATGACAGAGGCTACACCGGCGCCCTTTATCCTCGAGAGGATATTGGTATTTTCTTACTCGATGAAGTAACGACGTGATAGCAGTATATGATACGACCATCTCGTGCACTTCCTCGCCATCGTTCCAAGGCTAATCACGAGTGCTTGCTCAACTTTTTATTAAATCGCACAAAGAATCTCGAAGTACGAAGGGAAAGGGTTGAAAGGTCTCGGATATTATCAGTCCGAAGGGCGGATAAGAATGTCGTCGGGACCGACGATCTTGTATATTAATTATCTCGAGCTTTTGTTACAAAATTGTTTCGTCACCACTTAGTCCGCCATTACAACTCACCCGAGAGTGACTCGAACAAATCTCTAACGAGATTGAGAGTTTATCCCTAATCATTTGATAACCGTTACGAAAAGGGGGTTGGTAGCGTTAACTCGTACATCCGTTTACGATAATCACGATCTCGTCTTGTACGGATTAAAAATCTGAGATTTTTTTATGGACAAATGATCGGGCCAAGTTTATCAAAGACCCGGAGAAACAGCCGCTTTATATCGATCATTCGAGGGATATACCCGTCGTAATGCTCGTCTTTGTTCCGCCACGACTTTGTCCCTCGTATTTCAATTTGGGCTCGTCCAACGACACAACGACCGATAAGAAAATGTGTGTATATCCTCTTGAACTCGTGAGCGTTCGCGTTTGGCATGCATCATCGTATTTCTACGATGTTGAGAGGGAGGAAAGGACATCGAGCAGAGGTTCTATGTATACACGGTGATACGATGAGAGAAAGGGAGAAAGAGGCGAAGAGAGAGAGAGATAGAGAGAGAGAGAGAGAGAGAGAGAGAAAAGGGGGGAAGGAAGGTTGAGAGCGAGAGGGAAAACATACCCCTTGAGGGTAAAGACACTTCCCCCCGTCTCGTGCCACCCCTGGTCGTCTCATTTTGCGACGTCCCGAGAAAGAGAAAACCCAAAAGGGTCCTTTCTCGCGATTCCACCCTCGTTCGTCTGGCCTCTACGCCCCGAGAGAGGATCCCGAACGAGTCGCATTTCGGGAACAAAGACTCGTTTAATTCGATCCACCGCGAGAAACGCTTTGTTCCGTTTCCAAGATATTTTTGGCATCGGTTTCGTATAGATCGATTTTTTCATATTTCTTAAATAACAATCTATTATAATTAAATTGAATGTAATTTAGTTGAATGAGATTGCTATAATTCGGTCAAATAATATTTATTCTTATTTTTTATTTATTATTAAAATTCGTTTTTATTTTGAAATAAACTTAGTACAATATGCGAGCTCCAATTCTCACAAAGGTGTTTCGAGAGCTTGCTCGAGTCAACGATTTAGATTTCATTCACATCGCTGGAACGCTCGTAACTTTCACTCATTCCTCTCTCGAACAATATTATTAGAGACAAAAACAACCATCGTTCGAAAACTCAATTACTGTATCGTCGAACGAAGACTGTGATTACACCAGAAGTAATTACAACGCTTGCCACCGAGTGAAACGTTCCTCATCTGAGACAAAAAGCTGAATAAAAAATATCACGAGCGTGTAGAGAAATTCCAAACGGAAGAATTTTCTACTTGGTTCGATCCTTATTTCCAACGTTTGTTGTACTTTTATTTGTGTAAGGGAAACCGTGTACGGCGCATGGTAGTACAATGCGGCCCTGAAATCGCTTGACAATATTCCAGCATAGAGATAGACAGAGCGAGAGAGAGGGACCGAAAGAGAGAAAGAGAGAGAGAGAGGGAGAGAGAGAGAGCGAAAAAGAGAGAGAGAGAGAGAGAGAGAGAGAGAGAAAGAGAGGGGGAGGTCGAGTGTGCCGAGGTTGGAAACGCGGTGGCCGTGGCCGCGGTTGCGTGTACCAGGCGAGGGTGCACCGAGCGGGATGAAGCGACGGGGGGGGGGGGGGGGGTAAGCGCGCACCGGCGAGAGACGCGACCGTCACTGGAGGCCGAGCTTCCAGCGTTCAGGATCAAGGTCCTCGCAGTTTCCTCGATGCCCCGTGCACTATACCGGATGAGTCTCGTCACTGCCTCCAGACTCCAACCAATATGCACTCTGATTTCCCTAGAAACGTATGAAACTTCTCCCTTTTGCATTCACCGATTCACTTTGACAAAACTCCACCGTGAAATCGTAAAAGCTCTTTTACATTGGACATATTAGCGTATATTTTAAACGTTAAGAATAATATGTACCAAGTTGCTGAAATGGAATCCAATAATTCTTGCGTGAATAATAAAAAGCAAACGATAAAATTCTAAATACATATTCAACCACTCCCTCCCACCCCCCCCCCCCCCCCCTCAAATTTATGATCCGTATCTTTATGGAGAAATTTCACCCCTGAAGTACATTTCGAACCACCTCCCCACCGATAGTAATACGCGAGAGAAATAGTTCGACGTTCCATATATATTTCCCGATCTTGTTCGGTACATACAGCTCGGGCAACACACAAAACCGCGAGTACAGGGGTGTCCATGGCAACGCGACCATTTCCAAACATCATCGCGCCTATACAGCATCCGCGGTCGCGACCATGAAGTTGCGAAAATCCATAAAGTGCAACATCGAATGGAAAATGTCGTCTTCCCCTCTCGTATTCTCGCGTTTACCGAATACGCATTTCCACCCTCCACCCCCCACCCACCCCCTCCGCGCCTCATCGACACCCGCCCCAATCCCACGATATCAAACTCGCGATACCGAACAAAGAAACCTGCTACTGGGCGAAAATTCCCCGCGACAGAATTTAATATTCGCCGAACCACGAAATGTACGGCAAGCCGTCGTTGACGGAATCGCAAAGTAAAGAAAATATAAAAAAAATCAGAAAAAAAGTCGAAAAAAGAAAACGATGAAAAAAAGGTCGATAACTCATTCCCAATCGTATCGGTACTTTAAAACTTTTTTTTCCCCCTCTCATTTTTCTTCTGTTCGGTGGCAGTCCTATACTCACGGTTGAAGGTTAAGCAGCAGCGGGAGGGTGGGAGGGTCAAAGACGAGATGTTGGAAGGATATATTTGAGAAACTTTATGGCCGTCGAGGCGAGACGATCGTGGATAAACGAGTCAAGTTCTCGACGTGTAACGGGGCCACGCAGGACCGTATACGCGTGTATACGCCGCGTAAGGAACGCTCGTTTTGCTTCGGATCTCGTCCTTGTCGGGATAGTCGTAGCTCGTCGTAAGAGGAGAAGGGGAAGGGGGTTGGGGGGTGAAAGGGGGATGACGGCCATCCTTTTTACCCCATACCCGCCTTCGCACTATCGAAAGCCCCGTAGTAACTCGCGCACACCAGAGTCCCACGACTGTGGCTGCCCTTCGATTCTCTCGTTCAAGGTCCTTGATGGGGTGCACTGTACGTTGAGCCCGTCGGGGTTACCATGACGACCGCCACTAAACTACCCTTGCAACGCCCATTGCGCCTAGCAGCAGCAGCAGCAGCACCACCACCACCACCACCAACTTTCCACCCTCTGCTTGTCCCTACGTACTTTTACGTATATATACATGTAACTATATAGGCAGAGAGAGAGAGAGTCCCCGCTGAATGTCGGGACAAGAGTGTGTATAGCTACGCGAGGAGTACAAGACGCAACAAAACGTTCGCTCGGCACAAAGGCGTATCGAAGGACGATATTTCGGGTCGAAATTTAGCGAAATAAACGATTTCGAGAAGATTAAAGGGCGGATTATCTCACGCGTGATAAGCGTGACGACCTCCGCTCTACGGGGGGGGGGGGGGGGCTAAAATCTTATCCCTCTGGACAACTTTAGAATATCTCTTAAGAGGAAATTGGGGTGGGGGTGGAGGGAGGAAGAGAGGTAAATATACGCGCAGAAATCTCCGATGTCACGAGAGACGTTGCTTTGAGAAACTTCGAAGACCCTCTCGTGTACGTAATGCTCTATATTCGGGTGTGTATAAGAGGACGAATCTCTCGAAGACCTCAACGACGAGTCTCGGTGACGGGGGAAAATTAATTTGAATTAATTTCGGACGGATCACGAAACTGGAGCGTTAATTACACTCGAGGTTCCGTCAATGTGTCAGTCTCATACGTCGTTTGGTATTATTGTCGGGCGGGAGATTTGGGGGGGGGAGGGAGTTGAAGCATTGAAAGACTCGGGACGGATTTGAGAGCGAGGCATCGATTTGGGCAGTCGAAATTGTCGGGGAATTTAGTCGGGAGTCGAGGGTGTAATTCGAGAGATAAAATTTCAGTACGAAAACATTTTTTTAACACGTGAGATATTAGGGGATGTCCGTCAAAATATAATCACAAGGGGGTTGGAAAAAAATATTATTTTTGAGTTTTTAATCAAATCGACCCTCGTAATTAGCTTCATTATTTTTTTTATCTTTCTATCCAATCATCCCTTATTATTTTTGAAATTTTTTAAATCTTATCATCCCTTATAATTTCTCTTATTATCTTCTGTTTTTTTAAAATGCAACTGTCCCTCATAATTCCAGCGATTAATATCGATTTTTCATCGAATCATCCCTTATAATTTGTATTCAATCGCAGACGAAATTCGTACGAGGCGTCGTTGCGTCTGTCGATCGTAACGCACCGTATAGTCCGAAAGACTACGTGGTACAATACACTGTCAGTGGCATAGACACCGCAACGTGAGTCAGCGAAACTCTTATAGCATGGAATGGAAGAGTTCACCGAGTTCGTTGCTTCGTCCTCGTGGTTAACTCGCCCCTCGAACGCGTAACTCGCGCAAAGCAAAACGTAAAGTTATTTTACTCTTTGCCCAGTAGAGACAATGCAAATAAAACCGGAGGAGGCAGGAAACGATGCTTTTTTTTTTGCTTCCTTTCCTCTTCCGCCTTTTCCTGAGTAATTATGATACGAGGAGAGAGAGAGAGAGAGAGAAATAGAGAACAACGAGAGGTGAAATAATCAACGATGCTTGTTAACGAGGCCTTTCGCACGGTCTGGCTAATCCTCGAGTACATCGCGAACTTTATAGACCCGACGTGTACTTTATCGCACGAAACTCGCTCTAATTATTATTCAACTCGTTTGATCCCCCGATATCAATCTCGCGCGCAGCAATTATTCGATCGACTCGTGGTTTTGTCGCTTCAATCTTTATTTAAAAAAAACAATCATCAAAATATTATTTCATATCGTAATTAATCATTAATTATTAATATAAATAGTTTTTTTAAAGATAAAAATTATTCGTCATTATCGAAACGAGAGAAACAAAATTGAAGGAAACAAGAAATTAGTCCGATTGTTCATAAATGTCGTACGAGGATAAAAAATTTCCAAGTTTTTTCTTTCATCCTCGCACATCGTTTATTTGCTTTAATTTCGATATGGGTCGGGCGATTACTGTACGATGTACCGAAGCCCAATTATACCGAAAGACTGTTTCGCCTTCCGAGCCTTCCTCGAGAGCTTCAGGAACTTAGCCGCGCGATCTCTAGCGAATGGCTTCGCTCTAAGTACTTCCCATTCCTGCATACCGTGCGAAAGCCGTGGCTTCTCTAGCAGGAGCAGCGGCAGCAGCAGTAGCAACCAGCAATGGAACGCGATTTCATAGAATCGTCGCAACTATGTGCCCGAGTCGGAGGTCCTTCGCCTCCTTCGAGGGATCGACGTACCGGTCACCGACTTTGCTACTCGATACATAGGTATATGCGTTATGCACACGACAGAAAAGCGTATAACCGGTAGTGTAGAACCAGTAGTAGGTTAGCCGGATATCGCGGTCTCTTTCATTTCATGAGAGGTTGAAAGGCTAATCGGTGATTTGAGTACGATAATCAAGCAGGATTGATTAATCACTGGCTTGGAGCAATGAGAAAAAAGTTTATCAATTATCATAAAAACTAACCGTAAAAGATATAATTCGATGGATTTTTATTAATTTGATTGAAATACGTTCGAATTAATTAACGGTGATATTTATTTTTTGAAATTTTTATCGAATAGGGAGGGAGGATCGTTTAAGATGATTGTAAATTTCATTTTTACTGTGCACTTTGAACAGAAAGTGCTTGTCAGAGTTCTTTGCCCTTAACGTCGAAGGTCCCCGACCTTCGTTCGTTGCCGAGCGAGCACACCTCTCGGCCCTTTTGCCACGAGCACGCGGAGTAAAACGACAACGACGAGAGAAACGCGCGAGTGAGAGGGAGGGAGAGATACAGAGAGAGAGAGAGAGAGAGAGAGAGAGAGAGAGAGAGTGTGTGTGAGAAAGAGGGAGATAGGCGACTTGGACGCGAACACAACTGGACCACCCTTTCCCGCTCGTTTTCTCAAGCGCCGAGGGCGCTGCTTTTTTCCCAACACCTGCCACAGGATCGACCACAGATGTCTCGAAGGATCTCAACTAATATTCTTCGAGTCGCCAGTGTTCATCGGAGCTTCGATATTTCTTCTATGGACCGTGTCAAAAATCGCTCTAACATTATTCGACGCGATTGATTCAACTTTTATACGAGTAAAACAAGATTTATTCTAATCACGTAACATTTTGGGAGAAATTTTATTAAAATTCGTTTAAAAATCAATTAAACAAATCTACTATCCTCTATTTTTACTCTCATTATTGTTGAAAAAAATCTCCTCGACAATTCTTGAAATATTCGAATGAAATTAATTTTGACACTTGCAAAAATTTTCAGTTTGACCAAATTTTTTTTTCGCCTTATTTTAATTCAATCTTACAATTTTATTCGTCTTTTGATTTTATTTAAAATTTGTATCATTTTTCTACGTTTTCAATTTATTAGTTCAAATTTTGTTATTCCAATGTTTTTTTTTAAATTAAATTAAACTAAATTGTGACACGCTCGATCGAAACATTTGATATACAAACTAATCCTATTATACTCGCACGAAAACGCGCGATTTAGCAATTCAAAACGGCGCGTTTCATCGCCACCCACGTTATGAAATGCAAAACCTTGTGTTCGCGTACGAGATATGGGATTGACGAAAAGGAGGGCGACGCCCTTGTTGTTTTAAACGTATTAATGGGTCAGTGGCATCGTGCGGCAAAGGCGTAACCGACGCTGGGACGCGAGAGAGCGCTCGGTCTGCATTTCGCGTAGCCGAGCGTCGCTCGAGCGTTGCACTTTTGCGCACGCATCTCGACATTGCTCCGGACACGCTCTCGCGTCGTTCCGGCGCTATTCTCGCTACTCGGGATGAAACGTTATCACATTTTTTTATCTCATCTTTTCGCTCTCGCGAATGAAAGAGAACAAAAGCAATCGTTATCGCGGAGTAATGCGAACGCTCGTGTTTCGTACGCGCAAATTTTAACGAAAAATTTATTCGCGATCTGATGAGAGAGAGGGAGAGGGGGGATGGTTGGGGGTTAGGGAGAGAGAGTGAGAAAATAAATCGTCGGTTACATTCGACGAACTACAAAGCGCGAAGCCAGTGCAGCGTAGCGCGACACTGAAAACGCTCGGCAAGCCCCGGAGCTGGGACAAGGCCGTCGAGGGTGCATCGTCCTACGTGCCCGAGGTCTTTGGCCCTTGATGGCGAGCTCTCATCGCGAACGCGACTTGCATTCGCGAGCGAGCACAATCGCGACCAGCTCAAGAGCGAACGAGTCTCTCGAGGATCGCTAGACGCGGCTATGTGGGACAGCCTGCTTATTTTTATATATGTAGGTTTTTTTATATTTATTTGTCGTTTTTCTTTTCGTTTTTTTTTGTTTCCAAGGGAAGATTCACCTGGCCAACTCGCCGAATGCTCGGTTATATTTTTATCGCGATACTTCGGAGCTTGTTGACCCCTGGCATTCTTTAGAAGTCAAGACGGCGATATTTTGATTTAAACTTTATATGAGATAAATTTAATTAAAAAATTAATCAAGCTGTAGTTTTTTCGAGAAATTAATTTCGATAAAATTTTTCTACTTTTAATCTTTTTAATAAATATATTATCAATTGTATGTAAGGGTATTCAATTTTTTAATAATGCGAGCGATGATTTAGGAATATTAATCAAAATTTAATTTTCGCAACAAACATAATCACATAATCGGATAAAAAATATTCTCACTTTATTTTAGAAATCTTTTTTTTTTCCAAGGACAATATGACGATCGTTACAAATCATTAAAATCAAAATTGATTCGTTTTTCAACATTCCAATTATAATTAGCCCGGAAAATTATTTTCTCTAACGTATCAATGCGTGAATCAAAAGTCCTCCGGACTTTTGAACACATCGATTTTATTAAACTCGAGCTATAACCCGCCGCGAAACGTTACGATAGGGATGAAACTCGCGTGTAACTACGCCAAGCTTTATTTACGACCATACGTAGATTTACAGTACGCGAAAGTGCAGCGGCAAGTGCGCGACGGTGGGGTGTGTTTGCACGGACGAAAGAAAAAAATTCGACGAGTCCTAGACAGGAGAGAGCGCAGGGAGTTTAAGAAGGCGCATGGTCGAGGGCCTGAGAGCTTTGGCCCCGTCGCAAATTGCTCCGGCATAAATAACGGCTTTATTTTCACGCAACTTGCCGACCCTCGGCTCTCTCTCTCTCTCTCTCTGACTCTCGTTCGCTGCTATACACGTTCTCTGCTCAATCTCGTTCTGTATGCCCGTGCTTTTACCGTAAATATAACGCGAGCCAAAACGAGAAAGAAAGAGAGAGAATCGTAAATCACGGGCTTAAGGGTCGAATCATTCGAGACATAAATAACATTATGGGTTTATACTGTTGAAACTCGTCGAATAGAATATCGAGGCGAACGAGACGGAGGTCGAAGGGCTCCCGTTGCATCGGTTTGCCCTTCGAGAATCAAGGTATACGCGTTTGTATCAAAAACCATATCATAGAAAATTTATAACTTTAACTCAACGCGAATCGCAAGATTTTAATCACGAAATTTATTAATCCGTTTAATTTTATTCCATCTGAATTTGTATAATTTTTTCTTATCTTGACAGGACGATTAATTAATTAATTCGCGATTAATTCACGATTAATTAATACTTCTTCTATCGACGATTTATCAAAGTTTGATTTTGTTAACGAAAAATTCAGCGAAAGACCGAATAGTTGCGACTTTGAAAATCCTCGTCGAGTCGACTCGACTCGTTTAATCTACAAAGTATTAGCGAACGAACGATACCCAGACTTTCGCTGTCAGGACGCACGATCAGCCGTTAGCACAGCAATGGATTATCTTCCTTTTCCTCACTGCCGCTCTCCTACGTCTCTCTTGGCCTGTCTCAACACTTTCGCACTTTTACGCAACGTAACGAAACGTCGGAAGTCTTTGACGATACGCGGCCGCAATCGCGACGAAGTAGGCGAGCGTGCGCCGCCGCGTATTCGATCCTGCGCATGCGCATGCGCGCGATAAATTTTCACGACAGATGGCGGCTCGCGTCACTTCCTAACTAATACGAAGAATTAATGAATATATATAGATAAAATATCGTATTTGTGATGGAAAACGGGGATAATCGATCGAAATGATTATTCTTACGCGCGATTGAACGCGATCGAAAATTTACTTCAACTTTTCCATCAATCCTTTTTCCCTCGAGACTCGACCTCGATCGACAAAACTGTATCCCCCCCAGTCGAATCGCAATCTAATGGACAAACTGCGCTGGTACCGCGTCGAAAAATTCAATAAAAACGAGAAAAGGAAGAAAAGGTTCCGATCCCCGCGTATCGAATTTCTCCCAATGAAACGAGGTCAAAATCGGGTGAATCGAAATTTTCGACAACAACAAAAAGACAACGTTCCAGCGCACATAAATACAAGGCAACTATCTCCAGCGGAGAATTCCGGTCGGCTTCGCGGGTCGCGTTAATAAAACCAACACCGACGAGTCGAGCGCGTGTACGCATCGACGAAAAAAAATCCCCCCAAAAAATACACAAAATACAATAAAATAAGAAAAAAAAGGAAATATCGAACGAACGTGAAAATAAAGCAAACGGTTGCGAGAGGCCGGCTTTGTCCCAATCGGTACGGATCGGCGCGCGATGATGCGTCCCGTCGTTTTCAACCCGTTCTATATCACCCCCCCCCCCCCCCACCAACCCACTTTTCAAGGAAACAAACGAAAAATAGGTTGAAGCGCGCGAGGTCGCGGGGGCGCGGTTCTCGTTATTGTTAAGAATCTCCACGAAATTGAGAAATCCGTCGAGTGCGACGTGGTAACGAACAATGGACCGTGCTACTAGCGTCGTACCGAGAGCGAGAGGAAGAGACGAAAGACGAGAGCGAGAAAAAGGGCGCGAATGGTTCGTGACATAAAAAAAAATGCGCGTTTATATTTTCAGCCCGAACGAGGGAAAAACGAGAGAAGACGCGCGAGAAAAATAATCATCTCGTGCCTAGGCTACACGACCGGATATTATTTCGTGTAAAGAATTTCACGACGTTGCAGCCCTTTTACCGAACCACCCTCTTCGTAGCTGCAAGCAGCTGGCCCACGGGGCGAAATTCTAACGCGAAGTCGGTATTATTTCATAAAATCCGGAAAAATTCTTCTTCCCACGCGCTTCTTTCGATCGGGCGGGTCGATAAATCGATCTCGTCCCTTCGAAGGGCTTCAAGGGTCTGACGAGAATATTTATATATATATGTATGTGCGTATTATCGTTGTTGAGAATCCTTTAGAAATTACACCCGCGAGATGAAAAGTTTTCCATATCCGGGGAAAAAGGGTTTCCTAACGTGTCCTACGCTCGTAGGGCAAAAAAAGGGGGATGAAACATACACGCACGTTTTATTCGTTATATTTCTGTCTTTGTCTTTAGAAATTACACCCGCGAGATGAAAAGTTTTCCATATCCGGGGAAAAAGGGTTTCCTAACGTGTCCTACGCTCGTAGGGCAAAAAAAGGGGGATGAAACATACACGCACGTTTTATTCGTTATATTTCTGTCTTTGTCATTGAATGGTCTCGAACAGCGTGCTCCAAATACGTCATTGTATTCGTACCCTGTATGAGAATATTTTTCCCGAGTTATGGCAAGCCTGCGAGGTACCTACCCTTTGTCAGGGATACCTGTCCGCGTGCGTTAGACCCATTTTCCTGCTTTCATGCCGGGTGTATAGAGGCGCTTGGACTTTAAAATATATACCTATGGGTGTGTGTGTATACGTAGGATGAAAACCGAGGCGGTCACGGCGACGTTACGGGCACTACAGCCACCATTCAGGGGCGACAATGACGTTCTAATAATTTAACTGGTTCAGATCTTTCGCACTCTCTCGACGAAATCCTTTTTCGAGAAATGGATAGCACTGTGCTTTATATACGTATATATATATCTATATAATGGCATAATGGAAAGAAGTTTCCAAGTTTCTCGCATTTGCGTTAAGGGTGTAAATCAAACGTGTGTAAATGATTTATGGGATGAGTTAGTCGAAGAGTCATCCTTGCCCGAGACGAAATGTCGAAATCGTCGATGCTCTCAAAATTCGCAAAATTGAATACTCGAAGAACGAAAGTTCGTCCAAGTTTGGCAATCGAGACCTCGAGAGGCAATCTTCATCTTTCTTTGGTCTATTTTTTCAACCCCTTCGCGTCAATAATTCGATAACCATGGCAGAGTTATTAATCCGCGGGGTCAAACTTCATTATCGAGATCGTGACCTTCCTTCTCGAGGTCGAGAATATACGAAGTCACACCGTGATTCTCCAGAGGGGGTAGAAACACGCACGAGGGTTCTCATTCGTTTCTTTTCATTCTTATCGTCTCGCGTTGCTACACGCGCTAAAGAACGTTCCGTAAACGAGGACAATAAATAGGGGTTGGAGGAGAAAGATAACGCGAGAGTGCCGAGGATGGCGAGGGAAATAAGGGATGATCGCTATGGCAAGAGGACGTAGGAGGGAACCACGTGTATAGGGTTGCATCGAACTATCCACACATGGTCTCGTTTCTTGGAACAATCGCTAAGGGTGGTTACACGAGCGTGGCCAAGGTCGGGACCGATAAACAGGAAGAGAGACAGAGAGGGAAAGATAGAGAGAGAAAGAAGAATGGAGATCGTTACCCTGACAACGACGGCCCTATCTCAAATATATTATATCTTACTTTCTCTTTGAATGCTGCGTGGCAAGCTCGAAGGGGGTGCCACTCTCTCGAGTATCTCGCAAACGTCGAAAGATTCGGTCTAGGCTTCCCTCGTGCCTGAGGCAAGCTTTTTTCCTCGAGCATCTCCCACCCGGAACACCGAACTATTAGTCAATCGGGACGAAAGGACTTCCTTCTCTTTTTCTCTCTCGCCAAGCACGCTCCATTTCGTGGATAAAATGCTTCATATCTCAATGCCAAGAATACTAAATTGATAAGAACGAATGTTAACTCACTTCGCGCTTTACCTCGACTCTGGGAATTCGAACGCGTGGTATTCTGGATCGTGCCGTTGGAAGAATGAAATTATGTTGAAAAATAAAACGATGACGTCTTTACGATCGTTAAAAAAATAATTATCATTCTCCATTCCGTCATGGCAATTATTCAGAATTCATGACACGATTATTGTAAATTATGCTTTTTGTTCCTTGTTTTAAAACCTTGAAGTTACACCCCTCTTGCAATTCGACAATAAATACGATTCTTGCAATCCCAGCTTTCTTTATTTCTCCTCGATTCTTTTTCACCCTTGGGGAGTGATAACGAGAGCAAGCAGAGCTGCGGCCGAAGTACCAGGATACGACAAAGTGTTCACGCTTCGTTCGTCACAATTATATTCCGGGTATAGTTAATCTCTCTCTCTCTCTCTCTCTCTCTCTCTCTCTCTGCGGTACGAGAGAGAAGTTGGATAAACGCTGTCTGCTCATCGTGGTGGTCCACCTATAGGACCGCTCGTATCGTTCTCTCTCGGTATCGTTACGGTCTTCGAGCAGTTTTCGTCCTTAATTTCCACCCTCTTTTGCCGGTCTTTGTTCCACGTGCTCTGCCGTTTCCTACCCTCCCTTTCACGTTGCTACCCTTGTCCACCCTTAGGTTTCTCGCTCTCTCTCCCTCTCTGTCTTTCTCTCTCGCGTTTTACCCTTCGACGAGAGGGGATCTGCCGGCGCGTTTTCCGGGGACGCTTCAACCCCGGGGTAACCTTCGAAGCACGAGTTTCGCCTGCCTTACTTCCGCGATTCAATAATACTCCTCAAGGCCGATTCTCGGGGCACATACTTCCTCTCTCCCTCCCTCTCGTCCCTTAGGGAGAAGAAACGACCGAGAGAAGAAAAAAACCAGAGAAAGAAAAAAAAACATCGACGACAAGGACGAAAACCCTTCGGATATTTGGCACATCGTGGGGGGTAGGGTGAGTTTTTGGCGCACGCCTCGACGCGTCCGACTCCTTTTGCCCGACACGATCGTCTACAACCCTCATCGCCAAATTCTTCAAATCCCCGAGCTTTCCAAACCTATTTTTATCACGGGGAAAAACACCCCGATAGGCACGCCGGAAAGGAAGAAAAAAGAACCCGGAAAACGTGCTTTACAGTATCGACGTTATAAAATCAAGTACCGCAAAGCGGACTTTTTCCTTTCTCGTGATTTAAGGCATAAGTATGATCATTTAGGGCTCGACACAAATCGACATAATTCTCGTTCGAAATCGTGATTTCTTCTCCATAATCGTTTCAAACCTACGACGAATCGATCGAACGCCTTATCGAAAATCTTCCAAACTACGACAGTCTATTCTCCGCAATTCCTCATCGAGAGCCCTTTTCCGCGTTAAATTCTTCGACAATTACCCCCGTGACTAGAAACAAAGAGCGAGCTTCGGTCGAGCGTAGAGACGCGGGAAAAACAAAATGAAACCCGCGCCGCTTGCATATTGTGCCAGGTCTGTCCTTCGGCGAGGAACGTTCTCGGGCCCTTGGAACGAGGCACACGGCTTCAGCGTTGGCGTTGCTTCTGAGTCCTCGTGCTCGCCAACTCGGTAAAAGGGCTCGTCGCGAAGCTGCTGCCGCGGAATTCTATGGGCTCAAGGGGGTGAGGGGGGAGGGGGGAGGTTTGAACGAGGCGGAGAAAGATGGAGAGAAAAAAGAAGAGGAGAAGGAAGAAGAAGAAAGATAGAGATATCGGGTCTGTGACCGAGGAGGATCAACGCACGCTCCGGACCTTGAGAGAGACTCGAGGTAGCACCAGCAACCCACTATTCCTCCTCATCGTCGTTTGTCGTCGTCCACCTTCTTCTTATCCCGTATACTCGTTTCTCTCCTTTTTATATTTCTCTCTCTCTCGCCTCGCTGTATGCTTCGCGTCTTTTCATCCACCCTGAAAATCTTTCCAGTTCTTTTTACCATCGGCTACTTTGATTTTTCCCTTCAATCAAGTACGTTCCGTTCCAACGTTGGATCTCGATGCGATTTCGTCATCTCAATCACATTTGATTTAACGAGAGAATATACTTGAATAAAATGAATCTTTTTTGTTGTATTAAAGTCGGGAAGTAACCGAACTGTATGATACGCGGCGTTGAACTGTGTTTGGTTCGAATTTGACAGTTTGGCCAAAAAGTAACTGCGTTTTTTCGTTAGGCATCAATGTACATTTTCATGAGTTAGAAACGCAGTTACTTTTTGGCCAAGTGAATACATTCATGACTTTAGGTAAGAAAAATTCTGGCTTAAGGAGACTGAATTAATTTAATCCTAAGGGAGTGCTAAAATGATCGGAAGCCTAAAAGATGATATAATCAATAACCGAACTGTGATAAGCGAACTTCTGCATCGAAGTTGAATCGTGATGTCTTATCACCTCGTTCCTCTTCTCTTTATCACACTTTCGTCGAATATCGAGCACGAATCGAGAGCATCTGCTTTACAACGCTGGGGTGGTATTAACACGGGTCATACCTGAGTCTCCGGGCTGCGGGGGAGGTTGCATCACGGACAGCTGCATCCAAGCTGCAACAGGTCAATCCCTTTCGTCGGCGCGTGGGGGCCGGTGCACGAGTGGCACGGTACGTACGTTAGGGCATATGGATATATATTATAAACGCGATACATAATATAATACTAGAAACTCGTGCGTTTCCGTAAAAATGGTAACAGCTGCTGTTTGCGCAAAAACCCTTTTTCCGACCGAATGTCCGATTTGTCGTTTCGACAGATGCGTATCCGATATACGACGAATGGTGCGCCTCGAAGGACACGTCCGTAATCCTGGGTACTGTCGTACGAATAAGTCTGATTCGAAACGCCGCGCAACTTTATTTATTCAATCGAAAAAGGGTTGCGAGACAAACTCGGGAGAAATACATTTGCATCTGTCGCAAATACGAACGTCGATAATTTCACGAGGGTAGACGACTTTAGACGATGTTTCCGGTTTGATTCTATTTCTTCGAGGGTCGATATTATTTTTTTTTCTATCGAAGATATTTTCATCCGTGAGAACGAATTTTTTGAAAATAATATTTCGCGTCGATGAGAGGACGAAAGTCTTTTTTTTATTTCTGTTTTTTGAGATAAATTTTTTTGAGTTTGACGGAAAATTCATCGCGTCCTTCGAAAGTTTGAAATAGACCTACCCTTGATAAGTGCCGGAGTACCTTCCGATACCAACCGCGAATCCTGTCCGACTTTTTCGACCAGGAGTTTCGAGAGAAAGTTTCGTGCCCCCGGGGCGAGAGGGAGGAGACCTCCGACCAAAACTAATCGGGAAGGCTCGGCGTGTTTCCGTCGGTATAACACCGTAACGCTCCCTCTCTCCCGAGATACCTCTCATTCCCTCCGCAGTTTCGTAAATATTGGCGAAAAACTCACCGGGATGTGGAAAAGGTGAAAAAGTATCGAAGCCTCCGGGCTAAAAGGAAAGACGTGACAAAGCTACCTGTTGTGCGGGTGGCATATTTGACCACTCGTCGACCACTCGAATCTTCCGACTGCGTCAAACTTCGTTCCGACTTATAATGTGGTTTGAAATAATTTTTTATTTTTCAATAAATATTTCAAAAAAAATGTTTTAAACAGATACTCGTAACTTGATTTCTTAAACAAATAATGATGAAAAATAGAAGATTATATTTCAAGCAAGTATAAATATTTCAAAAAAAATATAATCGAAAAAATAATGTCGAGGGAAAAAAAAGTCTACGAAACAAATTAGAAGGATTTATTCCAAATCGCTTGCGTAAAAGCGAAAGGGTGTAATCTCGACAGATGCAAAATTCACAATTCCCATTGTCACGTAAAAGCTGCTGCGATTTTCCTGAATGAAATCGAAGAGTCGACGACAGTTTTGACGAAATATACATGAAACGCCAGTTCTTAGGAATCAATCGAGAGGGATGTTGCGTAGCGCGTGCTCGCTACATTCTCGACAAAAGAGGCAGATGCGAGGCCAAATTCAAACCCTTTGCACCCGGATCGCGCAATAATATCGAACGTAATTCCGGAAGAAGAATCCAACCCCATCGGTTTCAAATTTTTTTTTTAAAAGCAACCCTTTTTCGCCCGAAAACGCTGTTATTGAAAACGACTGACCCCGTTCTATGATCGATCGACGAAATAAAATTCCAGCTGCAAATTTCGGGGACATCGTGAATGGAAATTGGTTACGTGGCAAGATGGAGAATCTTAGGAGAGATCGCGCGCTATTCGTCGATGTCTCGTGCGTTATGTAAACGTATATAACCCGAGAAGAATAAGACGCGTGTCCGGGATGCCACGGGGGAGGCAGCTGATGCCTTTTTAAAAAAAAAACATGCCACAGCCACGCGTCTCGGCTCCACCCTGGACCCCGTTACGCAATTGTCGAAAGAAAAGGTAGCTCATTATGCGTTTGCGTAGGGTGGTTGCGCAACGTGAAAGAACGAGCGCAACGCGATACGTGATTGACGCACAAACGATATCTCCGGTGGTCAATCGATATCCGGTCTCGCGTGTGTACCGAGCCCAGTCTGGATTGCTTCCGGGTTTTCGATAATCGCGGGGGTGTGTTTGTGAAATATGTGAAACCGAATCCTGGAGGTAAGGATACTCGAGAAAATTCTCTCTTGTCGTAACAAAGACCTAAGGTTGAATATCCTCTTCCCTAGTGCCTCGAGCGCATCGTGAACGTTCCAGCGGCAATCAAAGAGCGTCGAGGGAATGAAAAAACAATTTAATTCATAAATTTTGTTGTATTTTTGCCAGACCGGATTGTTAATAGTTTTATTGCAATTTTCACGTAACGTTATTAAATTTTATTAATCGGATTTAACGATTTTATTATATGTTTTTTATATTTGAAATTCTATATTTGTAAAAATACATTTTTACTTATTTCGCAAACGTGATCGCTGGTAAAAGTATTGCAATATTATTGTGATGTTATTAGAATTTTTTAATCGGGTGTAATAGTAACAAAATATTAATCATTGTACTTATATAAATTTAAGAAGAATTATTTGTAAATATTAATATTATCATTATCTAATTGAATGAAAACTCAAACAGGAAGTGGTCGAACGGACAAAATCGAGCACCGAGCAGTTTTCCACGTCGAGCAACCCTTTTACCTCCCTATTCGTTCAAAAAATGTTTAACCGGAAATGCGTCGCGATATCGTGACAGATCCATCTGCGCCGTCGTACCTAGAAAGATCCTACGCAAATAGAGCAAAACGCTCGTTTGAAAAACATCCCCGACAACCCGATGGCACTCAACCCTTCGACTCGTCCCTTTCCCTATTTCTATAAACATAACGATGAATTCAATTTATTTCCACGTGACACCGTGGAATTTCTTTTCCTTTCTTTAAAAAAAAAATACAAAAAAAGCGATGATTCATAACGAAATACCGAGATATTCGACGGAAGATCCTCCACCGTCGGTGCGTTCGCAGTACAATCACGAATTTCGTTGGCATGTCGCGTGGGATGACGCGTACTTTCTTCGGTCACTCTGTATGCAAGGGACACCCTCCGTGTCCTTAGATACTCGCGAATAGGAGGAAAAGAACGAAGAATAAACCCTTTTGCCGAATTCACCGAAATCGATCGATGGGAAGTTTCCTTTGTCACGGGAGCGACCGAGAACTATATGTAAAATTCATGCGAACGAGCTTTTGTACTAACAAGAACAATAAGCTATATTTACAAATAAGTCACAATTTCATCAAACAATTATTAAAAAAAATTATTTTTAAGAACCAAATTTTTAATCATTTTTCGAATAAATTGATACAAAAACATTGTAAACAGAATAATTATCGCGAATCATGAATATCCCTTCGTCAATATTTATATCTTTTTTAAATTCATAATAAAACGTCTTGATTTTGCGTCGTAAAATCGTTTTGAGTGATTTTTTTATTTTTCATTTGGAGATCTGATTTTTTTTGCTATTTCCTCCGATCAAACGGTGACGATGTAACAACGCAGCCGTTCGAATATTCACTCGAGCCTCGGACGAATTTTCATAGATCGTAAATACGCGTGTCTCCCGTACACGCGTCGCAGCATCTGCCGTATTTCGTAATACAGAATGACGAGAGGAGCACGCGCTCGGTAACGTGAAACCCTTTTGGGGAAAAGCGTTTCTTTGCGTAACAGATGTAAAGGATCTCTCGCGTGGTCGCATCGGCAAACGCGAGAATGTTCCGCGAGGTGCCAGCCGTCTCTTAAATCGGAAAAGACCGGAAGACGATTGAAATCACGCGAAAGTGGGGGAGGGTGGGGCATGCACGCGCCACGCGTCGAGGGGAAGCCTTGCGTTCGGTAACAGAAGAACTTTTCTTTTTTTTTCACGCAGGTGCGAGATTCCGAGATATCGACCCTCGGGATCGCGAGTTACTTTTTGTTTGTTTCGTCTCTCGAAGGCGAAGTACTAACGCCGCTCGTAATTTACGAGACAGGCGTTTCAATTTTATTACCGTTTTACAACTATTATAAAATCTGCAACGAATAACGCACGCTTGCTTATGATTTTTTTATTTTATTCATTGTTTTTTCTTTGCTTTCTTGCGAGGCTCGTGCGAGTTATGATTCACGAGGCAAACGTTCGCTCGTTTTATTACCGTCTTTGCAGCGCCCTTGAACGTGAACTTGGAATTATGATTGTAAAGTATTAATTTAAGTACCCACTTCGTTATCAAGTATTACTTTATATCAAGATTAAGTGGCACGAAATTTAGTGGGCGCACGTTGGCGAATTCGAACCACATGAATTATATTTCTCGTCTCTAATAAAACAGCAAAGGGATAGAAATACAAATTTTTGGGGTTGAAAATTTTTTTTTCATTTCTTCCCCACAGCTCTTGAATTAAAATATTGTTAAAATTTTGATCTTACAGTCGTTTTCCCACGAGGAAAATTAATCGGCGGAATAGCAACTTTTAGAATATTAATTTTTTTATTCGACATTTGAAGGAGAATTATGTTATATTAAATTTTCGATCGATGCAATAAATAAAATAAGATAAGATTGCCGCGTGAAAAATCTCCTCGAACGGCCAACAATTTCCAAACAACTAAAAATCCATCTTTCCCGAAAAAGTCTCGAAGCGACATCTGTCGTTCTCCCGTAAGTCCCAAAAATTCGACGAAACCCGACCCCAGCGCCATCTACGAACGAGCCCTCGAACCTTCAAGGCCCACGCACAAGACCCAATATCTATCTTTCCAACGAAATATGTTACCAAACGTGGGAAACGAGGAGCGTCGAGTGAAAGAAAGAAAAAAAAAGAAATATGTCCGCCTCGGCGTCGCTCGCATCGAAGGGCAAGCCGTGCACTCATACCAACAAATACGAACGTCGAGAGTGCCAAGAGCGTTCAGACTGCGAACAAACACGGGGTAAAGAATCGTTCAAGGGGGTGAGAGAGAGAAAGCGAAAGAGAGGGCGCGTGATAGAAAGAGAGAAAAAGAGCTTCGCATTGCTGTAGCGTTGCACCGACATGAAGACTCGCACACTAATACTCGATCGCGCGATTCTGCAGTAGACATCACGGCGTGTTGGTAAGCCGTCGATGGTGCTCGGAGGGTTGTGGCCGCAGCGCGCACACGGTTAATAAAAGAAGAGAGACGGGAATAGACAAAAGGGAGACGAGGCAAGAGAGAGGGAGAGAACGAGAGAGAGGGCGAGAGTGATAGAGAAAGCATGCAATGTGGCGGTGCATTGCACCACCGTGGCAAAAGCCTCTCTCTCTCTACTCCCGTCTCCTTGTGTCTGCGAGGGGGTTGGATCGATTCCGGGCGTTGGCGCCGAGGTCACCGGCTCGCCTTGCCTCGGAGTAATGACCCTCACCCAGTGCAGTGCAACGGCACCGACGTCGACGTCGACGACGACGGTCGACTACGAATACCAACGTGTTCACCGACACACCGTTATTCGCACACGGATGTCGCTACCCTCGCACACGCGATGATTCGTAGCAATGCTGCGCGGCGTTACACGGTAGGAGAAATGAGGGACGGGGGAGGAGGGACGGAGATAGGGTTGAGCGCAGTCGCTAGCCACCCTCAGTGACGAGCAGTCACCGTATCAACCCCCTCACTCTTGGATGGAAAGAGACAACGGTATGTCAATGACTGATACGTTTTTTCATCCTTCTGGATGGCGCGAATCGTCGAGAGGGTGGAATGTGGCGGGGGTTGGGGGTGGGGCTAAAGTGGGAACAGAGGAAGAACGAGAGGATAGAGGAAAGGACGATGAGACGAAACGAGAGCTACCTCGTTTTACGATACCTATAAGTACTATCACCCCCCCCCCCCATCGCAATCTCTCCCGTCAACCCCGTCGTAAAACCTACCCTCTCCCGTCGATGTTCGAAGAGCACTACCAACTCTCTCTCTCTCTCTCTCTCTCTCTCTCTCTCTCTCCACCGCGCGCGAGATATTGCTCTTTGGCGCGATGCTGATGAACCTTGCCATCCAGGTTCACCAGCGGAGACCTTAAACTTCGACAGCCCGGCAACCCTCGCGGCCGAGGTCAATATCCGCGTTAAAAGCCCGACGCGATTTCACCGAGATCCTTCAGACAACGACTCTCGGCTGACGTACGAACGATTCTAGAAAGATCGGATATTATATTGGCACGAGGAGGGATGACGAATCGCTTGATTTACGAAAGAAACGAAAGAGAAAAAAATCGTTGTTTCCAACGTTACGAAACGAACTTGCGATATAATTGTATTTTTACTGTTTTTTTTTCGCCATTACAATTTAATGGAAATTCATTTTTGCGCATACGCCCTTCGAGTTTGTTAACACGCCGGAGGGGAGGGGTCGGCTTGATCGATCGGAAGTTTCACGAGTGACAGAAAGGGTGGGTGGTGTCGAAGCGAAGGGAGCGGAGGAGAGGGAGAGGTGGGAAATTGCATAGGAGGGTTGCAAATTACATGCATCGAGCGATATATATACGGTTTACGAAGAATGGAGAAAAACTATACGTGACTGGTGGGCGAGTTGTATTGTTTCGAGTGAAGGACACGTTACGTTCGCGTGAACCGGTGAAACCCCACCGGTTCGGGCCATGTACCGAACGACATACGGGCTCGTTCTCCACATACACCCCCTACCCCCACCCATCCCTCTCTACGTCTTATGCACGACCAACACATCGTGAGCAACACGATCTCTCCCTCCTCCCTTCCGAGACTATAACTGTATGGGTACGTGTGTGTCTCGATACCCTATTTCCGCTTTCAACGCCACGCTATAACACCGATGAACGTATATATTCCCTCTATCTGCGTGTATAGTTAAAAGATACGTCGTCGGACGGGGCGTGTGTAAGTGCGCGATATAACGTCGCGACGATTCTCGTCGCGTGCTCTGCGTCCAGCGAGAACGTCAACCCCGCGATGCCAATTTCCTGGCGTCTACGAGTCGGTGCGCCACCACCGTGTGTATGTGTGTATATGTGTGTGTGTGTGGTCCCGACGTTACCATTATCGTTGAATTCGATATTGGCGGCAGTACGGTAAACGCGGTTTTCTAACATTTCTCACAAAGAATTATTATGAAATACATTATCGCGTATTTTTCGTTTTTTTATGTCAATTGATATTTTTAAATATTGTTTTCTACTAAATAAATGAATCAAATTAATCAGAATTTCGAGAAGGAACAAGGGGATGAGTCGCTTTTAATTGTTCGCTAATAAACGCGAATAAAATGTTTGAATTTTTGAGATATCTGAGATTTAAGGGCTAAATTGTGATCGAAGTAAATACGAAGTAAATAAAAGAATTTTCGATCGAGAATAAATATTGATCCGATATGCGTAAACTTGAGGGAATGAGAATCGTTGTTTGTGTTTTTTCTCATTTCGTGATAATTGCGTTTGTACAACGAGTAAGAAACGGAAAATCCAATTGAACCGATCGAGAAGGAGATTGGCCGTTGGTGTAGTACAGAATGCAACGAGAATGATCGAGAGGCGCGCGTGACCGTGGGGCGCGGTGGGTGTAGCATGTGGGGGGTGACTGAGGGGGTTAGCAAGGGGGCACGGACTGGGTCATTCCCCCCTTTGCCTATATAGATGACTGCGCTCGGTGCAGAGCAGCCAGGAATGAGGACTGCGCGCGCCCCGTCGGTTCGTTCTCGCAGGGGTCATTGCGAGACACTGAACCCTTCGAATGGCAACCCTCTTTGCTCCCTGGTCGTTAATGCACCTCCCGCAATACCTATCGCTCTTCTCTCTCGTTCTCTCTTTCCTTTCTCCCTGTGTTTCTATCTATCTATCATTCTCTCTCTCACTCTCGTTCTCTCACTCCCCTCACGAGCTTTCATCATCCTGCTCGAAGTCTTTCAACAAACTCTACGAAACATTCGCGATTTCAAAGCTTTCGCTATTTTTACATTTTCATATATTTATTTATAGAATATTTTATATCGAGTCTAGAATATATATACATATGCGATTAAAAATCATGTTTTCCACCGATCCAAACAGCTTGAGGAATATGCAAGCATTTAAGGTTCTTTAGATTTGTTTAGTTTTGGGTTTGTCCGATAGAAAAAAAATATCTAATTTATTATACTTTCTCTATTTCTATTTATATTCATATTTACATTTATATATATAAATGCAATTTAAATACGAATATAAAAATATTAATAATTAATAAAAATAGATATTTATATTTATAAGATACGTGTATATATATATACAGCTGATATGCGCTGTAACGACACGGTTGATAGCAAAGCCCGCGGGTGGGGAAGGATTACTCCATCCCGAGAAAAACGCAATCGTAAAACGCACATTTCAACGTTGTGGATTTATGGAAAATTGTGCTCGGAGAAATATAACCCGAGTCCCGAGTAACGGAGGGTGCGAACGAAAGAGACGTCGAAGCTACGAACATTCGCTGACGCTTCTTTTTTCTCGCCGGTTCGCGTGGGGACAACCTACCCCCTACCCCCCCCCCCCCTCACTGCCCACGCTCGTCTCTCGAATTCTTCCTCATTTACTTTCTTGGCGAGAATAATATAGGCTTCGTTAAATGGGAAAGCTCGCAATTCTTCCCACCGACGCATTTTCAATGTCATCGATGGTCTAAGGGCGTTCTGATTTTGATATTTGGAAAAAAGGTTTTTTTTTGTTTTTTTTTAATTTTTCGAAATCGTGTCGCCAGGGTTGGAAAAGTGAAGTGAAAAATGAATGAGAGAATATTATGGAAATTTGATGGGTTTTTTTTGTTTCGGGAAATTCGTCGTTAAAAAGTCGAAAGGATTAAAAACTTGACCACATTTTCAAAAACGTTCCGACTTTTGACTAATGAAACAACGATGAATTAATATTGCTTGACCTTGATCGATAAGATAGGAAAAAGAAGAATCGATGAATTTTCTCGTCCATTTCGCAAAGAAGGTCGCGAGTCAGATTTTGTAATAAAACAATCGTAAGGTTAAACAAAAAATCAAAAAAATTTCACTTCTCCGCCCACCGCGATCCTCTGGCAATCGTCTTTTATATCCGCGAGTACTTTTGACCCGCGATTACGATATAACGACGTACCAATCGCCATTAACTTTCGAACTCGCCTCACTGCGACAAAACAACGAATTTTTCCCAATTTGCGTCACAAAACGGCTCATTATTATTTTATTACTTTTCGGGAAACTTTGGCCCGGCGATTGTTCCGCGAAACGAAAAAAGAAAAGAAAAAACGCAACAGCGTAAAGATCCGATCGACTCAATAATTCATGATTCGGTCGTCGAGCGTCAGTCGTTATGGAACGAAAAAAGAAAAATGGTCGCGTGTCTCGTACATTTGTACCCGCGACTTCTTGTCGTGGAATAAAAACAAAAAGAAACATAACAACAACCAAAAACGCAGGAAATATCTCGAAAATGTAAATTTTGTCGTGGTGCGTTCGATTTTTTAACTTTTTCTGATTTGTTTTTAAATAAAATCAACCCCACTTCGCCATTAATTGAAATATACGCAACGGATATGCGAGGATGAATTTGTACTTGAAATAAACACGGTCGTAAAGTCTGATTCGTTCATTACATTATTGCCGCTTTCATTCCCCGAACAATGGGAACACCGGGACTCGATTGACGTATTCAGACGTGTCTCCGGTTCGTGGGACCCGCTCTCGGTGGTCAAATCGGTCGTACGATTTCACGCATCGTGACAATCGTTCTGACTTCTCCTATAAAACATCGTTTTTCCTTCTTTTACATTCGATTCGTCGATCGTAAGAAAACAAAAACAAAAAAACAAAGACAAAAATCTCATCTCGTAAATGACAACATTAATTTCCGTGCGGGTATTAATAAATAATTAATAATGAGAAAGGTTTTACGTTGTAACGGAAAAATGATGTATAAAAAAACGAGTTTGTCTTCGAGAAGAAAAAAAAAGAGGAAAAACTAAAAAAAAAGGACAATCTTAATTCGTCGAATAAACGCAATTAACGAAATCATTGAAACGAAGCGTAGGTATACGATGATCGAATATCAAAGTTAGAGTACGTTTCGTATCGCGTACGACCAACGAATTTACGATCAACCCCGTTAAAACAGCGAAAATATTTTGCTCTCCTTTTTTTTTTAGAAAAACGTCCGTATTTGGGGATTGCATCGAGGACGTTCTACGAGCGATGCGTTTTTCCCCGGGACCGGCATATCGATAAAAGAGCAAGGGGTACGAGAAAGAAAATGAGACGGAAAGAGCAAGAAAGAGACAAAATGACTGTAAGAGCGAGAGTGGCAGGATGGAGAACGAGAGGAAGAAAGAAGAGCAAGAAAAAAAACGAAAAAAAAGAACGAGAGAGAGATGAGAGAAAAGAGATGAACGACGGGAGGGCCTGGAAGGGAGATAATAATGGTGAAAGATAAAGGGGGGGGGGGGGGGGGCAAACGCTCGTATACGTGAAACAAACGGGTGCGTGAGTTAGTGAGTCAGCTATTGGTTGTCTGCGCATGCGCGGGCGCGCGCTCCCGTGCGGAGGGAAGACGAACCACACTGCGGGCTGTCGCGGAGTGGTGGGGGTGTCTGGACTGTACATACAGCTCCCGGACTCTTGGCTCGCTCTATCAATCGTTCCCTCTTTCACTCCGTAGTCTACCCCCCCCCCCCCCCCCCCTTCACTCCACCACCCCCGCCCCGTCATCTCCGTCCCGCTCTCGTTCTCTTAAGGCCTCACGTGCTCTATCCCGAGCACGCGAACCACGCTACCCGATGCACCAATTAGTCGCTTTTAGCAACCCCTCTCTTTCGGCTCGCTCGGATTGTACGAAAGAGAGTGGCAAAAGCTATATACGTATATATATATATATATGTACATATCCATATATGAAGAAGTAGACAGATAGGCAGACGACGTACCGGAATGAAACGCGAATCGTTGAGTGAAGGAGAGACGCGTTGTATATCTATAGGTACAATTTGTACGGTTCGTAAATCGTATAATTCGACTTGATCGCACGGAATTCCCCACTACTCGTTCGTCACTCGTAAATATCGAGAGCGCGAGATAGGATAACGTGCTTTCGAATCTCAAAGTTCAATTTACATTGGTAAATCTCGTACTACGTAAAATTGACAAGTCTTTCTTCACGGTTAATACGCTCGGGAACAATTTATTACTTTTCTTTCGTCGCGTGGAATATTTTTCAGAACCGAGTGAATGAGCTGGGGGGTCAACCATGGATGTATATAAATATATATATATATATATATATATAAGGGGGTAAACCCTCCCGCAACGATATGATTTTTCTGTTTTTTCTTCCTCCTCCACACAGTAAAATTTCCTCCTACCCCTGCCCTGTCTAAACTAACGTTTTTTTCATTCTCCTTGACTCTCTCCCTCTCTCTCTCTCTCTTGTTCTCTCACATGCAAGCAACGACCAAAGATAAATTCCAGAGCCCTAAAAATACAGTCTCCTGCAACGTTCTTATCTCCTTTGTAGCATACCCCAGCCCTCCGCGCTACGACTTTCTCTCGCTTCGTCTCGCTCTTCTCGTCTCGCTTTCGAAACGATAGCGTGGCTGCGGTGATACATGTGTACGCACTTGACACGCTGAATCCATCGCTCGTGCTGCTACCGATGCTCGGCTCGACGGAGATGCACCCAAAGAGAGAGAGAGAGAGAGAGAGAGAGAGAGAGAGAGAGAGAGAGAGAGAGAGAGAGAGAGAGAGAGAGTTATTATCTTCGTCATCCATGGAAAACCACGATCGAGGCATCAGCGTGTCTATTCCTGACGGAGATTACGAGATCGTTTTTCTAATGCTCTTAAATATATATATTCGTGCCCTAGGCTAACATCGACGGTAACAAAAAATTTTAAATACGATTAATCCAGAACCGTTGAATATATATATCGAGACGAAACCATTAAAAAACTTCCAACTGAAAACGATTTTTTCAAAAAATGGGAAAAAAATAAAGATTTTTTTCAATTATGTGAAAAATTGTTATTTGTGTAATAATAATGATAAATGAAAGATTTCTAACGGTAAAAAAATTGTTGTTCGCCGTTCTCCGATCGCTAATTTTTGTCTAGGGTGGATAAACGCGCCGTTTGAAACGAGTGAGAAATTGCCGGTGGAACAATATAACGAAAAGAAAAAAGAATAAAAGAGGGAGAGAGAACGAGTCTCTCGTCCGAGTTCGCCCTCGAGGACCTTCGAGCGAGCGAGAGCAAAAGTGTGCGCCGGAGGCCAGACACAACATCCGACGAGGCCAGACATCGGCTCATCGACGAAGAGCGGTGATCGCGCGAGAGTCCGTGCGATCCCCGTATAATAGCAGCTCTCTCTCTCTCTCTCTCTCTCTCCCTCTCACTCTCTTTATCTATCTCTCACTCACATTCTCTTGACAAAAGCGAGAGCGAAAGTGCGAGAGAGAACGTGAGAACGAACGAGAGAGCAAGAGAAAAAGGGAGAGAGAGAGAGAAAGAGAGATAGATGAAGGAACGTCGAGAAGAGGAAAAGAGGACTGGACACATACTAAACCCTCTGTTCTGCTGACGAGATCCACGCCTCGGGCTTATGGTCCACTAAAATTGTCTCCGATGCGGGCGTGTCCACGAGAATTAACGTCAGTTTTGGCCCCTCGCATCGCGTTCCTCGTCTTCACCGTCGTTAAAAAAAATGACTCTATATATAAAACGCATTATAGGGATTCATCACTACCGGTTGCTTGAGGTCAAGCGAGATGTGAAAAAACAACAAAAAAAAAGGAAATAAAAAATGCCGAAATTCGCGGTCTCGACGCGAGATTCGACAAATCTGCTTCGAACTGAAAGAAAAAAACACGCCCCGAAGCGTCTATCTTTTCGCGTCGTCGATTCGGATTATTGTCTAAAGAATTAATCGATTGTAATAAATCATCGCGGACCGAGCGGAATAAAATTAGTCCTTGGTACCAATAAAACTATTTTCAAAAATAAAATATTCCAACGAAAAAAGACTAAATAAAAGATAAAAGCTTCGTGAAACGTCCGATAACGGATGCAATCCTTTCCTGCCTGCTCTCTACTTCCCCCCTTCCCCCCCCCCCCCCCCCCTGCCCACCCCCCACCCCGAGTGCAGCACTGCATCGCGACGTAAGCCGCGACAGTTGTTGTTCTCGAGTGGGTCAAACGGTACATCGAAAATAAACTCTCTCTCTCTCTCTTTCTTCGTTGTGACGCATATTTACAAGTGTGAAAAAGGAATGAACGGAGAAAAAGAGAGAGAGAGAGAGGGAGGAGAGAGGGAGAGAAGAAAAATGACGGAGGCTATAAAGAGAGAAAAGCGAGAGTGGCTTATCGGTGGACTCGGCTTTATCACCTCGGTGGAGGCCAAGGCCCAGTGACGTATCGGTAGCAATAACGTACCATAGGCAAGATTAGTCAAACGGCGACGGAGCAGCTTTGATCGAACCCGCCGCGCTGCTCCGCTCCGACTGGCACGTACTGCCGAAAAAAAAATTATCATTATCATTATCAATATTATTATCATTATTTATTTATTCGTTCGATAATAATAATAATAATAATAATAATAATAATACGATATAAATTATTTCACTCTTTTTCCTCGGTATTATGTATTCATTATTTCAATGTGAAAAAGAAGAAGAAGAAAAACATCACAATGGTAATAATAAAATTTCAAATTGTAACGGTTACGTGTCAATAAATTGGGGAAAAAAAGAGAATTAATTTGCATTACTCGAGGCGTCGAGACGCGTCGTCCGCGTCTCTCGATACGTGTATATCAATCGTCGCGTTGATGTTTCTTTTTTTTTCTTTTTTTTTCTTTTTTTTTTTTAGTACCCGCGTCGTCGTGTCATCGACCGTTCGTCCGCGAAAAACATTCGGTCACGCTTTGTTGATTCAACGTATCAAATCCTGATATCTTTCGCGCCGGAAAAAAACCGGCGCGTTTATTGTCCTCGAACGCGAGACTTTCGAGGAGGTGACGAAGTCTTCGGCCTACACTCTCTCTCTCTCTCCCACTCACTCTTTTTCTCAACTTTTCTTTTTCGACAATTTATTCGAGTGCGCAATGTTGGCGCCCATGCGCGACACATTGCTCAAAAAAAGCATTTCGTATACGCGTCGCGTAGCGCGCGTGCGCGCACGTTCGAAAAACGGCGCGATTCGTAAATCAACGCAGACGATGCGCGTCGCCTCCCCCCCCCCCCCCCCCCACGCGCTTTTCGATCTCCTATCACGCTCGTTATCGTCGGCACCAAAGTGACCATTCTTTGCCATTTTTATTCATTTCACTATTTTCGCCTTTTATTTTTCTTTTTCCCTTTTCTCTCTTTCGCATTTAAATTCATCATTTCTGTTTTCCGTTACACATCGACGAGCCGTCGTCGATCGATTCGATCGAGATCGGAGAGAGAGAGAGAGAGAGAGAGAGTGAGAGAACAAAAAGAAAACAATACGGTAACATTGTAAATCAGACTTTGCGCCTTCATAAGTCTTCGCTCGGTGACATATTCGAGGAAAGAAGCGAGTTCAAAGTCGCGGGCTTCCCGAAGATCCGTGATCGGTGACAGAAGAGGAAGGAGCGGGGATGGAGGTCGGTGAGGAAGGGGACGAGGCGGGGGGAGGGGCGGGGGGAGGGGGACAATTTCTAAATTTAAAACGAGGCCGGGCCGGGGGGTCTGTGACGTCACTAATGCGGTGCCGTTCTCTCCCGCGACCGTGACCATGAGAAATTCCGAAAGCGGGTGTTTCTCTAATAAAGATATATATGTATATTAGAGGAGGTATCCAGTCGATGGGCGAAAGGGTGGGGGGAGTATATGCCTCGTCGAAACGAGACTGGAGCATAGGGGGTGTACGCGTATATAACGCGTCTGAAGGACGAACCTTCTCCGTTTGAATTTGACCAGCCGGTCGAAATGCGTTCTACGTATATTATTCACGATAATGACCCGCATTTTTTATATTCTTCGGGACAAATAGCGAATTACAAGAGGAAAAAGAAAGGAAATTTTTCAATGCGATAAAAAAAATGTCAGAATTTTCCTCGTACTTTTTTTTTACGAGACGATATAATTATTTATAGAATAATAGACAATTTGTTTTGTGACAATGTAGGCAAAGAGACGAGGACCTGTTTGTTGTTGTGGCAAAAATATGGAAATTTTGACCTTGGTGAAAAAAAAATTCGAGGATCGAGGTTTTTTTTTTAAATTACGTTTTTGATAGAATCAACGTGATACGTATCGAATAATAAATTGATTTTGTCCGCCTCGATGCACGAAGTAATTTACAAAATTTTGCTAGTTTTAATTTAGGGCAATTTTTTCGTTTACTTTGGTTTGCTTAGAGGAAATTGAGAAGCGTGATAAATTAGAGGGTGATATAAATGGACGAGACTGTAGCGAGCATTCTCGAGGTGACGGTCATTCCTTGTGCATGTGATGCTTGTCTCGTGTGATCCGCTAGCGGTTATGATAATAGTTATAATGATGATAACATTAACGAGGGAGAGGGAGAGAGAGAGAGAGAAAGAGTAAGAGGGACGATAGAGTTGGAGAAGTGTATACACCTCTTTGGCAAAGTCGTGAGTGTGCATACACCTAAGCGATATCCGGAGCTCGGTGGCGACCGTACCGATAATCCAACAGATACGTACACATGTACGAAACCTAATCTTTATTATATATCGCGGATACACAGGTATACTAAATATTCTCTTTCGATCGAGTCATTGTTATTTTTTTCATCCAATCGCTCTGTTTCAATAACCGAATGTAAATAATTGTTAAAAAAAAAATCAATTAAAAAGTCTTATTACGAATTATAGAGAAAAATTTCATCGAAACGTTTTCACGAATTTGCTATAAAAACTGTTTGTAAATTCAATGTTTTTCATTTATGCAAATGAATAATTGAATTAAATCAACAAAATTAAAAAAAAAACTCTTTGTAAAGTCAATGTTTTTCATTTATTCAAATGAAAAATTGAATTAAATCAATAAAATTTAAAAAACCAGAATTAAATAATATTTTCGAGAATCGAGCTAGTAATTTTTCATCCTATCGTCTCGAACAATTTTACCTAGAAGCTCTTTGTAAATACAATTTGTTTTTTTTCCTCTTATTTCAACAAAGAAATTAAATTAATTCGACGAAATAAAAAAAATTGAATTAAATAATCGTTTCACAAATAGAAATTTTTCATTCTATCGTCTCGAACAATTTTACGTAAGCCCCTTTAGTAAATTCAATCTTTTTTTTTCTCCCTTCTTGCCGAATGAAATAATGGGTAAGCCCTTGATATCGAGCGATATAAATATATTGTCTCGTACGAGCTAAATCCTCGGCGTTTGACTCGGCTCAAAACGTTATGGACCGGGCCAAATGACCGATACGACGTAAATAAGTATACGAGACATTTATCGTGGTAGCGACGTTGATGCTGGAAGCCCGTTACTCGGCCAATAGAACAATGTCCACGACCCTGACATTACCGCTACTCGAACATACACGTAATACTAGTTCTCGCTATCCTCGTGCTGTACTATTAACCCGTAGTATTCCGTATCTGGTACTCGCCACGATTATTTAACACGTATCGTACCCCACACCAAGGTCTCCTCGGCCAACAGCTAATACACATGTACACACATATATATATATATAGCTATGCTTCTCCTAATATTTTATCGTCGCTACAACTCGCAGCTGCTTCCAACAATAATCACACTTTTTTTTTTCATTTTCATTCTTTCAAAAATATTTTTCACCTTACATTGTATCAATATATATATTTTTTATTCAAAAATACCTTCGATTAAGAATTTTCAAATATTGACAACGTTTCAATGTGACCGAACGTCGTTACAATTTAAATTAAAACAGCCGTTGATTAGACAAAACGAAAAATTTTCATTTTTATTGCTAATGAGGCAAAAGAGTCGTACGATATTTGCGTATTTATTCTTATGAAATTTAATTTTCAAATTGTACGATCTCGTACGTTACGTTTCGCGTCGACGACGATAATACAATGTCGGTTCGTATCGAGCGAGGAATTTGACGCTGCGATTAGTGGAACGTTACGCAATCCGGTCGGAACGCGATGTGTATGCCGAGGCTTGTCTAAAAGTGCACTCGATCGCCGTTACGCGTACATTAGCAACCCTCCCCTCAACCCCGTCTCTCTCTCCCTCACCCTCTCGCCCTCTCACTCTCTCTCTCTCTCTCGCTATATCTCTCTCGCCGTCTGGCTCTATCTCTCTATCTCTGTCTCTCTTTCTCCTAACCGTCGTTCAAAACAGAACCGAATACCCCCGAGTCATCGTTGCGCAAGGTCAAGATCGCGAAAGCGGCGAGCCTTTGCAAATGAAAGTGGCCAACGATATATAAACCATCGTTGCCCGCCAACTCGTCACTGACCGACTTCCTCGTTTCGCGACATCGACACGATTTTACCCTAACGACGACCCATACTTTATTATACGTTACACTTTATCAAATCGCATTTTCGTATAATAACTTGCAATGAAAATCGTGTCACGGTTTAAACGATTTTAAAATTAAATCAATTCTCGATTAATCTTCACTCTCTCAAATCTTAATCGACCAGTTAACAATTATTTCCCTCGATAACGATTACGAATAATTCATTTCCATACAAATTTTAATATCTCGTGAATATAAACATTTTTTTTTAATCCATATTTTTATTTCAATTATTAATTCGTTATTTTAAACGAGAGATTCGTTAGACGAATTGATTCGGCGATTCGAGTCACGGATATTCGCGTTTTACTCGCTACGACGGAACTTCACCTCCACCTTAAGAGCGTACGATATAATTTAACCGTGGTGTTAGAGATACCTATAGGTATATCGTTATAATATCGCGTGTCGTTCGTGTTAATCGCAATGTGCGTCTATCGATCGATCCTCGGGCGCCCTTGACGCCTCGACGAAGTTGCATTATTACGAATCGACGCCTTCACGGGCGGGAAAAAAATTATTTACAACCCCCCCCCCCCGACTTCGAAATAACGACGAGAAAAAAATTGTCTCGCGTATCGTCGTCTATATACGATTTTTTTCCTTCTCTTTTTCTGTATACGTATTAAAATTCGAGAGGACCAATTTGGCGACTCGTCGAGGTTCGAGCTCGAATATCTCGAGAGACAAAGAGTGGGGTTGGGGCGGAGGAGGCTTATCGTTGACAGAAATGCCGGACGTGAGAATACCAAACAGCGCGCAGGCAGCGAACAAGGCCGAGTGTATATATATAAAAATAATAATTTCAAAAGAAGAAAGAAAGAGAGAAAAAAAGATTGTAAAAAAATAATATTAAAAAAAAATAAAAATAAAACGATTCGACGAAAGACTCCCGGCACGATTGCCAACCCCCCCCCCCCCCCCATTCTCAGGCCCCCACCCCACCCCCCGTAGCGACTGTTGACATTGATATAGAGCTCGGATCTTTTGCTACATGAATCCCTCCGGCGTACGAAAGTCCAGCCTGTATGCTTGTTATGCACTCGGGGCTAATGAGAATCCTGATGATAAAAAATAAATCGACATTGCGATAAGAACGCATACGCGATGAGCGAAGTGAAATTTACTTGGGCGATTACCGTTCGTATTAAGTTTAAACACGAGATTTCATATATTAATATATATATAAATAACGCTTTTATACCAACAAATATTACACGAAGAAAGAAATTGTTTTATTATTTATTTATTTATTTTTGTCTTATTATTCGGTTTATTTCAATATTTTATTACTTATTATTTTATAATAATAATAATAATAATAATAATAATAATAATGAAATATTGTTTGATATAAATTTATAATCGTAGTAATAACGTTTTATTATGATTTATTATTATTATTATTTATATTATTATTGTAAATTTGCTATAATAATAAATATATAATATATGGATGTGTATAAGATTTAGAGAAAGAGAGTGAGAGTATTTGTCCGATCGAGATCGTTAACCTAGACCTTACCCACTTTCGATTGCCTTTCACACAGAGTTTCCCCTCCCAACTCGCCGCGAACCGAGTAAGGCGTGTGCTTGTTTCTAGCGAGACCGTAAACTATACGGAGACCTATCATTTTATATCGTAAAAAAAAGTACTTTCATACGACCGGTGCAACGAAACCACCTTGAAAACAATAATTCTCAAGACGATGGAAATTCTCGATCGTACCGAAGCGTTTTATAAAACTCGAGACTTATTTTTCACTCGAATTTCCAACGGATAATTCTTTATTGAAAAAAAGAAAATGGGAAAGAATTGTTTTTTTTTTTTTCATTGACAATTCGCTCATTTTGTCGAGACGTATTTTCCTACGACGAGAAAAATATCGTAGCGACCGTTAATTTTTAGAGACGAAATATTAAATTGTTTGTTCATTAATTATTTAATTACTCGCTTGATTATTATAGTGTCGTTAGTAGATTTTTAGTATTAGGGAAAATTTGAAATTGTCCAAAATCTCGATTCCAAAAAGTTACTAAAATGTCGAGAGAGAACATTTGTTTAACAACTTTCGATACAAAGTATTTAATTTTATTGGGAAACAAAATTGTAGATTATTTCTAAATAATTGTAAATAGTTTTCGGGTTACTCTGGATATTTTTTTCGTTCGCTATTTTCAGATTGTTAGCAAATATTCAAAATAGCACGTGTAACGTATGGTTCGTAATATTTTTTTCGATTATTAATAACGTAAGCTAAAATAGTACGATAAAAATAATATTAATATTAATGGAATTGACTGCAATTGAATTTAATGCAAGATTATAATTAACGAGAATGTTATAATAACAATATGAATATTATAATGTTAACATTGAAAAATAATAACAATTTCATGAGTTAGTAAACGTTATAAAATTGTTCTAAATATGCATTATCAAAATTCACCCGACGAAACAGGAAATAATATAAATCAATTCGATCATTTAATATAAACTCAAAGAAAAATCCGCATCGAAATTTTGAGATATTCTTTTCTCAAAAGAATAATATAAAATAATAAATTAATATTAATAATGTAATAGTAAGAAGAAAAAAAAGATCCGACTCACCGAGATCCGGAATGGAGCTAGTCGGTTCCTCGTGGTGACCTTTGCCTTCGCCAGAGGGCCTTGCCCTTGGCGGTGGCGGTGGCGGCGGGGGCCTCATGCTGCTAGAGGTCGAACTGACCACAACGGAGGTCGGGGGCGCGGAGGATTGTTGCGTCGTTACAGTCCCACCGGCGACTCTGTGCCCGTGACTTCCTGCGTTAACTCCGCCTCCCCCTCCGCCGCCGCCGCTGCCGCCACCGCCGCCACCGCCGACTCCACCGCCACCGGTCGGTCGCATTTGTGTCTGTGGTGACATCAGAACGGTGTCACCGCGTCCTCCAACGGCCGCGACGGCGACACCGTGCTGCTGTTGGGTTTGTTGTTGTTGCTGTTGTTGTTGTTGCTGCTGTTGCTGCTGCTGTTGTTGCGAATGATTCGACGGTTGTTGCCCCGGTGGTCTCGGACACCAACCGTGCAGCACCCTTATGGCGCTTCTGACTTCCGCCTGCAGCTCCGCAGCTCGATCTCTCGCCGTATGAGCCACTTTTTCTTATTTAAGACCCGCTACGAAGCGGGCCGACGCGACGATTATTTATTTCAAAGTAAAAAACTCCCTCACCGACACGCTTCTCTCACACCGAACGACAAAGAGCACGCGGGCTCTCCCTCGCGCACATGGATCGACGCACAATTAAAAAATATCTCATTCAACGTCACGTTTGGGCGAAAAAAACATTCAATTTTCTGCACTATTATCCGTTTCTAGCGAAAAAAACGCGATGAGAAACGAATTTGGAGGATGTTCCTTTGTTTATAATCCTTGGGACGAGTTTTCACTGCCATGGACGAAGCTCGCTCGTCTCGCGAAACTCGCGAATTATCGCACTCAATGTCACTCGTTCGCAGCACTAATTTTTCTTACTATCGTATTCTTACATTTGTCACGTTTATTCGTTTTGTTTTCTTTTCCGTTCGAAACTTCACTGGCTCGGACGCTCGAGCGAAAGACTCGAGTTTGTTCTCTCGGACTCACCGCACAACACGCACGCACAAGTAACACTAAGCTTGCACTGAAATATCTCCTCCATGCGTTACATTACGAAGATTCGAAACGAAACAACAAAAAAACAGCACTGTAACGCGAATCGATGGGAGCGCCAAATTCACTCCGTCCCGGTGGCGACACGAGGAATCACGTTTGAAAAAGAACAGTGCAAATATTCGGAGGAGAAACTTTTCGCTCGGTTTACGCGCGGCTACGAGAAATAACGTTTGGCACCTCTTCACTACGATGTAAAGTTAACGCGTACGTATACAACGGCAGTGAAACTTTCGAACACGTGAGAAACCGCGAAAATGTTATTTTCTCGTTTTGATTCCCAATTTCTTTGTTGCTTAGCGTAAAAGGTCTTTTATTACTTTCAATGAAGATTATATACACGTACGTGAGCGACGCGATAACGAGAGACCGTTAGCACTTGGACGGTCGTATGGTAAAAAAGAGTTTACAAAAAGGTTAAGAAACGAAGAACAATACCGCGAGAAACGCGTATAAAATCGAGAGCGAAGATGATACCGGCGAGGGTAACGCACCGCGTGTGCGAGAGTAAAGAGTCGTATGCCAGTCGTACGCCAGGAAAACAACACACGGAGTCCGTTGCGCGCGAACACGTTCGCGCACGTCGTGTAGTCCGCAAGAGCCGGTCTCTCTGCCTCACTCGCTCCTTTCCACCGTGTGGCGCTAGCGAGCACGCCTCCCACCAAGTCTCCCCCCTCCCCGCTCTTTACAACTGTCTCGCTCGCACCAGCGTCGTTCACCTCGTCTCGTTTCACCGTCGCGCGCTCTCGTTCTCTCTTCACTCGCGTGTGTACGAAAAACAGAAAACAGAAAAACACCGACTCGTAAGTTCGCGTATGCCCGGCGTTCGCGTAAACTTCACCTTCTAATACACAGATTCGTACACGAAAAGTATTATTCGTAAATATCGTTTCTATTATCGATACCTTTCACTCGACGAGACTACGTTGATTTAACAACGAATAAGCGCGTTCTATCGAGCTCGTGATTTCGGTATAACCTCAAAATCTGCCGGTAACGCGATCTCGACGATGCGATACGTGTCATCGATGCTCTGTAACACCATGAAACCTTTATCTCCAAGATAATCGAAAAATGGCAGACATCGTGGCGTTTCTCAGTGGGAATTCGTTCCAAGGACCAGGATCGAAGGATATCACGAAGGAAATAGCCACGACAACAATTTTCGGTTCGTAATATTTAAAAGACAATATTCTACTGTTCGATGTTTTCACGATTGCGACCGTGTCGTGTCCTAAAAATTCTTAACAATGATTATACGATCGATACGATTATGACGACAATGTACGATATAAAAATATCGAAATCGTAAAAGTGCGTACGGCAGTTGTGAAAAATTATCGTTACGAGGATTCGTCACTTGTGCTTTCGAAAATATAGATCATTGCGTTCTGCGACGTATAACCGATGGACGACGAACGACGTACGACGTACGACGGCGAGCAGTGCCGACACGACTGCCGTCGGTGCCGGCGAAAGTGAGAGTGTCGATTCTCCACCGGTTCGGCTCTCCTCGCTGGATGCGAGCACGCAGCAGCAGCAGCAGCAGCGACAGCGGTGCATAAGCTAACACGTCGGCTCGCCGCCAGTTCGCGCTCTGTCTCCTTCTCTCTCGCTCAATGACCGTATCACGTTCGCTCGGGTTTTCACTCGCGCTCTCTCTCTCTCTCTCTCTCTCGCGCGCGCTCTTTCTCTCTGTTTCTCCCCTTCGGTTCTGCGACTCGCACCCTCTCGCGACCCTGTCCTTCCCCATATGTATTCGGATTGCACGCGCGTGTATAACTATATCGGTCACCGCGAGCCGCCCTTGCCCATACTAAATAGATATATAGACAAAATATCTATAGTTATACGTGTGTCGATATGCGTTGCGTCGCGCGCTTATCCATCCTCGACGCTCCCGTACGCACATACATAAACGCCAACCCCCGCGCGTATATAAAAGCATATATGGGCCGTTCTATACGAGTTGTCCTCGTCTTTTTTTTTCAAAAATTCTCAAATATTTCGCATATTTTGAAAATTTTACAATCACCGCTTAATTTTTTTTTGCAAAATACTAACAAATATTATCAACCGTTTTTTTTAAATAAAATTATTTATAACAATCTTGCAATACCTTATGCAACAAAATCTCAGAATAAAAGAATTAATTTCAACATAAAACTCGAAATTAATTTAAACAATCGTTATATTTTAATTAATCATACCAACCCCATGTTTACACAAAAAGTACATTAATTGCATTTTCATTATCCTTTATCACCCTTCCTTCATTCGCACCGCAAATCCTGAACAAAATAGTAAATCAATAACTTTCCCATCACAATTTTTAAAAAAACTTTTAAAAACCCCGAAACAAAAAATTTTACCTACAACCCAAAAAAAAATTTTTTTTTTTTAAATATTCATTTCTTCCTCGATCACAAAGCGACTCGTATAAATTCCTCTATACGTATACATATTCGATACATTAAATACGAAAATGCGGCGCACGCGCACGCTCTTCGGCGAGTGACTCGCGCGAGTCGCGACGTTGCGCGCAAACGCGGAAATATATACATCTCTTATTACTTGGACGTTCCCCGAAGAGTAGAACGTCGTGTGATCTATACGTAACGTACGTGTGTACGAATATTAGGAAGAGCTGCTCGTGCCGGTACTCTGACGTTACTCACCCCCTCCCCCGCCCCCGCCCACCCGCATCAACACAAACGCACAAGGGTCGAAAGATTTACACGGACGCGAAATATCCCCGGCGTAATCCCCTACGAAGGTCGTTACAAATTCGGAAATGCGTATATAACGCAACTTTCGTCCTCGTCTCTCGACGAACAATCGCGTATTCTTATCCATCGAGGATTTCTCGAGAGATAAAGTCGTCTCGTCCCGGAGATTCGCGAACGATGTAGGTACGAGGGACGATGGGAAATAAACGATGTTTGTCGGAAATGTTTATAACGACGTGATAAAAATGAAAATAAACTCGTCGATTTAGGGTTGGGATTTAATTAATTAAGAATTGTATTAATTGGCTAGGGAGGTGCGATAAAATAATGAGAAATAATTGATTAATCGAATTAATTGTGAAAAAGGAATTCCTTTTTTCTATAAATCTTTTTCTTTTTTTTTCTTTTTTTCTTTAATTATTTACCGAAAAACACGAATACGCGATAACCGAGAAATTTCGCGACAAGTGCGGCTTCTTTCCCCTTCTTTGTGACTCTCTCTCTCTTTCTCTCTCTGGCGAACGATACTTTTTTCATAGCCCCATAATGCGATATAGACGTGTTCCTGCTTAAGAATAAAACTGGATAGGAGGGAATAGTAACAATGCGTAGTTCGACGGTTTGCCGGTGTTCCATGCATGTTGGTACAGGGGGAGGGGGAATGGGAGACAAATGCGGCGAGACGAACAAGGGCGAGAGATAGGGGAATGGGGTGAATATAGCGAGAGCGCGAGCATCACGGTGGCTGACCTAGGCTAGCCTCGTGGCGGTCTCATGTCGAGAACCCCAGCAACGGCGATCCTATCGGAATGTTTTTTCGGTAAGGACGAAACACAAGGATCGTTCGAGATTGAAATATCGAGACAAATAGTTTTAAATTCACGTTTTTCCTAAAATAAGGACTAACTGTTATCCTTTTTTTTTCTCGTAAAGGTCACGCTACGAGTCGAGAAAAAAAATGCTAAACGAAATAATTCTTTTTTGTTTCTAATTGATCAAAAAATTACAGTCCGTATCGAAAAAATATAGCCAAGACACAAAATCAAACGATCATTAACGATCGCGATTAAAACTGAAAAATTTGATAAATTAAAAATCCTCCGATAAGAAAACAAAAAAAAATTTTTTTTTTTCATTTCCAATGAAAGAATTCAAATTCTATGGGGGGAAAAAGGGATTTTTTCGTGACCCTACGTTCGTGACGAAATAGGGCACCGATCGGCGCGGCAACGCGGACGTTACGTCCCTGCGATGGCGAGAGCGAGAGAGAGCGAGAAATTCGTGGAGGGAGAGACGGAGCGACGAAGCCCAGGGGCGGCCGAGTGCGCAGTCGCGGTTGCGCGCGGAGATCCGACCGCGCGCGCTATCACATGGCCTTGTCCTTGAACGAGGCTCGTGAACTCGCGACTGACGCTTTTATCGATCAGCCCCCGCATCCCGCTTCGACGCACTCTATACGTATATGTGTGTGTGTGTGCGTTTGTCTGTATGCGCGTGTGTATATAAGCGCTCGTACGTGCATACATACGTAAACACACGTAAATATACGTATAAACGTCATCTATCTATTTCGATGCAATGTTGTACGAGTGTGCAAACGCACGACGAGAGGGCGTTCGAAGAATATGAGAGAGAGAGAGAGAGAGAGATACCAGCTCGATGAACGGAGGAAGAGTTTGTGTGTGTGAGAGAGAGAGAGAGATAAAGAGGGAAAGAGTGTGAGAAGGAGAGCTTCGTAACGAGAGAAAACGAGCGAGACCAGAAGGGACTATCGCGATAACGCGAGACGACGAGACGACGATATAAAGAGCTCGCGACTAGTCACGGGCCTCACCCTCTTTATCCTCTCCTCCCTCAATCCCCTAACCCCCCGCACCCTTCCCGGTAGAAATTCTTTCGACTCTTCGAGCGTTTACGACACTCTATCATACTGAATTATTCAGATAAATGGAAAGTCTCGAGGGGAAAATGATGAAAAAGAATGAACGAACGGGAAAGAAAAAGAAAAATCCTAGAACGCTTTTTCAACCCTCCTCCTATTACTCTCGCTCACGCTGTCGACTGTTTTAATTACACGCCCCGAGACGTTACCCACGTACTACGTAAATAAATAGTAAATAAATAATATTTTCAATGGTAAATCCAGCCTCGTAAAACGTACGTGACGTACGGGTCGAGTGAGATTTAAAAAAGAAAATGAAACGAATGAAGGTCTACGTGAGAGGGGTTGGGTGTGTTTCGCGAAACGACGCGGGGCGGGATGTTTCGAGAAGCGAAGAAGTAGGCATTATAAACCTTTTGAATTTAGTCCACACGCGGCTAGTAGAGGGTCCCGATGGCTAGACGCGAAAGCACACACGTACGAACGAGCCAGACGTACGGGGACCGAGAGATCGAGAGTAAGAGAGAGAGAGAGAGGAGAGGGTAAACTCTCGATTCGAAGCGGGCGTTGTAGGTCAACCAGACGCTTTGGCCGAGGTCAAGGTCCCATCGAGGCTCGTATCGTAGCCTTGGGTCCTTATTGTGCGCGAAGGTTCATTCGATTAAAGAAAAAACCGTAATAAAGAATAAAAGAGCGTTGGGTCGAGCGACGCTCGCGCTCCAGAGAAAGACAGAGAGAGAGAGAGAGGGAGATCTTGCGATTTATATTCGACGAATCGATCGAGCGATTTCCACGAAACCGATTCCAACGTTTTAATCGAACGAGAAAACGTTAATAACGAATGTAAACTCCACTCGTAAAAACCTAATTTCTCGTACGCGTTTCTCGACTTTACGCGCTACGATAATTCTCTCTTCGCATTCGTTATTGTATTTTTCATTTCTTTTAATTTTTTTTATTTTTATTTCTCTGTAACGTTCAATGAAATCCTTTTGAATAATAAATTTTAATTACTCTTGCGGTACGAGTCGCGCGTTCACACGCGATCTCAAAGCGTCGTCGTCGTCTTCGTCTTGGTTGTATTTTGCTCGAACCGGCCGTCGTGTATCGCGGTAGCGAATTACGCGTTTTGCTCGCGACTCTCCTCTCTCTCTCCCTCTCTTTCTCCGTCTCTCTCTCGCATTCATTCGTGGCTGAGGATCTCTCGTGGTGGATTTTAGATCTAGATGCGAACTTGAATCATTGAAACCGGTCTAGTGGCGTGTGCGCCCTTCTGAACTGGGCGGAGAACACACTCTCTCTCTCTCACACACACACACACCCTCATCGTCCTCTCTTCTGTATAAGGGACGCACACAAACGTGTCCCCGGGCAAGTAATATTGCTCGATGCGATTCTCGTTGTATTAGGTCGGGAACCGGAGGCTCGCTTATATCACGCATGAGTTAGAATAGAACGAACGGTGGGGAGGGGTCTCAACCCCCTCCTCCCTCCCCAATCCTCACCCCTCGGCCCACTTATCCGACGGTCCCCGGCTGTTTTTTTTTCTCTCCGCCTCGGCGAACTCTGGTCGTTGGCTCGCTTGATATATATTGCGAAGCTGATAGTGACGCGACTACCAGTACATAAATTTTCATGAATATAGTGGTGCACGAGGCATGAACGTGGTGTCTGGGTGGTGGGGGAAGGGAGCGAGATCGCGTTGACGATAAATAAAGTCTCGGTCGAGCCAACGACGATAGCACGTGCGAGCGAGTTAGATGGAAGAATGGAGAAAAATTTAAGAGGGTGAGAGGGAGAGAGAGAGGGTGAAAAGAGGGGTTAGGGAGGGAGAGTGAAGATAGAAAAAAGAATGGATGAAGGACGAATCGAAAATTCAACTGTCAACCCTCTAAAGGGTGTTGATAAAAAAAAAGTTGAAAAACTTGAATGAAGAGATGAGAGAGAGAGAGAGAGGAGTACGAAGCAAGGTCGGCTTGGAGCTTAAAGGAGAGCCTCTCTCTCTCTCTCTTTCTCCCCCTCTCTCGCAAAGCTGGTTGTTGTATTTTTTATTATTTCTTTTTTTCGTCTATTTAAAGAACACCCATTGAGCCCGACGAGATATCCGGCGTGGTTTGTTCACACGCCGGGCTCCTCTCACCGAGCTTCTTTACTTTTATTATTTTATTTATAATATATATATATATATATATATATATATATATACCTACGTTATACGAAGCCACCCCGTTTTTACCCCCTCGGTGATAGATTATACTTTCTCGGAACTAAAATTTATATTACGTACCGTCATGATTATCATCATCGTAAAAAAAATATATATATATACTTATGTGCGTATAATAAATAAGAATGAAAGAAATTAACAATGCATCGCGCGTAACGGGCGAGAGTTCGCGCGGTTTCCTGCTAGCCGTGACCCACTGTGCGAGAATGACCGCGCGGTAGCGAAACCAGCCGAGAGGCGAATGAACGAAATGAAGAAAAACAAAAACAAAAATTAAAATAACAATCAAATAAAAATGAGACTTTATCGATACATTCTTAGAGCTTATATCGATCGGAAATCGCTCGCTGATCACGAATCCGTAGGTAGTTTTTCGCTCGCACGAAAAATGATAGATAAAAAATCGAAAAAACGTGAAATTTCAAAGTTTTTTGGGGTTTTCTTCCAATAATTTCGAACTATCGTAAGAATAACTATCATTTTCGCGATGTGCGAGAAATTTCCGATCGAATAAGACTATTATGCAGTTATTTTAAAAAAAAATCCCCTCCCCCCCTCGTTCGAAATTTTTTATTTTTCAACCCCCTCGAATCGCAAGGTAGGAAATTAGGCTAAAAACGACGTTTTGGAATTACTTTTTTGTAATAAGAACAGGTAGTCGACCATTCGCACCTGTTCGAGTGTGTTATGTATACAATCATTAAATATGCATGCATATATATATATATATATATATATATATATATATATATATATATATATATATATATATAGTTATATAAGTAAGTGGCCAGTGGTCGAAAGTCGGAGTTGACAGGCATCATTTATTTCGACTCGGACAACGGAGTCGACGATGATTAATCACCCTCGCAGGGTCAACGCGCGCGACGTAAAAAAGCCAACGATATCACGAGAAATCAACCCGCGTGGGAGAAAGAACGAAAGAAAAAAAAGGTAAATAGCGAGCTATTGGGAAAATGGCGTAAGATCGAGAGATAAATTTCATCCCTGAAATAACACCCTAAAGTCCTTTCCGTTCCTGTAACTTTGCCCTTTTTATTGCACCTAGTGCAAACATTCGATTCTTTTTCCATAAAAAAACAAACACGATTTCACGATCGAGCGTTCGTTAACTTTTATAATTGACATTTTACTGTATTAAAAAAAAGGCGTAAAATGAATAGTCATCGATGATTGCGGCCATTTTTGTTTTTATTGCCGATGGTAAGAATTAAAATCGTATGCAAAGACGTGCACGAGAGTGCGTGGAACGTGAACAATGCGCTCCGGTAATATAACAAGAGAGAGAGAGAGAGAGAGAGAGAGAGAGAGAGAGAGAGAGAGAGAGAGAGAGAGAGAGAGAGAGAGCGAGAGAGAGAGAGAGAGAAAGATAGAGAGAGAAGAGCTACTGGTGCACACGCTGCGGTGCAGTCCCCAGGACGAGGAAGGTGGGACTGGTTCAAGTTCATGTTGTACAGCTCTCTCTCTCTCTCTCTCTTGCACTCTCTGTCTCTCTTCCTCCCTCTCGCTCTCTCTCTCTCTCTCTCTCTCTCTCTCTCTCTCTCTCTCTCTCTCTCTCTCTCTCTCTCTCTCTCTCTCTCTCTCTCTCTCTCTCTCTCTCTCTCTCTCTCTCTCACTCACCCTCGTTCCCTCTCTCTCGCTAGCCAACATCACCTCCGAGAGACTGGAGCAGGAGCCCAAGGCCGTTGGAGAAAGCCTTCCTTGTTCACTCTCTGCCACTCCGTAACTACGTACACTAACCAATATACAGAACACTAGATATACCTTCGTGTACATTCGTTGCAACTTTGTGCAACGTGTCCACCGATACTCTCGATGGATATAATGCACACACACATACACACATACATGAATAATCATGAACTAGGTCAAGACGCTTTGACTCAATTAAATTAATTCATTTTCCGATCAATTAATTCGATTAAGTTTCAAGAGAAAATATCCTTCGATGTCGTTGCGATTACAACGGGAATGAGATGAACAAAAATATCAAGAGATGTTTTTATTTATTAAAAATTTATTTTTATAAATCTTTCTCTCAATTAACTTCATATTTGATTATTGTTTTAGATTTTTGTTAATTAGTTCGTTATAATTATTATCTTTTTCGTTTGCAAAATTTCAATTGTTTTCATCCACGAGGGAGAGATTTGAAGAAAATCGCCGACGCGACTGTCAAGAGATATCCAATGAAATCACGTTCGTATAATTGTTGCAAGATCTTGAACTCGGCGAAGACGCGGTATAATTATATCGGTGAAACTTTTCGTAATTAGCGATCGGCGACTCTCGGTAATTAGGTCGGTCCGCCTATGCCGTGGAGAGTGCGAGTCAAAGATACGACGTCACGACCAACGACGGTGAAATTTACGATAGACTCGGCTTTCCAATGACCCCGAGCGAAAAAACATTATAAGAACATTATCGTCATTCGTTAAAATTCGAAATGGACCAAAACAATATTTTTCCATTTCCGTGAAAAAAGAATTTTAAAAAAATGTCAATACTTCTCGTAGTCAACGGAAAAATCGTATCCGTGTCTTTCACCAACCGGGGAAAAAGTCAAGATTTTTTTCTTTTCGCGTCTACGACGCCCGCATCGCCTCGATATTTTTCATCGTTCGGGCAGGTGAGAGGAGCTCTCGCTTCTTTCCCGAGTTCGTCGACCACGTTCAAGGTCGGCTTCGCCGAATTAACTGACCGCACCGTCACTCTCGCTGCTCTCCCGTTTAATATTTCTTCGACAAAAAGTAAAAATAAAAAATTAATGATAGTAATGATAATAATAACGAAGAATAAATAATAGAGCGATTTGACATCGCGTGCTGGACTCGTATAACCGCGAGCCCGAGATAACGAACGAAAGCGAGAGGATCGTGAAACCGAGAGAGTTTTAGAAAACCGGGTCCGACGCTATGTGGCGACTAGAGCGACTGTCACGGATCGTGAAAACTCAACGCCCGAGCACCGTTGGAAAGAATGCATCGGGCGTTCGCGAGAGAGAAAAAAAAATCTCTAAGAAAGCGAAACACGGGTGTTTCACTTTTGCCACAATTGCACGCTCGCACTTTCCACGTGTTATCTCACACTTTCGGTACGGAATCTCGATGTATATTATTTACAGATTATCATTTACCGAACGATTTTTATCGAGAGTGAAAAATCTCGTGTTTTTCACGATCCGGAGGAGTCTTCGAGAAAATCGAAATTTCGATACTTATCGTTTCGCTTCGTCGAGATTTTATAACGATACGGTTGATAAAAATTAACGATTATTTGAATTTTTCATTAAAACGTTTCGATGAAAACGTGATTCAATATTTTTCTATAAATTTTATATTTCGCAAAATTTCAATGACGATTATCCTCGCTCGTGCGACTTTCGTTGATCGGTAGTTTGATAAAATCGACGATCTAGGTAAACGTGTCGCGACCCACAAATCTCGAGAAATTCGTTCACTTTCACCGTGCTCGGGACGAGACTTCGGTTTCGCTCCGAAAGCAAAAGTATAAAATCTCTCTCTCGATACAAACACGCCTATACATATATGAATATATGTATATACATAAAGTACTATAATGGCGATCGGTATCAAAGTCTCGGGGGCCCAAAGTGGGCGAACGAACGAAAGTGCAAGTTGGTGATGGGGCCCGAGGAGGGGGAGATTCGCGCGCTTTCACCTTGGCATCGGGACACGCAAACGAAAGCGAGAGTCGCGCTATATAGATATACAATTCGAGCCGCTGTGGGACTCGTGTGTTGCTCGTCGGAGTGGGCCCAACGACGGACCCAAATTTCGGGCCCTTTCTCCCCTCTTTGCTCCTCGACGAACGAGAGTGAATCGACGCTCGCTGCGCTTCTTTCTCCATCGTGCCTTTTCCACTCTTCTTCGCTCTCTCGCTCTCTCTCTTTCTCTCTCTCGGGATCGCGAGTACTTTTTTCCCTCTTTTCGTTTGACTATTTGTCTCTCTCGCTCTCCCAGCGTCCTCGAATACTATACTACGCGCCATTGAACTAGTGACCTTCATACGGAAACCGGTCTTTGTTTGAGGCCCTTGGGCATATACTATAATATATCCCGCGCGCACACACCCCCGACTATATCACCGGGGCCTCAAGGGCCCAATAGGGACGGTCTAGACGTCCGCCACGAGAACTTCCTTCTCGTTTGTTTCTTTTTTTCTTACGTTGTTGAGTGTGTGCGTGTGTTTTTTTTTGTTATTTCAGATCGACCTTTCGCACTCGTCTGGATGGTTTTCGTCATTCTTCACTCCTTGACCAAGATCGTTCGCACGCGCAATGATAAAAAATATATTGGTTGTAAAATTTATTATTTTTAATATTAAAAAAAAAATAACATAATCTCGCGATTTGAAAAATTCGCAGAGGTTTTGTATTTAACTCGAAAAATTATAATCCCGTTTGTTAAATTAGAATTTGTCGTTTCACTTCGCAACTTTTGTTGTCATCGTTGTAAAGAAAATTTTTCATTTTTCGTATTAACATTGCGAATATTCATGCTGATGACCGATAAATTCGTCGGAAGGTCGTTTCTCGATTAGAGAAACGATTCTATTGTGAGACTCCGGCATGTAAGAGAAGAGGAGGGAGTCATCGCAGCTCCACGAGGTTTGTAAAAATATTGTGGTCTTACCGCTCCGGTGCTTTTGCAAATACTCGCGGCATAACGACATTGATATCGTTCTCGCTCGCTCCCGGAATGCCTTTGTATACTCGCGTCTACACACATACGCGAGATTTAACTCGCGAACGGTTCACCACGATGGCAAGAATAGCGTCAACAGAACGCGTCATGGAAACAATCGTACGGTATGATTTATCGATTTCTCGAATCGCGGTTACAAATTCACCGATTTCGTCGAATCTCATTAATCATACGACGTGTACGACGTTCACTCGAGTTCCAGGGGCTTGAACGATTGATCAAAATTTTGCGCGAACGCGACGAAAAAACTTCGAGCGTTGTGCCTCACTCGTCGGGCCGAATTTATAATGTTTTGCACCTGTTGAATGTCTCGCGAGTCGTAAAAATAAAAAATGACTCAATCGGGCACGGTCAAGGGGAGGAGAACACGAAAAATGAGCACGGTTATACGAGTAAGATATCGGAACACTATCGCTAAGAAAAAGGCGAGAGAGAGAGAGAGAGAGAGAGAGAAGGAGAAAGCACACGGTACCCTGACCGAGACACTGGCGACAAAGCCATGACCTGTCGCAATTAAGATATCGCATGTTGCGCTATCTAAAACAACAAATTCTCGTGAAAGGAACCACATCAACTTTACGTTTACATTTCACGATGTGATCGCATTTTTATATTTTTTCTTTCGTTTTTACCCAACAATAATCGAATTCGACAATTTAAATAGAACGAAAAATCTTTCAATCATGAAAAAAAAGTGATTTGAGAATCTCTCGGTAAAATGTTTGTTTTTAATGTGAATTATTTTATTTTATTTCCGAGAATGTAAAATTGTTATCACACGCATTACTTTGCATTTCGATAAAAGTATCTTTGAAAATAATTATCGTTACGAGGTGCATTCGTTCGCGAAAATGTTATTTTAATTGAACCGACAAAAAATCATTCGGGGCGGATCGTCGCGTCATATCACCTGTGATAATTCGTGTTAACATTGAGACAGAGTAGGGTCGTACAGAGGACGCGATCAGTCCGCCACTCCGCGACTGCGATTCCGATATCGCGTATCTTCAGACATCGATGTGTTTTACGCGTTAGCTTTTATTATTGATTTATTTTCAGGTTTATTCTCATCCGTTTCATTGGCCCAACCTTTTGATCCGAAAAGTCAGCGATTTCGTTAAAATTACGAGAACGAACGATACCTCGAAAGCGTGTTAATTAGCGATCGAGATCGAGCTCGAGGACAATTGACGCTCGTCATTTAATTTGTCTCGATTCCGATCAAAAACGAAATAAATCGTATTCAATTTGAATATTGCAAATTTAAACGATTCATTAATTATTCAACGACGAATTCTATGACCTACGACATAAATGAAACAGAAAAATCGTCGGTCGAGATTTGCAGTTTGCATTGAAAAAAAAAAAAAAAAAAAAAAAAAAACGATATTGGTTAAACCGTCGACCAACGAGGCGATACGCGTTATCGGCTTCTGAGCTTGACATTGAACCTCTTATCGGCCGATTATTTGGCACACTGAACAAAACACGACTCCCGTGAGAAAGAGAGATTAAAGAGACGGTGTCTGTGCAATCGGCGATTTCAACAAATTGTGCATTCCCATTAAGACATCGAGATTGAAACGATTAAAGAATTATCATGACAATTTAAAGCTATCTTTCCGATTGTTCGATTTCGCCTCGGCGAATCGCGCTCGATTCATTCGTATTATTTTTGAAAATGTTATTTTTATTATTATCGTTATCTGCGAATATGCGAATCTCGAGAGGGGACTTCGTTTATCCGTGACATTGAATTTCGTATCGACGGTCGCACGTCGTCGTTCGCATTTTGCTGTCGGTAGATGCGCTCGCGCGTATGTTTATTTTTTATACGTGTGTACGTAGTCTGACGAAATAACCGATAAATTACCATCGCATTTGTATAAATATATCGATCTCGTCAACTATCGAGAGTAATTCGAGGCGAATTAAAACAATTCTTGTACAATTTCAAGAACTTGAAATTCTTTTTTTTTTACATTGAAAATTAGTCAATTGTCCTGAAAAATTGTATAAATATATGAGCCAATTCTTGTTCTCTAGTTTAAAACGACCCGTCGGAGTAATAAATGATAAAAAAAAATAATAAATCAATATTTTAAAAAGATAGGTTTCCTAATGTGAACGAAAATGCTGAAACTGAGATAACTGAGTCACCGAATGCGTGGCAATCGTGACGAAAAACATTAATGACACGGAGAAGCGAGAGAGAAAAAGCCGTGACCCTGTGGTAGGTCGAGGTCCCAAAAATAGATTTTCAGTGCCATCGGTTTCGGTAGCGGCGTAGCATCATGGATGAATGACGTCACCATACCCAGCACACATACCCACGATGACTATGCACTTCCTCCCCCAGGGTGATTTAAAAAATAAAAAAAAAGAACGAAAAAACGAACACTCGCACCTCTTCCCCTCGTTCTCGAAAGCCTGAGGCCCAGCTTTTTTTTCTAGTGAGCGAGATGTGAATCATCCAGAGGATGATCGAGCTATTAAACAGGATCGATGTTACGTGCTCGTCACCCACGCAAATACAAGCTTCCCCCTTACAATGTTATGCCCTCTAGACAAAACGATGTTACGAAATAAAAAAGAATTCCGCTAATATTAGAGACGAAATTTTCCGTTTGATTACATTTTTTATATCGAACGTGCAGATTATAGAATCATAAAAATTTGCCGATATGCGAAAAAAGCGTTTGATGTAGGTAAAACGAATTCGGCTGTCGAATACATACTTACCGTCAAACGGGGTTTTACTTTGAACAGGTTTTTGGAAGATTTTTGTATGTAACTTTTGTTTAACATTCTAAATTCCAACTTTTTTTGCTCCAATAGAACAATGTGTTCTTTTGCCATCAAATGTATAAGAGAATCAAGCCCCCCTCACTATTTTTTATATATTTTTAAGTAAATGTCCAAATAACCATGAGTGTGGGATTTCTTTGATAAGATTCGAAATTTACTTCCTCCGATAGGAAATTTTACGAGTAACTTTTTCAAAAGCTCACCAAGAAGGAATGAATGCGCCAAGGAACATTCGAATAGCTTAATTTTTGGGGTCGTGGCAACACGTCGAAAATTACGATTTTTAGAATCGCAAGGTGCCTGCAAAAAATGGCCTAGGGTGGGGCCAATTTTTATTTCCTCCAAAAATCCTTTAGTTCATGATAGGTATGCGTGTTACACGGGAAATTTCCGATACTTTTTCTTCATTTCATTTTGTTTTTGTTCGTAAAAATTCGCATCGCAACAAATATACTCTCCTCGTGCAACATATTCGAGCGCAGTCGCCGTCGTAATTACTCCTGAATATTCAAGTGACTCGCGTCGTGTTTGCCCGAGTCTCCACTTTGTCCCTTCGTTATCGCTGCGTATCGTTCAAAGGTAGAGAGAAAATAAAAAATAATAAAAAATGCCGCACGAGTGTACCGGGCGAACGATGGGGTCGTTCTTATCAGGCGCGCACACGAAACGACTGTTTCCTTGCATGCAGGGTGCACCGTATTCCGCGGTTCACCTCGTTGGCGAGCTGCGAGGTACGACCTATACGACGGCCGGACCCCTCGCGGTTCGTACTCCATAAGCGGTTATAGCTCTTCGTTTATTAACACGGAGGCAAGATGGCGAGAATAGGTAAGACGACTAATGCGTGTCTCGTCGGCAATAATGCATACGCCCTCTACCGTCCGTTTCAAGAACAAGGTCCGTTTGCGAAGTGCGCGTACACGCCGTTGCGTTTTTACACAATAGACCGGGACTTGCATAACGAAAAAGTAGCGGCGAGAGGTCGACGAGGGGGATATAAATATTTTACGTTGCGCTGAGTCTTGCGGATTAGCTGGAAACACCGACAGGGTAAAGTTGAATGGACTTTATAAGCGCATGTATAGCTGCGATATAATCGAGGTTCTCAATTATTTGAAAGTTACGCAAACGAAGGGCTGAGAGATTTTTTTGTAAATTATGAAGATTGATTATCATTAAAAAATACTAAAAATTTCAATCCTTCTGTCGAGTATTTATTTATAACGATTGATCAATTTTAAACAAATTCGAAAAGTGATAATTACGAGAGTAATAAAATGTCAACCCTTAGGGAATAAAATTAATTGGGATAAAATTATTCAATTTCGCAAAAGACGATAAGTAATAATTATAATTATTTGAAAAATAAATTGAAAATGCGGTTTTTTCGTAATTACGGATGTTTCTGAGAACTGACCTACGCAAGAAAATAGAATTAAGGCCTCGTCATCGAGATCGCGTCGCGGAGCCCCACGGCCTTGCCCTCGGCCTGTTCATCGATCAGTCAAATTTTCCGTTCGGCTCTTACTCCTACATGACCGGGTTAGGTCTCGACGCAACGTGCATATATTTATAGAAAAATTCAGGCAGCGTATATCTCGAAAAACCAAACAAGAACAAAAATGAAAAAATAAAGAATAAAAAAATAAATAAGTAACAAGGAAATGGTAGAAAAATATAGTAACAAGATCCTCAAGAGTGTCGTGTCGGGAATGCTGTCGCTATGATGGATGAGGGTGAACGGGTCGTTCTGTATATATATTTATATGTATAAAACCGCTTAGAGCCGTAGATTTAATGACCCACGTTGTAATAACTAGACGAAGAAGCCATTCGACGAATCGCTATTTTTGCTTCAAGACCCCCTCTCTCCCCCTCCCTCGCACATGCACACACACCCTTGTCCGGTGGATGGGTGAGGTTATGTACCGAAGCAGAGTGTTATACGTGGAACAAAACCCACCCGCACTGCACGAGAAATCGACGAAGTCTAGCCTTGACTGCGCGTGGGGGTTGCTATGGCGATGTACATGGCCGCCCCCGACCCTGCCGTGTCGTCGCCGGCGAACCTCTACCTTCCTTCTCTCTCCCTCTCTCTCTCTCGCTCTCTCTCTGCCACCCACCCCGACGTCGATTCCGGTCGTTTCACCCTCCTCTTTCTCTCTGTCTCTCTCGCTCTCTCGTCGCGAATCCTACGCGGCTAAGAGCGTGACCCCGACCTTTCAGGTGGATGACCTCCACTGCACCGGAGGGGTTGCGCGCGCAAACTTCCCTCCGTCACGAGCCGGCTCTCCTCCGTTGCTCATCCGTAGACGAGACGCGACGCCGCGCTTCCACCACCCTCGCGACTCGCTCCAACCAACGCGGACGGTCACCGCGCGAAACTGCGTACAGGGGATGCAAAAGTTCCGCCGAGACTACGCAAGCTTCGACCGGAATCGATCGATGGATAAACAATTTGTCATTTCATCCCCGATACCGGTCGCATCGAATGAGAAATTATCGAAACGCTGAACTCGTCTCAGACTTCTGTCACTGTTTAATTTTTAAAAAAAATTGTTATCGTCCCTCGATGGTAGAATTGCTTTTCGAACCGTGTCGAGAACTAAAATTACATTCGATTCGGTCGATTAAAAATTGGAATCTAGTTGTTACAGTAACATTTGTTTAATAATTAACAAATTTTCATGAATTTGAGAAGCTTTTATGACTATTAAATATTTGTTATTAATTCTTGAATTAAATAAATATTAATTATTCGTTATTTTGTTCAGAATTTTTATTTCCCAGATGAATTTATAAATTTAGAAAACAAAATTTAATATTGTTTTTTCTTCGTTTAAATTAATTCGTCAATTTATAATGTAATTTTCACCGAATATTCAGAAATATTATGTCCCTTATGTTAAAATTCCTGTTATAGAAATGTCAAAAATATTTATAGTTCGAGTGATCTTTGATCAATGGCTCAAACTGTATTAAAAATTAGTGTTCCGTTTCGTAGTTCGCGATGCTAGTGAGAAAAGTCAAAGTCTAGGAAACTTGCGCCATGACCCGATTACCCGTGCATAGGCGTCCAAAACTTTCATTGTTAGACGAGAGAAAGAAAGAGAGCCAGAGAGAGAGAGAGAGAGATCGAGAAAGAGGAGTTGTTAGTAATGGCTGCTGTAGCTATGACGACGCCAATGTACCAGACGTGGGGAGTTCACCCTTTCCTGTCTGCACCCACACGCATATACGACCCCGAAAGCCAACTTGCTGGCTGGCACACACCGACGAGTACGACGAGTACTCGTAGCCGATATACACATATATATGTCTCTGTGCACAATTTCCGTCTACCCTAGTCTGGTTCCACCGTCGGCGCCCGCACTCTACTTCAACTTTCGTTGCCACAGTGGAAAGAAAGAGAGAGAGAGAGAGAGAGAGTGAGAGGGGTTGAGGGTGAAGAAGGGTGGTAGGACGAAAGCGAGAGCAAACAAACCAGATAGAAAAACGAAGCGAGAGAGAGAATGCCTTGTCGGGCATGCTGAAGTGTTCCGGGGGTGGAAGCTCTTTCCCTACTTCTTCAACCCCCCCGCCGCCCTTAAACCAGACGCGTCGTTCTGCAGCAGCCACAGTCGACTCCGTCGACACACAGAATATTATTGCATACCATGCACGTATAAAGACCGAGAATGTCGCGGGGGTGAAGAAAACCCTCGACTGGAATTTCAGGGTACGGCCATTGACCGTGCCAAGTTCGGCCAGTAATTGGCAATGGAGTTTTCGAGCCAACATTCGACTAAAAATGTCCGACTTACGGAAATCGCGACCATCATTTACTTCTAAAATAAAATAGGACATCGCTGGGCTCTCGAAAATTTAGAAATTAAAAAACAATTCGACAAATCATTTTTGCATAATTAATTTAAGTTTTTATTTTTGTCGTTCTTTTTTGTTATTGAGAATAAATTCAAAAGATTTTTTTGTTTATTATCGCGACGATCGATGTCCGATGGTTTTATTATCGTAACGCTCGAGCCTTCGGGGTGGTAGGAGTCAAGAAGGGAGAGACGCGACGATGCAGCAGAACGGTGTTAACGCTCGGTTCCACTTTTTCCTCATGTGGGAAGGGACACATCTTGTCATCGACAGAGTGTGCTTCTGCATACACCGGAAAATTCGCGACGAAAACTATCCGAGCGTAATGAGCAACACGCTCGACCACGCGGCAATCGACCTATCGTTATTTATTCTCGCTAGCACAGAGACCCCTTATCATCGCCCCCTCTCGACCATCCCCTTTTCGTACCTCAAAGTGCTCGAGTCTCCGGACGAACGCTATTTTTCCACGTCAAGGTGTCAGAACATCATTATAAATAAATTTAATTAAAGAAACGTAAAATCATTATTTCTACTTTCGCGCGTTATTTATTCGTGAAAATTGATTAATTTCTCAATTAAATATTTTTTTTCGAATCAATATTCTTCCCTCTCTCGCCGATCATTCATTAGGGTCATCGTTTGTAATAATTTTTAAAAAATCCGTTGCATAATTCTTACAAATATGTGCGTTTTTAAATATTTCGCGTTATTTTTCGCATTCTTGATTAAATTGCTTAATCACACGACGAGTCAATTATATTTTTATTCAGTTGAACAACGACGATGATTTTCGCTCGTTCGAGAATAGAAAGAACCTCGTTGCTCGCTGGCGCATACGACAATATCTATCGAAACGCGAGAGCGCTATCAACCAATCCAATTAATACTCGTTAATTAGTATCTCGCGAGCTGATTCGTCGAACCCACGGTCTACGCGTTTTACCCCCATATCATTTTCATCGTTGCCACGTATATCGTGATTGCGCTATCTAGACTGCTGTACGTATATCTCGTTATATGTGCACTGACATAAAATGTGCCGTGAACGAAGACGAAGGGTAGAAAAGACCCGGTAGGCTTCACCTCTCGGTGAGTCTGAAGTGTGCAATTAGTGCGTCTCGCGCAGGTCTTCTGTCTCCCCTTTTATTCCTGTTTTTTTTTAAATACGAAATATACGATACGCCGTACCTAAAAATTAATGCCGACGAGAATTCGAGCGATACGTAGAAAAAATATTATCGAATAAAAATAAATTTCTCCGATCAATAAAATCCATTATTTTTCTGCACTCGTAGGTATTTATTTATTCCGTCGGGTTCAAATACATCGAATTTTCTAAATTAATCGTGAAATATTCAATACAAAATTCGTACTTACAGACAAACTTTTCAAGGATCGAAATATTTTTAAATTCGACTATTTTTTTTAAGTCTTTAAAATGATCGATTTGTGAGAAGTTTGCCAATTTTCGTACGGAATATATTTATGTGTATAGCCGATGTTTCGAGGGCGTCGTCGATCCTGCGCCTTAATAACCCGGTGACTGGATCCTCCAGTGGCGAAGCCGGGCCAACGACCACCTGCGTGTATCGCGTGCAACTGTAACACCCCCGCCTACGTTTACCGTCTCCTCAACCCTTTAGCAACGCTAGGAAAATCGTCGTCGTCGACCCGTTCTGTGTGTCGACGGTAAACTGTACGGTCCATGCGCGGAAATACGTTTATGCAGATACGGCAGATTAATATAAGTATATATAAGACTCGTGTATACGATTCATCATCTTATATATGTATATATATAAGATGATGAGTATGCACATATATATACATGTGTGTGTGCGTGTGCGTATATTTGGTCACTACAGAGACGAGCCCCTCGGCCGCTTAATTGGGCTGGCCTAATCGATCGCGAGCATTATGCATGGAAACGTATGGAACACGAACACGTTTCCCCCATTTCGTCGTACAAAATTTTACGTTCCGTTCGATACGATATCTCAGCCCTTGCGTGAATACGAATTATTAAAGAATTTGTTCAGTCGCGATAAAAGAAACGAGATGAAAATAAAAAACACGAAAAAAATAGCACGATTAATTAATTCACCGTGTTATTTTTTTTATAACGATAAGAATTAATTAATTTAATTTTAACGATTTTTATGTTAGCTTGGAACGTATGTCAATACCTAAATTGAACAGATACGTGGAAAGAAGGAATTTTTTTTTGTAGTTGAAAAAATCAATCGTTATCGATTTTGATGTGAAAGAGGGAGAGAGAGAGAGAAAAAGAATGCAAATAAAGGGGACGAACTTTTCCAAGCACGATGTCAGATCTCGAGAGAGTGAGGAGTCGCGTTAAATTTTGTTTATTCTAAACAACGCAACGTCTAGACAGCTTGGTAGCCTTTGTACAGAGACCGTCTCTCTTTCTCTCTCTCATTGACGACCCCTGTGCGACACCCGAACACCCTCGCTCCTCTTCCCACGATTCTCGACGTCGTACCCTCTTTCTACTCACTCGACGAGCTCGTCGTCGCGATTCATACTAGACTCTCTTTATCGTCTTGTTACAAGGTGTTTTTCGCAGTAGAAAACGCCGCCCGCCCCCTCCCACCCTCTCCGACTTAATGTCGATTCGAGACTCTTTGACGCTTTTTCTCGACGAAGCTCGATCGAGCTCGCTCGCTCGCCCGCGCACGTTTTTTTTTTTTTTTCAAGTGTCACATCAAAGTATCCCTCGCTATTTCTACTTTGAAATCCGTCGGCGTTAAAAACAAAAGCGCTTCCCTTTGACTTTTCGTACGCACTTTCGTCGCGACAAGTATTTTCTCCCCCTTAGTTTTTTTCAAAAGTTTAAGTGTAAAGCATCGCAGGGGACATGTACGCGAACCTTTCGACGTCCGTTTTGCGTTTCGATGTCAAAGACCTTCGATAATAATAACTTTAACAGCAATGATAATAATAATAATAATATTATAAAATTAATATTAATAATAATAGTAATAGTAATATAAAAATAAACTCTTTTACGAATCAGATAAGTTCAATGTTCGTTATCGATTCGAGGTACAATTTTGCCAAGATAATATCTTCCGCTGCATAATGCACGTCCCGGTCTACCTTTATTTCTTAACTTGGTTCACGTGCACCCGAATTACGCGAAATATTTTTGCAAACTTTTACGAGTTTGGGAAATATACGACGTGTCGAGTGGCTTGTTTCGTGTCGGCGTAACACGCCATCGGGGCTTCCGATCGTCGTATTTATCGTCGCGAGATCTCTTAACTTCCGGTCTCTTGCGGGTACGTAATAACCCTATTACCCGCGAAGATAGGGTGGGTAGCGCGAATTCGGGGCGGACGGCCCGAGGATCGAGAAAGCTCTCGCGTATTCGCAAAAATTTCGCGATACAGCGTGTATATATGTATCGTGAAAATAACGCCGAGGTGCATTAAGACGTGTAGGGGAAGGGCTTGGCACAGAGGACGTCGGAGTGGGTTGGTGGGTTCGCACATAATCGTGATTAATTAAAAACGGCTTTGGTGTACCCGCGTCGCTACCCTCTCGCGGAAAGTACATAATCCACCGGGTCGACGCCGTCGGTGATATGGCGAGCGTAGGGGTGATGGTGTTGGCGGCGCGCATCGATCGCGGTGGTTGCACACCAGGATAGGGTCGTCGTCCGCATTCTCTTTCTCTCTCTCTCTCTCTCTCTCTCTCTCTCTCTCTCTCTCACCTTCTCAGACTCGGGGCGTCGTACCTTTACTTGGCAGCCCCCGCCTCGAAAGACCCGAGGGGATGAAATGACGCGTGGCTTCTTTCTCACACCCTCGGCATCGCCCACCCGTTTCTTACGTTCCAGTTTTAACAATGGAACGATGCATACACGCCTGAATATATTCGACGGAAGAGAATGAAACGCGAGGGAGAACGGGAGGCTGTGAAACACCTTCGAGCAACCCCCGCGTCTCGTTTCTATCGAATGAAAAATACGTCTGTCAACTTCTTACCATAACTACTCCAAGTTCCATTCCAATTTTCTTATACGACAGACGCTGAGCAAAGTTTGGCGATACGTTACGTTTTTTTTTTATATTTGAATTATTTTTCTTTCCATGAATAAATTGTCATCTTTGCGTTGCTTTTATTGCGATGAAAAATGTAGACGTAATTCCTCCTAATCTTTATTTCCGTACAGTTTTTTTTCTTCTTTTTTATATCTCTTTGATAACTTGATAACTAAATCTAATGATAAATTTAAATTCTGAAAATTCCAATTCGTTATTATCATCGTTCGTATATTTTCCCCGAAGGGATAATTCCTTATTCGCGGTAAGTCTCTTTCAAATCGTGACAAAAGTTTTCGGGATCAAACTCCGTTTCCGGCTTGCACGCCTAATTAGTACGGAAGTCTGGAAAACGTCGCGGAAGTGTCGGATGAGAATTTAATGTACATATATATACGTATAAATACATAGTACGGTGGTATAATTCTAGGTGCCTAGCGCGTGGGAGAATCATAGTGGAGTAAACGGGAGAGGAAACTAGTGCTATCAGGTAGTAGTGTGCGCGACGCCGGTAGCGAGTTTTCATGGTTGGTAGTGGCGCCAGTTCGCGCGTGTCGAGAGAGCGAAAGTTCGCCCCAGTGCCTCCATCCTGTCTGCAGTGGGCTGCTGGTGCACGTTTCACCTTTCTCTCTCTATTTCAATCCCTGCTGGTTCTCTCTCCCTCTCTCTATCCTCTATCTTTCTCTCTCTCCCTCTCCCTCTTTACCCCATGCTCCCATTCGGGCGTCTTGCTCGTCGACCGATACGCGGGGGTGGCTATATGCACAACGTATAGACCGCTTCAACCCCTACACGTACTCCCGCGAAACTGCAGCGTTCGTGGCTGCCCAAGGGGTTGCCAACGCTACGTACTTTTACGAGCCGGGAGGTGCGACTCCCGTACGCCACCGTGAAACGGGAATATCGATTCTTATTCTCGGACAATGTAAAATAAATTTTATCGCCCGGCGAAAGTCATGATTTGGATGTAATAAAAATTAATACGCGGAAATTAACCGATTACGTTAGATAATCTCTATTTTGTTTCGTCGTGTCGAGATAAAATAAAACGTTTCTAAATAAATGCTGTCGAAAATCCACCCCTTCACGTAAAAACTCTCTATAAATCATAGATATGTCGTGGGCTCGAAGCACGTATGTATCGTTGGGGTTATCGCGACAATTCATCGAGTCAGCTCGTAACAAATTCCATTCTATCCTTGCAGACGATATCATTCACGAATGAGTGACACAATCGTTGGCTTGATATTTATTTTCATTTGAAAAGCGGGGGAGCACGTTGGGGTGAGATGGTTGCATGTTTCAAATTTTTATTTTATTTTTTTTTGTCCGAACGATGCAGCGTTAAGGATTTTACTACTGGGATACTACTACTGCCACGACTATATTCATGACTATATCATCCCCCCCCCCCACCTCATCCCCACATCAGCGACTAGTGAACTCGCTTTTTACTCTCGAAGCGAGAGTCGTTCTCGTCTTTCTTCCGCACTATCTATTTCCTCTCTGTTCGTTTCTCTCCCTCGTTATCTCTCTCTCTCCCTCCCTCTTTCCCTCTTGCTGGGATAAGGTATAGCAGAAAATGTGTGCCCCAGTATGTTTCACCCTTTCCCTCGTGTCTGGTCGCCCTTCCTTCCTTCCTGCTGTAGCTTCGTTCGTGCGCTCGCTCTAAGCGTATACAGTAAAGTTGGGAAATATGAACCACCGACATTATTTCATATTCTCAGCACTTACCATCGGAATTCAAATCGTCCATAACAGGTGTCGATTTTATTTGCAGTAAATTTACGGTTGTTTCGTCTCGTTGCATTATTTTCAATCAATTTATCTGATATTATTGAACAAATTGAAAATCAAATCAAAGTTCTTATGATAGTTCTAGGTGGAAAAAAATAAAAACAGATTTATGACCCGTTTGACCTTGCAACTTTTGAAAACGACGAAACAGACAGAATTGCAAACTACCCTTAGGTTATTGGTCGTAGGATCGACGTGTATATAGTACAAATAAAATTTACAATGTGAGAAATGTGTGAAAATGCAATTTGGCAGGAAAATCTGGTGGTCCAATTTAACGTACCGGGCCATATTACCCCGCATTGCCTTATATACGTATATAATAATATACACATACGCTACATACTATACTCCCGCGCTTAGCCACCCCCTCCTCGTACGCGGAGTATGCTGCACCGCGGCACTGTACACGAGTACGGTGCTCTACGAGGGAGCGCGAGCGCCATCAACGAGAGCCGCGACGACAAAGCTCTGGCGTGCTGCGGCGGCGCTCTCGAGCCCTCTGAATCAATACCGGCAGACATCCTAACTCACTGGAGGTCAATGCCTCGTTCCCGCGGGCCCGACGACCTCAACCTCCTCTACCTTCTACCCTACACAAGAACGGCGCGAACGTTGAATTTATGTGTCGGGGTGTCTGTGTGTGCGTGTTAGTGTGCAACCCGACTACCCAGATCCACAGAATCCAACGCAGACGTTGAGGGGGCTGCGCGCCGGAGACTCTGGGCGGCGCGCGGGGGGTGCAATCGTGGGGATGAGACGGTCGGGGGGTGAGAGAAAGAGAGAGAGAGAGAGAGACGGAGTTGATATAAAAATGAAGAGGGATGCAGGATGCAACGAGTGAAAATACGAGCAAGAGTGGGAGAGAGAGAGAGAGCAAGACGGGAAAGTTTGGCGACGAACAAACGTTTTCCATCGAGATCTCTCCTTTCCTCTATTTCTCTATAGACCTCGACGTCTCCTTTTTCGTCCTTCTCGACGCACACTTTCTTTCATCCCTTCTCGCTTTCTTCGCTCTCGAGCTTTCCGAGCTTTCACCCGGTTTTGCCACGTTCTCTAAGCTCACCTGCGCAAACAGAAATAAAACGAGAGTTCCAAGATTCCTCGATTCCGGAATGCTTTAGGAGGGATGATTAAATTTCATGTGAAGAATTCGATGCGAAATAACGTCATCCATTTAAAAATGATTTTCTGATAATTGAAACGAAATAATTAAAATTGACGCGACGAACGATAAAAGCTCGCGCTGCGATAATCGATCGGTACAAATCTCACTCGCGAATAATTTATGAATTATCGTAACGATGAATTAAAAACTGAGGAAGGGCCGAATGAAAAATCGCGAGGATTTGTTCCAGACGAGGCTCATCCAGACTCGCCTGTACAAAAGGGGTAAAATCGTCGTGTCTCAAGGGGCTCTTGCGACACGCCCTTAAAAGAAGAAAAACGAAAAAAAATAGGCAGAGGGAGAAAGAAAGAAAGAGAAACGGAGAAAGATGAACGACCGGGTGGTCGTGTCAAAATATTCGTTGTTTCTCGTATATATAAACATTCGCACGTAATAGGGATGAGAACGCATAATCGTGGCAGGGGGTAGGTAATGGCGAAGGGAGACAAAAAGGGTTCTCTCGCGATGCGCCCAATTCGAATGAAACGAAAATTTTTGCAATATGCACTCTGCTACCAATACCATCGTATACCTCATTTTTATACCCGACATATATATACGTGTATATACATATATATATATATATGTATAAAGATACAATAGTATTGTGCCGTATAGCGGTAACCAAGAGCCAGGACGATCCAACGAAATGGAACGAAATGACTACCGGGGGAGACAAAGACATTGACATTCAAAAGCATGGAAGAGCAGTAGTAGCAACCCCCTCCCGTTCTCCCTCTTTCTCTCTCTCTATCTCTCTTTCTCGTCTTTGTCTTTTCCATATCTCTTTTTTTCCTCTTCTCTTCTGCGTCTGTTCCGTCCTAGCGACGACTCGACGCTTCCACAGCACTCACCACCACCCTACGAAGTTTTACTTCAAGCCAGACGAAAAACCACCCCTCTCTTGGTTGCCCGTTTCATCCTCGGCCATGGCTAAATGCAGCTCGGGGGAAGTACCGTTTCGCGATCGTTCGAGCGAGAGGGCTGGCCCCGCGAAACCAACGAAGAAGTCCTACAAGAATACATTCACCTCGCGAATACACGGGGTTGTTCGTTGTGGTGGTAGTTGTTGATGCGGCATTGTCACTCACTCTCTCTCTCTCTCTTGCGTCACTGTTTCGAGACGTCTGAAAGGCCAACCCAGGAAGCCTACTCGATGGTCTTATCGAAAATGGCTTTCGCCCGTATTTTACCTACCCCACCCAAGATCCTCCCCATTCGCCAGTGTTGAAACAGTAAAGTCGACTTTATGAGCAGCGAGGGGTGAGAATATTTTTAACCAATGTATTACCTCGATACGAAGGTGATATAAAGAGATTCGCATCGAAGGATGTAAAAAAATAAAGTTCAAACAAATTTACATTTCGTTCGGAGTTCGACGGGTTAACCCGTGGATTTTCATGAATTCGTGTTATTCGAGCTAGAACTAGAGAAAAGAAAACGACTCGTGAGAAACGCGCTTTCGGATAACGAGCGACAGGACGTAAAATTAGAAGGATCGTTCAACTCTTCGCGGAACTTGAGACGGAGCCAAGAAAGCACCTCTCACCACCATCCCCGAAGAAATCTCCCTCGCTATATCGTTTTCTCTATCGTCGTCATTCTTTTTTTCTTTTTTTTTTCTTCGTATTGTTATTGTTACTTTTTTTTATCGCCACCTCGCGTTCTTCATATATTTCCCGCTACGAGGAACAAAGATCGTACGTTCGTACGAGAAAATCTTTTATAGAGTGTCCGAGGCTCGAGACAGTCTTAATATTCAGTAGAATCGCTCGACGAATATGCATCCTCGAGAAGGGATCCGAGCTTGGCTCGCTCGAAAGGGCCATATAGCGTGCTTGGGTGGTTGGCTGGCTGGCATCGTCGACCGAGGGGGAAAGACAGACATTGCACTTTCTCGCCCTTCTCCACGTCGCGCACATACTAGCGATATTCCACCCACGCGGCGCCCCTTCGCACTACCCTGTCTACCCCACGATGTATATACTACTACTACACATCTCTCTCTCTCTTTCTTTCTCTTTCTCTCTCTATAGATATAGATATATTACATATTCTCTCGTCTCCTCGTCGTGGCAGTGGTGGGCAACCTCCAGGACGTTGAGAGAGTCAAGTTCACCCACCGCCGTGCGCAGATCGAATGTGGCGACAGCCCTATTGCAGAGTTGCTCAGCTCGATTGGGTCCAGGCGATGCTTGGGATTTTATCAACGCAAAAAATTGTCAATATTGTAACAAAAAAAAAGCAACTTTCGTAATTCGAGATAATTTACATATTGAAACGAATTTTCTACCTCGCAGAGACGAATAATTGGATCAATATTCTGTGTATTATTAAATATCGTTCGATACTTTTCATCATTTTCTTGAAATTTCTCATTTCGCGACGAATTTTGATATCGAATGATTTATTATCATCAATTTTATTTATCATTGCACAATTTTTTTATTCCTCTATATCGTCAATTTCCATCTTTCGCGTTATCAGTGTTATCGACAATATTTCTCTTTTGCACATGTTGGTAGTTCGACGAATTCCCGAATTTACGTATAAACGATCGAGTGCCCCAAAGTTTCGGGACGAAGCGCGGAGAGAAATTTGGGAATTGGGTCGAGGCGAGATCGCGAGACGGGTCTCTGGCGCAGAGGGGGCGGAGGGAGATTTTCAAGGGTAGACGATCCTGTCTAGGTCTCTATTACTATGTCGTATCCACTATCACTAACACCACTACTATCTCCTCTATTACCCTCCTTCCGCTACTATTACATACGCAATATACGTCTGTGTGCGATACACGACATTAAATTTCTCGCAGACGTTCTCTTTGTTCACCGAGCTCGACTGAGGGCGGCACCCTCGAACCTCCGGTCGATCCGATATACGTGTGTGTAACGTTGAGTCCCGACGGAGATGGGAGCATTAGCCTTATTATCCAACCCCACTTTTCGTTACCAGCCGATCGATAAAAGAATGCAGCCCATGGTCAGGTCGTCGGACGATGCGAAGACTAACGTACCCGCATTTATACGCACTCACATATATATATGTATATATGTAGTGACAATGATATTCATCAACGTAGTAGGCGCGACGATGATTTCCATCGTTCCATCGCTCCTTCTCTCTCTCTCTCTCACTCTGTCTCTTACAAACGGGAACAATGATATCGCCCAGTAGGTAAAGACAAAAAAGTATTTGAAGCGAAAAAAAAACGAAAAAGATTAATAAAGAAAAAGTGAATGCCGTCAGAACACTCTCCATATTCACTACTCCATATCCGGACCATTGTCCTGGTCGTCGTCGTCTTTGTCGTCGTTCAACACCTCTCGGTGACGGCCTTGATCCCCGGCTCGATATGCTTAGCTCGAGCGACGCGAACACTCTTTGTCTCGTTGACGTTTTATAGCCGACGAAGCAGGGATGGGCACCATGGAAAAATAAAAAGTCTCGATAGTTTCTTTTTCCGTGTTAATTGGAAATAATTCCTATCGATCGGATTCGTTAATTTGTTTTTAATTTAAACAAGAAAACTAAATTTTCGATAAATATCGTCAAAATAAAGAATTCAAGTGTCGAAAGATTCATCCATGGTCCATATTCGCGCACGCGTATGTTAAAATTGGCAACTGGCCGGGAAGTGCGAGAGTTCGCTAAATCGCGTTTCGCGCGAAGGAAAAAATAAGATTGAAAAATAAAATTAAAAAAAAAAAAGATAGTGGAATTTGAGCGTGAAAATTCGAGTCTCCCCTGCTTGCCGGCACTTTCGTTGTAATTCCAGACGTTACGGGATTCCCCGATTCAATGTCGCCGGGCTGATTCTCACGTGAACCACACTGAATCAGCCTCCAGACTAAAAATGCAGTTTCAAGGTTAGCTATTTTTATTACCGTCGAGGAATTCGGTCGTTTTCTATTCACCGTTCGTTTCGAACCTTTGCGATGTCGAATTTTCAATAAGACTGGAAAAAAATTAATTTTTTTCATAATAATCACATGCAATAATTACAAAAATTAATTAATCGATAATTTGTTTAAAAAAAAAATAATTTACGACGATCTTTTCGAGAAATGATGATGAATTGATGGAACGTTAATGGGAAAATGTGAATATTCGTGTAAAGAGTGTCTGTAAACGTGGAAAATGCTGACTAGATAACTAGAAGAAGAAAAAGTCTCGTCTGCTCGTAAACGAAGCGATTGGGCGACAACTCTCAGGGGACGAGAGAAAGGCCAGGAATAGGCTAGGACGTTGGCGGGTGCCGAGTCCCTCTCTCTCCCTCTCTCTTTGCGTCCCTCCGTCCTCCCCCACCCTCTCTCACTCACTCCGTTCATCAGTTCAAGGTTGAGGGCGCGAGTATCCCCCGTTCCTCCGTTAGTGTAGAAAAGCATCGTCGCAAGCACCCGAGGACCAAAATACACATCCCTCGCACTCTCGATATATATAAACACGCGAGATAAAGCCAAGAAACGAGGATGAAGAGCAAGAAAGAAGCTGCGGAGGTGAAGGGGATTCTCGTCGTAAATGTAACCGAGAAATTCATTGCAAATTCTACCCAGTAACCTCGCTTCAATTTTCATCCCACTCTCCTACTCCCCCCTCCGCCGAATGCTTTTAATAAGAAGAACGAAAATATAACTTGTTCCCCCGAAATCTCGAGCTCCGGTGAGACTCGAATAAAATCCCCCCCACTCGCTCATTGACGCGTCGTCGAGAACAAAAAATGTCCCATAAAGTGTCACGATCGTTCATAAAATTGTTCTTCTACCGGGCGGTGGAGGGGGGGGGGGATGTATTCCGACGTAGGCCGAAAAGTTCATAAAAACCCTTCAGACAAATGGTTTTTTTTTGCAACCGCTTTAGTCTTTTATTTTCTCGTTTTTTTATTAAAAATGTCCTTGTCGCGATACGAGAGATTTGTACGACCTTCCGAAAATTGCTTCGACGAGTAAATAAGCTCGGTTTCGAAAGATTCTCGGGGCAAAAAAAAATTGAAAAAAAATTATCATTCCTCTCGATTCGTTCTTTTTCTTCCGCCTCGACAGATTTTCTTTACCGATCGTTTGTTAAAAATATGTTCGCTAATTTACGCCAAGTTCGTCGCGAGGTCGTTAAGCTCGGGAAGAATTAAAAAATGAAAAATCAAGAAAAAAAGAAAAAAACGTATACAAAGTAAACAAAAATGAAAAAAGGACGAGAAAGAACGTACGACGATACGCGTCGCCTTATATTGTCTCACGCGTTGTATAATTTATCGAGAATATTAAATATTTGCACGTCGTGACAATGTGATAAGGTTATCTCGCAATAGATGCATTGACCTTTTTACAATGGGAACGAGCGTCAGGGTTGAGAAACGGGGAGGGACCGATGGTCGGTGTGTCGATGACACTGGTGCTCCATAAAGATATACGTCCCAAGGGGGATGCCAATGGGGTGGGGGAACTCATAATATAACTAATTGTACGAGACGATCCTCTCGAGGCCTTTTGTCTCCTTATTCTCGTTCTCCTCTTCGTCGTTCGTTCTTTCGTTCGTTAGTCGTGGAGGCAATGAACCTTCGTTCCACGACCGAGGACAACACTCTTTCGATAAATCGATATACGCTTTATATCGATATCGATCGAGCATATAACTATATATACGACCTTCGATCAAACTAGAATAATTTAACAATCAACGTCTCGTTCATTCATCGTTCGTCGATCGAAATGCAAAATAGTTCATTGCCACAATAGCGATCGATCGAGTATGAATTATTAATTCGTACCATGAAATAAATTTTCCAAAGATACGATAAAAACAAATGTTACGGAGTCACGGAAAGGTCTCGAACGTTACTTTATTTTTGTTGTTTTGGATTATTTCCAAAAAGAGACAAGTCACTGAGAATATCGCGGGAATTTATCCGAGACGTTTGGCGTTGTTTCGGTACGTTAGAGACGACGATGCGAGGGGATTTTTCTACTGGCTAATGGTCCCGAGGTCTAGCCACTTTCCATCTCTTCGACGACTCGTTATATCTCGGCTTCCTTCCTTTTTCTATCCAACCAGTCGAATTCGATATTCGAGCCTGTATCGAGCAAAATTTCATCGTGAAAAACAACCTATAAATCATAATTATTTTCTTCGTCGAGTACGTCGAAACGACGAAGGTCGAGGGTTCCGGATAAGGAGTCCATGAATTTTAATGAATTTCTCGATTTTTCGTCGCTTTTTCTCGTCGTTTCGCGATGTCTCGTTTATTCAGAATCTCGAACGTTGACGATCGAATCGCGAATTATTCATTGTTCGATGGGATTAATTATTGTTATTATTTATCGAATCTCGACCAGATGGCTTCGATCTCCCTCTCGCTCGATAATTGATTTGTAACGCGCGTCTCGACGCTCGAGTCTTTCATTACGTCGCATAAATCAACTACTTTCTCGACGCTCTTAACTATCTCGTTACGACGACGGTACGAGAGATATTGACCTCTCGATACTCGAAGAAATAAGTCATGAATATTCCGAGGCCTAGGCTAATCCAGTCTTATCCCTCGTACAACATTCTCGACTTGTATCACAGGGCAGATTGCGCGTCTGGCAACCTACATTTTTTTCGCTTTAATTAAGCATCGGCGACGAAACATTAAAGAGAATAATTTACATCTTCGATCAAGTTCCAAGATGAAAACTTGATTAATTTTATCGATTAAAAATTCTTCTATTTTAATGACAAACTATCAAAGTCGACAAAAACATCCAATGAACGATAGTTATTTTCACACGTTTTCCTAAGTTTCATCGGGCTGTCGTGAATTTACGGTAAACGAACGAATTGAACTTATTAAAAAAATTCATAATTAAATGTTTAATTCCACGACCGTATAACTAATGAATAATCGAATCGTGATATAAACATAATACATTATAACGAAAGTGAGATTGGTGAGAGAGAGCGTCGAGCGAAAATTCAAATCGTGAAGGTACAATGCACCTCGGTGCAGTCGGGTCAAGGCCGTATTCCCTCGTGATGAGCGCACACGCGGTTCTCTCTCGGCTGAGTCATTCTTCACTGCAGCAGCAGCAGCAGCAGCAGCAGCAGCAGCAGCAGCAGCAGCAGCAGCAGCAACAGCAGCACCGCGGTGCAACGTGCAGTATTGCATGGCCACGGGCGCACGAGGGAACGAGCGCAAGAGCAGCATAGAGGCCCTCGCGAGTGCATCGAACTCTCGTCGGGAACGCGTGATGACCGTTGCAGCTGCAAGCAGGCGGGCCGGATCACGACTGCATCGGATTCGCGCGCGATGCACTGCAAGCTCTCTCTCTCTCTCCCTCTCTCTCTCCCTTGCTCGCTCGCTCGCTAGCTAAATTCCCCCCTCCCCCTTGCCTTACTCTTCTTCCATCCTCATGCCCCTCCCTAGTTCGCTCTCTCTCTCTCTCTCTCTCTCTCTCTCTCTTTCGCTGTTAGGAGAAGCACGCGCTCGCGTAGAGTCCTCGGCTCGTCTCGTCGTAGCTCGGCCGGATTCGTGGCTTGTGCATTCCGCGTGCATCAACTCCCGGGGACCGTCCTCGAGAAAATGCAACCCAGAGTGCAATGCCCAAAGGCCAATGCTGGATATACACGTATATACGAGTGCGAGCGAGAGAAAAGGAGGGAAGATGCATCGAGGTCCAAACAATTGCAACTCGACGACGGTTCGTGACCCTGGACGATCCCTCTCCATCCTTCTACTTCTTTATCTCGTTTTTCCCGCTCTCTCTCTCTCTCTCTCTCTCTCTCTCTCTCTCTCTCTCGTGCTTCATACATTGACGACTCGAATCTCGGACAGTCCAGTTGCATTCTCGTCTTCTCATTGCGTAGAATGATTCGCGCATGATAGAATACAATTTTCACGAAAATTCGTTTTTGGTAACATGGACTTGTTTCGATTAATCATGAGTTCGATAAAGTTTCTGTTGCCAATAATTCGACGATTCTCGAATAAGACAAACGGTATTTCATTCAAAATGACAAAATGTACTTTAAATATTAATCGTATGACAAACGTTTATTTTTTAGAAAAAATTACAAAAGCTTATTTTGTTTATTTGTTTTTTTGTTTCAATATGTAGACTCGTAAAAATGGGTTATCGCCTCACTGTAACGTATCAGCGATATTTCATACTCCATCGCCGAGTTAAATGAAGCGGGTTACACTTTTCTCACGTTTATCTTTTATCAGTTTCTTTCACTCTCTCTCTCTCATCCTCTTCCTCAGTCTCACTGTCTCCGTATATATGTTCATTGCTGTCTCGAAGCGGACGAACGGCATGTAACTCTGGATCTGTTTGAGAAACGCTGAAGGGCCGACGCACCGAGCAGGGTTAACGCACTTAACGACGGACGGAGAGTTACACGCAGCGAAAGACAGAGATAAAGAGCGCAAACAGCGCTGGCACCGCATGCAACTATATATATACGACTCAATGCACATGCATCCCTCTTTCTCTCTCCCTCTCTTTCCTCTCTCTCTCTCTCTCTCTCTCTCTCTCTCTCTCTCTCTCTCTCTCTCTCTCTCTCTCTCTCTCTCTCTCTCTCTCTCTCTCTCTCTCTCTCTCTCTCCCTCTCACTGTATATATATCGAGAAGCCGATGATCGAACGAGAGGTGCGTGCACGCACACTATAAAACAAGAATGAGAGCCCCGCCAGTGCCAATACATCGACGAGCTCACACGCACGAAGAACCGATTACACCCTTCGTTGTCGCACTCGGCCGATGAACGAGAGAGAGAGAGAGAGAGAGAAAGCTCTTGTTCGTACGACGACTCGCCATGGGCTTTACGAGCAGTCGGGGCTTGGAATGGAATACTGATCTGAAAACGTGTGCACTCCGATGCTCAGGAGGAGTGCAGCGGGGCAAAGTGCATACAAGAGACACATACATACGTAAAATACACGCTACAAACGCAGCGGGTGCAACAGTGCATCGGACATACTTTCGGCCGGGAGCTTGCCAACTACAGAGCGTTTCAGAATTTAAGATTCAAACAAATGCATCAAATATCAAAATCAAACTTTTTCTCGAATTAGATAAAAAAAATTGTCACGAAAGAGAATTATTTTTTACGAAAGATTTATGAATAAATTTCTTAATTTTTATCACCGGGACGAGGATCGTTTTAGTAGAATTGAATATTTCAAAATTTTTGAAATTTTTCATGTTTATATCGCAAAGTTTGAAATTTGATAAGAATTACTTTCGCGATCGGCGAATTAATCGATAATTAAGGGATTAGCATCGTTTATGAATCGTACTGTAAGCGCGGATGCAGCGAGGGTAGTAGTTGTATGCACGACGGAGATCACTGTCCCCGTCCAAGGCCGCGGGGGCACCGCCCCACTGAACCAATTGTGCCACTTTTATGCCCGACGGCATCATTTTTTCACACTTTTATTACTCGTAAAATACGTTATCCGCAACGTTCACGTCACGAGCGTGACGTGTTTTCGCGAGGCATGTGGGTATACGCTCGCGCTTATATCGTGCCCGTTTCTAACGGAATGTCTCGATAACGCGTTGGCTTGGACAAATTCGAACGTCTTGTCTCGCTCTAGCTCGGTCCATCGTGACGATTGGGAAAAAATGAAGCGAAAAATCATTACTTCACAATTCTTTTTTTTCGTTTCTTCTGGCTTCGAGATACACGACATTGTGACATTGAAACGAAGAAGTAACATAAAATTATCGTATTACTTGCCGTATCGGAGAAGAATTACGTGTTATACGATTAAAAAAATATACGAATTAATTATGAAATATCAATGTCGATAATCATTTTTTTTTCGATAAATATAATTTTCCTTTAATTTCCTAAATGCGAAATAGATGAATATTTTAGATTTTAAAAAATGCTTTTTATTTCGTATTTGAATAATGACAAAAAAACCTCGAACATCGTAAGGATGGGAGCAATTCTCGTGAAAAATTCTATTTTAATAAAAAAAAGAAACCCATTATCGAGGATAAAGAGGTCGGTGGACCATTTTTTATTCACATCCGTCGAGAATATTTCGTGCGAACGAGACGTGGGGATTTGCGAACCCCGGGAAATGCGTTCGGAATTGGGAACCCCCAGACTGGAGGGGATTGACCCAGACACCCCCTCCAGTGCAGACAACTCTCTCTCTCTCTCTCCCCCCCCCCTCTCCCCTTTTCACAGTCGAGTCTCTCTCGGGCTGTGGGCTTCGGGAACGTTATCCTACCGAGGGATGTCGAGAGGGCGAGGACGAGAGAAGAAAAAGGCAAGGGAAGCGAGGGAGTACGATAAAGAGTGGGGGATGTTGTACTATAATCCCTCATCTGGTTTCGATAGAGTTGTGCACCACTCGTATAGATCGCCCTAATATCGTAATTCAAACGTTTTATTATCCTTGAAGTATAAATTTGCGAATTACAATTTTCCGTGTTTAATTTTGTTTTTTCTCGTCTCGATCCTTCGCTCCATTTCGAATCTCTCCCTAACGAACGTTTCCGTAAAATACACCGGGGTTGTGAACCCCGGTGAGCTGAAATCCGGCAGGGAGACAGACAGACAGACAGACTAACCGTGAAAGGGGGTGACCCAGACGCCCCCTCCACGAGGATGTTTTCAAGCTTCTACCCGGCCGTACACCGCATTGGATAACAATTGCGCTGGGGGAAAAAAGTATGCTGTAGTGCACGCACATCACCGCGAATTCACACGATATATACTTACATACACGTGCACGAATGTGTAGAAATGCATACACGCAAACGTAAACGTTGTGTATGATCGTATGGTTGTAGCGGTGAAAGTTGTAGTAGTAGCGGTTTAATAACCAGATACGGGGTCATTGTTACGACAATTCCAATACGTACGTTGACCGTTCTATTCTCTCTCTTTCTCTCTCTCTCTCTCTCTCTCTCTTAACGAAGATATGAGCTCATTGCATGAATTACGATTTATCGATCCGTGCAACGATCATGAACCTTCTCTGTCTGCAGTCTCCTGACTATGATTTCGATGCGACGGGGTATGTTTTTATAGTACTCTGTGCATTTGTTTTTTTACTCCAATTTATGATTTTTATTATTAGTGTCATTGTTTTTCTTCTTCATCTTCTTCTTCTTCTTGTTCTTATTATCATTATTATTATTATTATTATTATCAACAGTAAAAAAAATAATGATATCAATGGGCAAAATACAAAACTATCCAATATCAATTTGCAATCTTTAGTAATAAGCGTTATTACAATTTTTAGTACTTAATTTGTTTATCGATATTATCAATATTTTTATCGCATACGTTTGTTCACATTGTTCCGAGTAGTCTGGAAACCCTTTCAAAAGTAATGGACGTTCCCGATGCACACGAGGATATCGACGATAATTTGCAGGGTGAAAATGGCGTGGAAGCCGAAAACAAAGAGACGTGGAGAGAATTGGGGTGGATGGAGCAAAAGGAAAAGAAGGAAGAGACAGGGGAAGGGTGGATTTGCGCGTCGACCGTCATAGGACGGAATGCCATCGTCGGGACGACGCAGTAGAAGGGTCGGAGAAAAGACGCGACAAGGGTAGAGCGAGGGCGGTCGTGTGGTGTTGCTGACCCGACGACCGCTCTGTAACCTTGCTTCTCTCTTTCTCTCTCTCTCTCTCTCCCTTGCTCCTCTCCCTCCTTTCCCTCGCTTGCTTGCACGACGTACCATCCAGATATTAAAACGACCTCTCCTTCTCTCTTTTTTCTCCGAATTATCTCGAGGTTTGCACCCTCCAATCATACATATATCTATATATAGACAGATAGATAGATAGATATACGTACGATAAGCTGCCAGAGACGTAACCGTCGATAAATACGTATTGAAAAGGAAGGGGTGAGAGGGTGGAAATTCCCCTTGCCAAATTCTCCTCATCGAAACTTTCTTATCGCAAAGAAGTGAACGAAAAAGCTCGCGAATATCGCGAGAAAGACGAATGAAAAAGTAAGAAAATGCCGTAAACACGACTTTAGTCCAAGAGGGATGGATTAGATCTCGAAGCTGTAAGGGATGACTAATTATCGGAAAAGTTTTATTCCGTTTTTTCTTTCATGATCGTTTCAGATTTATCGTACTTAGACGTTAGACGTACTTTCGTTCTTTGTTTTTTGACGCGTCACCCTCTCGGTAGGATATTTAATCTTGAGAAATATACGCAACCAGACGCAAGGGGTCGCGAGGTACGCAATCGGGTTTATACGCCCTTGCTAATGTGTAGCAGACTAACCACGAATACTTTCGTTTTGGAACGTTCGGCGAATGAGAGGCCGAAACACATGGGGGATCGCGCAATTTTCGCACTTCTCGCAACCCCGTGGCTTCTTTCTCTCTCGCTCTCCCTCGCTCTCGTTTCTGTTGCAAGTCGTTAAAAATAGAGGCTCCGTGCGTATATCAAAGACGAAGGTCATCCTAACGTCTGGGTCAAGACCCTCTGCTTAAACAAAGACTATCGAAACGAGGCTGTTTCGACGGATGAAGGGTAAAGAATACGCCCCTCTATGTATATGTGTTTATGTTTGTGGGCTATTCGTTATTTCGTTACGAGCAGATAAAAGGATTTGCGATGAAAATAAGCGACCGCTGTGTATCATTGATAATACGTTTATTCATTTTTGTCAGAATTGGTGTCAGTAAAATTTACAAATCGTTGATAAATTTATTTCGAGGGTGTCGAGGTCATGGAGTTAAAACGCAACGGCTATAATAAATAATAATTATATAAATTTCATTTAAAAATCGTGACGTATACGTTAATGTAAACGCGAGAGATTAATAAAATCTATTTTTTGAATTTTACGATTTTCGCGGGCTTTCAACGCCGCTTTTGTACAATTAGCCGTATCGGACAAGAGATAATCTTCTTTTCCTACTCGATAAGGCGGTGACGGTACCGACGTAATTATCAGACGTTCGTATTTCCTACTTTATCGATTATCAACTAGTTTCAGTCGGTAAGTAACTTTAGGTAACGAAGCGGCCCGAGAGATAGCGCCACCGTCGCCTTCGTCCATCGATCGCGTCCGCTCTACGCTCGGGGCACTGAAACTCCCGAGATTTGGGAACACGACGGGCTCTCCATGAAGTTGTTCGATTATGATAAAGAAACGTTGACTAGACAATGAACGAGATACAAATTACATTGTTGTAATATAATTCAGTATTTAACTCTCGTATTCGTCTAATTTATCAATCAAACGTTCGATTTTTCATGAATACTCGTGGTGGAATAGAAAAAAAGAAACTGTTCCAAAAATTATTACGGAGTTGGCCGTCTGTGTTACTTTCGTCGTTGACGGCATCGTCCGCCAGACGGCGCGGCGTCTTCGTTCGCCAAAAAAAAAAGATAATATTCGACCGCACATGCGGTGTCCCGAAAACGAGTATATCTCTCGGCGCGCCATATTGCCTCTGTTAGAAGCACAGGGAAAAAACATTGTGTTCACGTGGAACGCCGCATTACTAAGTACGAGCAACGTTTCATCAAGTGCAACATTTTCAAAGGAGCTAAATTTCACCGGATACGTCGTTACTGTTCAGCGTAAATTTGGAGCCCTTCGGTGAGTAATTAATCGTTTATTCAAAGCCGAAAAATATGCTTCGCCGCTACACGCCCGCGTGCCTCATGCTACCATCGGCGGCGTGGCCGCTTTCTTGTTTTTTCATTCCTATTTCTCAACCATCCTGCTCGTAAATTCTCAAACGTGATGTTTTTCTCCACGTTCTCCTGAATCTCGAATCTTCGATCTATCGATCGTCATGAGAAACAAAGACGAATTGTTTTCTTTTACTTTCACACACGTAGATCATCGCGACGTGGTAAAAAATCTAACCCCAAGAATCACGGGCGGATGCTATTTTTCCCCGTGCGTAGGCCATTAGCCTTGCACAATATGGACGCGGGGCGAGAGAGAAAGAGAAAGACCGAATGTGTGTATATATGTGTGTGAGAGAGAGAGAGAGAGAGAAAGATAGAGAGAGTACAGTTTCGAACGCAACACGTTGAACCGGTCGAAACCTTCGGCGTACGACACGTACTATATTCGTTGAGTAATCGTATTTTTCGGACATTGACGCCGTTCCCGGCAGTTTATAAGCTCATTCGTTCTGTTACGGGAAGAACGCGACAATATCCTTGCCAATACCTGTGTGTAAATCTATCGTATACCTATGCATGCGCGTATATATCGTGGTCGAAGTTGAATATACAACATCTGGAAATAGCGTGCTCCCCGAGCATTCCACGAGCGGCTGCGCCTTGCCGGGGAATCGTTGAGTTCCACGACGACGTACTTCCACGAAGATGGTATACGTACACGTACAATGTATATATCACGGTATAACAACACGTACCGTGGCGAACGAATTTAATTTACTCACCTGAATATCTCGCGTCGTTACAATGTTTATTTCGATTATATCGTTTTGCTGGAACAGCAATTCCCTCTCGTGACACATACTTACTCGTTGTGAACGCTTCGGTGTAATAATATCGTTCGACCCGACTGTTGTAAACAGAATACGACGAGTGTGTAAACGAAGTATGATCATCAAAATTCAACGCCTTTGCTGTCACCCAAGGCGTTGAGTATTTCTGAGTAGTCTAACAATCAAATTACACAATTAATACTACCAATTGTAACCATGAACATACATCGATTAAACACTCGAAACTTCAGCCAATTTTCTCTTACTCATTCATCGTAAGAGAAAACTTTTCTCGTCTTAAAGTCGTTGACTCGAAGACTCTTTTCTATTTTTTAAAAAAAAGTATATATACAGCGCCAAGTAACCTCCATCTCTAATGTAATGATAGAAAGAACAAAAATCCTCGCTATATTTAACCACCGGTCGTAGTTTTGAAAAATTGCAAATTCGATCGATCCTCCCGGTACGTTGTACACACGCGAGAAATATTTAATTTCTACGATTATTAGTAGGTAATAATCAAATTCGATGAATAATAGGGGTCGAAGGAGGGAGTAAGAAATCGATAACGGGTAGACCATCGATAAAAAATTACAATTTAAGTTCACCAAAGATTTCTGACCGTTTCGTTGATCGAATGATAAATATCGGGATAACGAACGTTTTTCGATAATAATAAATATCTTACGCATCGATGAGAATTTAGAAATGAAAAAAAAAACGTTGGTGCGATTTCTTAGCGTTTGAAACTCTGACCCCAGATATTTGATAATCATCGTAGTATCAAGAACGTTTCTAGGACCGCCGAGATACGGAACCAAGCTTATTCAATGCCGATATATATATATATATATACAACGGCAAGCTTGAAGCGTTCTTGAGATATCCACGAAGAAAAAAAAAATTCGGCCGACGATAAATCTAGAAGCGTTTGAAGAATTTCAGATTTATATCACGATCTCGTAACGATCGATCGAACCTTGAGTCAAAATCTGAAATCTTGTAGATTATTTTTTAACGCATGTGGTAATACGAAACCGCGCTTACCGTTCGCGAGTCCCTTCGATACGACAAATCATTGACGAAACAAAATGTATTTCCGTTTCTTGAGTGTCCTTAGGAAGTCGCGAACGTGATTTTTCGGAAGAAATCGTAACTGTTTAACAAACGCTCTCTCTCTCTCTCTCTCTCTCTCTCTATAAATATATATATAGATTAAAATATTTATATATAGGAATACACATGTAGGTTTGTAGTGAAATATAACCGGGATGACTCATTGCAAGATCCACGCGACTAGCCACACAGATCTCGAGACTTTCGTATCGTGGCTTCTCGCAAACAACGTTTCGTAGAGCCAAGAGTCCAGCGTGAAAACTGTTTTAGCAAGCGAGCCATAGGGAGAAAGATAAAGAGTAATGACTCCTCGACGATGCGCCATGATAGACATTTGGCTTGGCCAAGGCGTTACGTCGTGCTCCCTAGGTCGAATTTAAAAGGTCTTAAACGCACATTACGTTTTGTTCGTTGTAAATACTTCATTTAAATTTATCGCACGATCTTTTTTTTTATCTCGGGAAAAAAAGGCTGGTTAAATATCAAAAATTAGATTTTTTATTATTTTTGTATTTAAATGAAATCATGAATCAGGATAATTGAGTCCAGGGTAGAAAAGAAATCGTTATTTGAATTTGAACGATGGCAAAAAATATTTTATCACAAATCTTGAAAAATAATTGGGTCTTTTAAGATTTTCAGACTTGACTTTATTTTTTTCGGGAAATGTGTCCTCGATATGCGTTTGCCTAATTTGCAATCTGCTCTTTCATCGTTCTTTTATCGTTTTCACTGTATCGTTGGTCGTTTCTTCTCGTTCATTCTTCGCTCGCCTTAAACCGGACACTGTTACCTCACCGACCTCGGTCGTCTCTACAGGAACATTCCAAGCGCACACTGAACCTTCCAAGACACCTTGTCGCTTCACGAGCATATATTCCTCGAGCAGCGAATCTACTGCAAAATTGCTACAAAAACGAGTCTAATCCAAGAAAAACAACCAATAAAAAACAATTCTAAATTCTAGTATTCACTCATCACGTGGCAAGAAAAATATTCATTCGAAGGTCACTAAAACCCAAACAGAATTGGAAATTAATTATATAATTCATCATTTTTTTTCATCAAAATTCAAACGATTTTTTTGTGCTGATAAAAAAGAAAAATTGAAAATATTCGACAACGACGATGCCATTGAAATGGACTAAATCACATGGACCCAGGGCGAACGAGCTAGCTGTGTAACCCAGTTCTGTGGGTTCCTCGAGAAGATCCTCTTCTCTCTTCGTCGTTGATTTTTATCGCTTCTCGTTCCCCAAGTTACTGGTTTCCCTTCTTTCTTTTTTCTTTCGATTTTTTTTCTTCACCGTTCCCATCGCATTTTATTTTTCTTTCGTCGTTTCCAACCCAACGAACCATTGCGTTACAAGGGTTGCATCGACGAAACGAGAACTCGAAGCGAACTAGACTCCTTCGCGAATTTTCGATTTATCTTCCCCGACGTCCTATCGCCGTAATTTAGTGTCGAGGTATTCATCGCTAAGCCTGTAGTAACAGTGGCAAATTTTTTCCGTGTAAAATTCTCATCTCGAACACGGTCTAAATTTGTCAGAATAATTTTACGCAGAAAACGCGATAAAATTACGTTTCTGCATCGATAATATTTTATTATTATTATTTTTTGAATGAAAACAAGTCGTAGAAAATTTTGTTAATTACGAGATAATTGTGTAAATGAGTAAACCCTCGTAGTTTATTTTTATTACTACGCACGACGCTAGCAAATTTTATTTTCACTGTGTAAAATTGTTTCTAAACTTTCGTTGTGCAAGTTCAGACTCTGAACTTCGAATGCTCGTAATGAAAATTGGGTGAGCTGGATAACGAAAGGAAAAACTCGTATTCACGTGGTCGAGGTCGAAAAAGTTTGTCGTCTCGACCAATCCCTGACACGCGAGACACAGAGTCGTCGAACTGGGCGTGGAAATTTCCGATGCGTACGAACAGGCATTTTTTTCTTCTTCTATTTGCCTCGAACTTTCGTCGAGGATGCCGAATAAGACATTTGTGATCGATTCTCGCGTTACGAAGACGAGGCGAAACGCTGATGAACGAGACTCGAGCTCGAATTTAAAAACGGTCGAAAATCGTTAGTTTAAAAAAATTGCAGTTTCATTACTCGTGACTAATTGTCTCGATCGAAGAATTAATTATTTACTCCGGTAATAATCAATTTTCCATAAACGTCGTAGATTTCTCAATTATTATCAATTATTTTCCCATCAATTTCCTCTCGACCCTCACAAAAATATCGATAAATCTAAATATTTAAACAAGACGATATTAATGTCCGTTTTCTTCGACTTTTAGAAATATTTCCTCAACTCGAAGTAAATTATTCTTGATATACCTGAATTAACTTTGATACAAATAATTAACTACCATTGTCCCTTTATTTCCATACACATTTAAGTATTCATTTTTCTCTGCATTACAATCGATCCTATCGAAAGGAATTTTCTTTGGTAAATGTCCAAATGACGAGGGTCACTTCGTACCCTGAATAAATTTTGATAAATTCGAGCCAGTCCCGAGATATTTCAAGTCGACGTTGTTGTTTCCGTCCTTCGCATTTACCTGTTACACAGACGGCCGGTAGTGAATGAATTCCGTATACCTGTCGTTGGAGAAAGAGTCGGAGAAAGAGACAGAGACAGAAACATTTATTTCCCTTCGACTCGAGCCTCGGTAATCGTCTCGGCGTTGTTATTATCACCTGGAAACCTTCGCGACTCGATTCGTCGAGACCGACCGAAAGTTTCGCCGCGTCTGCGCGTTTATTCTCGAGTTCCTCGACGCGTCTCTCGCTGTACAATCTCTCTCCTACCTGCTCGAATCGACCACGTGCTGAAAACCGGTGAACGTGCGAATTTCCCTTCCAGTAATGTGCCGTTCGCGATCAAGTTTGCAATACGGCTGCTCGTGCGTTATCGTTTGTCCGACTATTTTTCCCCGCGTTACACCACCGATCGATCTAACAACGTTCATCGTTGAATTTTTTCTTCAAATTGTTTTCTGAATTTTTGTCTTACTGTTTTTTTTCCCTCTTTAGTGTGTTATTTGACCGGTTTTTTTTTGTTTGCGTACGTTGGGTCGTGTATATTAATTATAAAAGTGTCCATATGCCAGTTTCGTTGAATAAGAAGTAAAATTCTGAGATTGTTCAATCTCGCTTGGTCATTCGGAGTATCGTCTATCTATCGATTATTTTTAGCATGGCTCTAACTCCGGTGAGTCGAGTTTATTCATTTTTATGTTGTTCCTTCCTTCATCGTGCTAGTGCATATGTTTTATTGATCAATTGCGCATCGTCGCGCAACTTGTTGCAATTTCGCATTCGCCACTCCACGAGGCAATTGGACAGGCATTTATTTTTGATAGTTTCGCGTACGAATCGATCTCTCTCCGTTGAACGCAAGGAGATGGAATTATCGAACTCTCTAATTAGTTGCCTCAATCGTCAATTTGCGGTTTAGAATTATTTTCACAAATAACAACAACGATAGGACGAATCAATTTTGTTCTATTTTCATTTGTTTTCGTATATTTTTCATTTATTTTTGTTATTTGATTTTATTGGCTCTTTTTTGTATTTCATTTTATTCGATCTTTCTCTGAACAACGAAGCATTCATTGGGATTTGCTAGGAAGTGTACTTCCTTCGATCGATACAAGAATGATAAGAGTTCTACGAACGATAAACTTCGTTATTAAGTTATATTCGGAATCCAACGTTCATACGACTCGACGTTGAATTTTAAGTTTCAAATTTCTCGAATCGTTGGTCATTGTACGTTCGTCACTCGCTATCGATGTTGATTCAAACGCGTTTCAAGGCGAGTGAAGAAAAAAAAATTGTTTGTCATCCACGTACCAGAAATTTATTCCCTCGGAATCGCACCGATTATCGATCTCCGTTAATTCCTACAGCACGAACCTATCATAAAGAAAATATTACGAAATTCGATAAAAAAAAATATTCGTTATCGAAAAATGAGCAATTTAACTCGATCGAAAATTATTCAATGGATTTCACAACTTTCGTATTTTCGATATTTTAAAACGACAAGTGGATCGAACTTCGCGAAGCTTAAAAGTATCGAAAGAAGAACTTTCTATATTGGTGTCGTTAAAAATTTCGAAAAGGTGCATAAAATTTAATAGAACGACCGGGGTACGGATTTCGTGCCTTGAGATTTCCATTGGCATTCATGAATTACCGTAGCAATTACCGGCGAAACTTTTATCGCCCGATATTACAGGTCAATGAGCCTGGCGGGCTCGCTCGAGCTTCTCTCGAAACGTTATAGTATAAAACATATTCTACACGTATATAAAAACATACGTACACGTACGAAGATCGACTTTTCTCCGTGAGCTAACCCGATTGCCGGAGTACCAGCGAGAAAACCGGTTTCTCGCACTTGAGGCGACTTGGCGAAAGTTCAGCGAGGTTTTTGCTTCCCCTCCCTCTTCGCCCACGTTGCCATTTTTTCGCACCCTCTTATTTACCCAATTTTTCTTTTGTAGAGTCAATTATTCATACGGATCTTTAATTCGAGTAGAAACTGAGATAAATCTTGAATTTTAAGAATAGGGATAAAACTGCAAGAATTCTTACTTGGAGAAGAATTGCGAGGACGCGTGTACGGTGACCTTAAACTTCATTCGCGATTCAAGAACCGAGTAATCCGATCGTTACGTTAATTTTTCGTCGAATTTCTCCACGTGATTTTTTTAATTCGAAGGGACTAGGGAGTCGCGCCAAGTTACACGGAGTGGAAATTAATTTCGTCGTGTTCGTTGATTGTTTATCAATGACGAAGGCTTATTAGAAACCTACAAGTGTCGTTAAACCGGTATCGCGCGGTCACTCAATTCAGGAAGCTCGCCACGGTCTTCTCCCATTTCTTTCCTTTTTTTTTTTTGAATTTTACTTTTATTCTTATTTCACTTATCCGTATGCACGTCGAAGCGAAGCTCCTTTCGATTCAAACTCGACGCTAACATGCGGCTTGGAATTTTTTTCTTTTTTTCACTCGACGTCGTAGAAAAAAAATACCTCACGGCTGTTACGTATGAGAGAGATCACTGTTGGCTTTGTAAGTTCTTGGCTCGACATTGCGTTGGTCCCTGTCGCTAATGGCTATGACGTTCCATGACCATGGGAAAACTTGGAAACTCGTTCGACGAGATGGAAAAAATAACATTCCGAGACGTTTCGTGATCTCGTGCCACGTGTCTTTTACGAGAGATTCTATTTCTCCGTTTCTCTTCTAAGATTCCTACGGGCAATTGCCGTTGTGAGAAAAGTCTTGCGATAATGAGATACTTCTGATTTAAATTCTTTTATTTATTTGCGTATAATTTCTCTTCCGTTATAGCGTCGTAAAAAAAATCCACAGAGTGATCGTTGCTACATATTTACACTGCGTTCGAGGGAAGTGATGATTCGTCCATCATATATTTTCTCTCCCATACAAATAATCCAAAGTCAATGTTTATTGTGTCAAAAAATCATTTCCTAAAACGACGAATGATGCAAATGACTAATTGCCCGTTGTGATTTTGCTTTTGCTGTTACAGTTTGCACTAGTATCGAGTAATCGTAGCTACCGTGGACTTGAATCATGTCGGCAAAGAATATACAGCTCGTAAAGTGGACGATACCGGCGTTCGCTGTGATCGTTGGCTTTTTCTGGTACAAACGCCGACGCGTAGACAGAGTTGACCCCGGTGGAGTGAAAAAATTGAAGAACGAGATCGATGACAGTAGAGACTGCAAGAAAGAAACAAGAGGGCAAAAAACAAATTTGAATCTTTACGATTCGGGCATACACATCGACGAGTCTTTTACGCACAATACGTCGACGCCAAACAGCCCGGAAGAGATACACCGTAGTCCTCGAAGGGTTAGCGAGAGTCTCGATATTCCCACGAGACGTTCGGGATCGCAGACGATGTCCATGAAATCGGGAAGAACCGCCTCGAACGAGAATCAGCAGCCGTGGTATAACGAGATTGACGATATAACGAGTGAAAAAACCATTGTACTCGGTAGTAATCCAAAATCGGCGAATTTCGGTCGATGCGATTCCATGCGGGACGTAATGACGAAAAACAAGAGCGTCAAGATTAACGAAGCGAGCTGTGAAAACGGCGATAACAAAATCGTCAAGGTTTTCGACAATTTGACCGAGGAAGAAGAATCAGCTTCCGCGGTCGTGGCGAAATCGTCTTTGGCCCATGACGAGAAACACGTTTCAACGATAAACGACTGCAACCGCATGGAAAATTGCTCGGAATCGCGCGTTGAAGCGTCGTTGAACGACCCGAAGATGCAGGGACAGGTGATATGCGAGAGAGATTCGGCAAATCACAGTCCTGTCTCCGGTGTCTTGGAGGGAAGCGTCACCGACGAGATCAGAAGCGAGGGAAGCACCGACAGCGGAAAAGGTATATCGACACGAATTTGAGGCTGAAACTCGAACCTTTCGATGATTCGAGGATTCCTCATTTACAAAAACAAAAATATGCGCACACTTTTTCTAGGTGGAAGTATCAAGGGACATCCTAAAGAACAAAACCCAACGACTTACGAGTTCGAAATACCGCAGATCTTGGTTGGAAAATTGATCGGGAAACGTGGCTCGTATCTTCAACACATCAACTTGAAAACCGGTGTTCATGCCGTCGTTAAGCCTCATCCGTTGACGAGAGAATTTAAAATATGTATAATATATGGTACGAGCGAGGGTATCAAAGCAGCGCTGAAAATAATACGACAAAAATTTCCTGAAAAGAAGTTTCGAAACATGACTCTCGAGGAAGTTACAATATTGAAAAGTCCCGAGGAAATACCTTGGGTCTCGGAATTGATGCATTTGCCGCTCGTCGAAGGTGTCAACAACGACGTTATCGTATGTCACGTACTCAAACCATCGCGTCTATTCGTCCAACTTCCCACTCATCCGACTTATCCGTCGTTGAGAATTTTAGATCAAAATATGACACAACTTTACGATACTATCGAATCACCACCCGTACCGGATCAACTTTCGAGTGAGTGACCGATCGCTCGATTATTTTCCAATTATTTCATTATCTATATCTCTCGCTGAAATTCCTCGTTATTTGCCGTTTTTTTTTCTTTCTTCAGAGGGAATGCTCGTTGTAGCAAAATGGTACGATCGATGGGTCAGAGCGTATGTAGAAAATCCCGATCCAAATGGCCAACAAAACCTGGTTCGTTTGGTCGATCACGGTGGTTATTGGACCTTCAGTAATGCAGTAATGCGAAAAATTCGTTGCGATTACCTTACCTTGCCTTTCCAAGCGATCGAAGTATTTCTCGCGAATATACGACCGAAAGACGGTGAGTATTGCTCTGAATTATAATCAGGAAAGACCGAAGAGGTATAAATATGTAAAAAATTCCAAAACGCGAAATTCTTGGAAAAATTTAAAACAAACTATATTTCTCACATTTATTATCAAGACTTTTAAAGTCCTTGGACGAAAAGAAAGATTACGATTAAAATAATTCGTCATATTTCTCCGGTCTTTCCCTATAAATTCACGAAATCACGAAACTAATCGATTGTTCTTGTTTTTTTTTCTTCGTTTTATCGTTTTTCACAGGCGAATGGAAGCAGGAAGCGTACGATGTCGTAGCTCAGATATGTTCGGGTAGTATTGGACAAGCACAAATCGAAGGATACATAGATTCCAATGTTTACGTAAGTCTGTACATAAACATCCAGAAACACGGTGTAATATCACTAGCGGACGAGCTCGTTGCTCGCGGTTATGCCGAACCCGTAACATTAGAGGATATAGTACCCGAGGAACATTTACCAATCGCTTAAACCGAAGTATGTAATATTTTTTTTTGTCTTTTTAGAACGTTGTCCCCCTCCGCGTGAATACGATTGTGTGTCTCGGCGATAAATGTGTGATGAACTTGCGTTCATGGTATGATTGTTTGTACCGCGTGTGAATTATGAGCGAGTGAACCAATAGCGTTAAAAAGCCTCTCGATGATCTTTTGCGCAAATGATTTTCTCTTCCACACATTCTCGTTAAATATCCACATCTCGTTGTCCTTTGCCATTAGAGACTGTTCCAATACAATTCCATCCAGCAATGATTCGATCTTAGATTCAACCATTTTTTTTTTTTTTTTTTTTACTTACGATACAGAGCATTTTTCTATATAAAATTACAACGCAAAACAAACAAAAAAAAAAGAAGAAATTCACGCATCGCTGAAAAATCATTTTTTCTACCATGACCAAAAGTTCACGTTCGTTCGTAATTCGTGTAAATATTTGATGACTGTATTATAAAAGGAGAAAATAAGTGGCATTTTAAACAATGAATCAATCGTCAATACGTGATAAAAGGATTTTTTACCGATAGCTTATCCCTCGATGATCGTTCGATTTATATCGCAAATGTGCATTTGAGCTCCCGATCGTTAACTATCGTCACCGTAAGCCCTACTTTTTTGTTTCCTATCCCCCCCCCCCCCCCCCAAATCACCGAACGGAAAATCCAAACAAACGAAAAAAAACTCGTTGCCCGTTAATTACGAGCGAGCATGTGCGAGATACCGATGAGTGTCACTGAATGAATGCGTGGGCGGTGTATGTGTAATCAAATGATTTACACGAGCAGATTTAGCTAAGACGGTCCTAGCTTTTTATATGCCATGAAATGTGTGTGTATGTGTGTGTGTGTGTGTTTTTTTTCACGAGGATAACGATATACAATCATCCATTCGCTTCAGCTGGTTCATAGCGTTTTGAAAAAGTTTAGAGAGGAAAAAAAGAAGGAAATGAGTCGGTTTCGTGCGATCGAAAGAGATGCTACTTCGATCGTGTTTTAAGAATGAATTGAGAAAACCTGAAAAACAGATAAAGCAACGAAATGTGCTCCAGGCTGACTATGAACATCATACCTCTTCCTGTATATAGTGTAAACATTATTATCTCCGACCTATAAAAATATATTTATAAAGTACCTAATACTACTTAGTCGAAGCGTAATATAGAAGCTAGCTAGCTCTAAACGTTGATAATATGACAAGATAAGTGTAGAATATTTATTCATTTTACTTCACTGAATAGAAGAACGTAAGGCTCATGATGCAGTTTCAAACGAATCGGGAAATTCGCTTCTTCGTTTACATATTCTCTACGATCAAATAAATATTAATTAGTCTTTGAGTTTGGCTAGCGATAAAACTTTTTTTTTTAATATTTTTTCTTCTTTTCTTCTGTTCGTTAATATCGCAAATGGCCAAGAGAGGATTCTTCCGAAGAATCCTCTCGTTTGATATATTCGTATATAACTCGTAAATTCCCGTTGTATTGCATCAAAGACTTAATATAGCTGCGAAGCTGGGGATCGATTAAAAATGAAAAAAAAACAAAAACAAACAAAGTAACGTGTCATTGTCAAGTATCGAAAAAGTATGTAATAAGAGAAATCTTTAGGTGTGTATGAAACCTCAAGATTTACTCGTAATTGTTATTCAGAGCGTTCTTCGTATTGATTTGCTGAGTAATTTTTCATCGATATATCATCGTAATTAGGAAATTACGTAATTAGTTACTTTCTTTGCCCTTAATGACTCGATATATGCATATATATTCGGATAAATTGATTAGTAACGAGAAATCGTTACGGTTTATTATTATTTTGTTTTTCAAAGTATCATCGCGTATAAGAGAGCCCGAATTTTGTGGCTCTGAAAAGCGTCATCATTTATCACAAAGCAGGAAAGATCGAACACGCTCAATATGCCCCTTTACTCCGCGTTTATACATGATCGCACGATATACAATTATTGACTGGGTCTATCGTCGGCTCACGGGCTCGATAGAGCGCCGGCTTACCGTCTATAAAACGGTATTTAACCTAAATAACGAAACGGAAGGAATCTACTTGAAAAGTTTTGCAAAAAAGAATTTAAAAAAATGAGAAAAAAAACGGAAAATTATACAAACGCAACGGGGTAAAGAGTACGTACAATTCTTACGCTCGGCTCGAGAAACTTCCAGAACTGTTACACGTTATGAAATACTTGATACTTAATATTGTTGGTTTCTAAACATAAACAAACGCAAATGCAAAAATATTTTTCTAGGAATATGCTTAAGATACGGCCGATTAAGCGATTATGAACATATTAAATATATATATATATATATAATGTATAAGAATCCCGTCATTGTCACAGCGACATGTCGAATAATAAATTGCGAAAAACATTTAAGCCCGAGATGGATATAATGGCTTTCCACCATCGTGGCTATCGAAATTCAATTCAATTTCTATTTTCTTTGTTTTCGTTCGTTTTTCTTTCGATCGTTCTTCATTTAGACGGGAATATTCGAAGCGTCGTCGAAGTTGGCTTCGCCCGATGTTACTATTCCTAGAGTCAAATTTAGCTTCTCGCGAATAATACACATAAACATTTTCTTTTCATTTCTCTTTTTTTTCTCGTACGTGTATATAATAATATATCATGTCGTACCATTAGTCCCCAGCTGTATCAGTTTAAACATACTTATTTTTCACTTATCATCGTCGGCGAAACGAAAAAAAAAACAGTTTCTTGTATATATTTCAGTGTAATTTCGGAGTTTTTTTTTTCATTAAATTTGCACTATTTTAATTCAGTCGTGTGTACTTTTATTATCCCGCAGAATCCTTCATAACAATATTCCTCTTGATAAAATACAAAATGGTAAACTCTTAATTACCGGCTAAAATTTGAACCGTGGGATAAAAAGATCTCAACAATTGACATCGATCCCGATCGATCCAGAGACTTTTTCGTTTAACCACGAGGTCTTTCTCCAAAACTCTCCTAGCTTTACTTAAATCGTCGATCGAGCCACTCGCTCGATTCAATTGCGACGACATAGCGCTTACACCTTCGGAAAGCGTTTTCACTTCGTCGATCAATCTGTAAGGTACGAAATTTTTTTTATATCCTTTTTTACACGATTTTGTATACCTTTAAGATTTGTTTAAAATCAAATAGATACGAAGCAGTCTAAAAAAATATTTCATACAATTTAATTCTTTTGTGTTGGCACGTAAATGTTAATGAAAACGCATTATACCCAAATTGTGGAGGATCTCGACAGTTCTCCACTTTGTTCCTGTGCAATCTCAATTCCAAACGAGTTTGAGCACATTTCATCGCTCCGTCCAATCTTTTTGTAGCCGCACGTATCTCATCGACCAAAACTTCAGCATCGGACAATGCTTTCAAACACTGCAAAGTATCGTCAAAATATTGAAAGGTTTTCGTCTCTGGGTGGAAGAAATTTTGTTTGTCTCCAGGAATTTTTGGCAAATCGTTTTCGTTCGAAACTGACTTGACCCAATTCATTTTCCAATCGTCGACAAGCCTGTCCGGTCTCATCGACTTTACGAGCGAGTGCTATATCCAGACGATCGGCCTGAGCTCGAAGATCTCGCACTGAATTTTCGTACGTATCGTGCAAATTCGAACGTAAAATTCGCGATCTTTGCAAAGCCGTCTGGCTCATGGCCATGGCTTCTTTGCAATAGTGCTCGTAACTCATCGGTGTCGACTGACTGTGTTAAAAAGGAAAAATAGTTTTTTTTCTTCTTCATTAACACAGTTTTTTCCATGTGCAAATCATTTTCACCGTGTTTTCTCCGAGACAAATAATTTGTCCGATTATAACACAGGTTTTTTGTGATAGAACGTACTCAGCGGGCATTTGAACGCTTCCGGCTTTCCAATCGAGGATTGGCGATCGACCGTTCAATGCTCTACAAGCTACGTCGATTTTCCACGCTTCTTTCTTGTCGGTCAAGTCGATCTCCAGTCGCTGCTTCGCATCTTTCAACTCCCGCAACTGCGTGTTCACCCGATCGATGTATCTCGTATACAGATTGCCGATATCGGCACACAGATCCAACTCCTGGTTAAATATTCAGTACGTCGCAAAAATTCATCTTAATTATCAATTTTAGTAACGAAAAATTAATGTAACAATTTACGTTACTCAATTCGTTCTCGACATCGTCCCGAACCAGCTCGTTCTCCATTCGCAAGCATCGTACGCTTTTCACGTCCTTATCGATTGATTCTATCAAGTTCAACGCGTGCATGCAAGACGACAGTCTTTTACGTTCGTTCTGAATCGCTTTCAGTTCGCTCGTAAATTCAGCAATCTCTCGTTGCAACTCGAATTTCCAACGTCCGACGAGACCGAGTCTCGAGCCAAGTCTTACGTTGTTGTCCTGATGATCCTTGTCCGTTTGAGCGAACACTCGTTCCATGCAACGGTGAGTATTGAAAGCGACGAGTCTATGGAAATTGACTGAAAAAGTAAGTATTTCTTCTTCAAGTTAACGCGAATGTTGATTTATTTCTTCTTTTATTCGGTGGACCTTTCGTTTTGCACACTCGCGTGAGAATCCTGAAAAACTCGATCATTTTGCAAACGCCACTCAGCAGAACTGTAACGAGTGACGGAAAAATTTTCAACCGCTGGTCTCGTCCCGGTTAGATCAGCGAGAGGTGCCCAGTGCTCCGTAGGAACGGAATTGTCTTCCAACCGAGAAATCGGACCTAATGGTCCTGGACAAAGGATTTCTTCTTGACGAAGAGTTTCGAGGTTGTTTGCAGAATTCTCATCGCTAGAGGGACATTCTCGTTGACCCGATGAACAAATTATTTGTTCTCGACATTCCAAAGGTTTTGTGGGACAAACTTGAATCTCATGAAATCCCGTGGGTAAATCACGCACTTGGTATTTTTGTTCCTGACGTTTTTCGATCGGATCAATACGATCCGAACATTCAACGGAACTTTGTTTTTGCACCAATTGCAATTCCTGACAATTCGTAGACTCCGGCATTTTTCCTGACTCAACTTTCGGTTTGAAACACTAAAATGTGAGTTTTCGTAATTAAAAGCAAATGAAAAAGGCACTGCCTAAGATCGTTTATACGACAGTGCTGTCATCGACTGCGTTCGTGACAAATGAATCCAGTCGAAAAATTGAATAATAGACAATTGACAGTTTTCTGCAGACATATATATTTGTAATAAAAGCTTCGAAAATTCAGTGTAAATGCTTAAAAATAAAAATAAATCAGACGCCGTACAAAAATTCAAATGTACAACAAGCAAGGATGATAAAGCGGCTCGAAAATGATTAAAATATATAATAAGATCGTTGAGAGATGGATGAGGAACGTGAATTCGGATTTTACGCGTGGCCGGCAAGCTCCTCGGCCGAGGGATAGAAAGAGCGCAACAATTGTCCCCGATCCCTATCCACGTACAAGGATTTCTTTTTCACGACAATCTCGCGTTCCAGATCGCTTCTCGCCTTTACCAAGCCCGCCTGTGCATCTTCAGCTTGTTTCAATTGTTTCGCCATCGTAGAGAGACTCTCCCCTAATACTTTGACCTCTTCGATCAGACTGAAAGAAAAAAAATGGATTATCGATGACGATTTGAAATAGAATAATCATCAAATTATCATCTCGATTCGACTCACCCATATTGAGGCACGTCTCGACAATTTTCAACGTTTCGACGATACAGACGATTGTCCAAACGCGTTTGAGCAACTTTCATAGCGTCGTTCACTCTCTTGGCTGATCCTCTCAGCTCCTCGATGAGATCCTCCGTCTTAGATAACTGCGACAGACACTGAGAAAAAAACCCATTCAATTTTTTCTTAATAACTCGGTCTTGAATATTTCAATTACAATTTTTTTTAGAAGCTGATATTATTTGAGATTTGGAATTGCAGATTTTATGAATTTTTTTAATTAAAAACGTCGATTGTTACCCTGACGAGTTCAGCCTCAAGCTGCTGGCAGACTTGCTCGGTGGTTTGAATCTTTTCTGCCAGAGCTGTATCGACCATAGTCGCTTGGAATCGAAGATCCTTGATCGAATTTAAGTAGATCGAGTCTAGCGTCGATCTGAGATCCACCGATGCTTGTCTGACCGTCTCACCGGCTTTTAAAGCCTCGGCCGTGAAATTATCGTAACCAGCAGGTGTCGATTGTCTTTCAGCAAACGAAAAAATTAATTTTTTTCGAAAAAAGAAAATAGAATATTATCGACCGTATGAAAAAGAAAATATTTACTCCGCTGGGACCCTCGTAGCTCCGGCTTTTAACATAATCAATGGCGAATCGTTGGTCAATCCTACGCAAGCTGAATCGATCTCGTAAGCATCGCTTTTATCGGTCCAATCAAATTCCATTCTCGACTTTGCGGTTTTTAGCTCGAGGAGCTGAATCTCGATTCGTTCACGGGTTCTCACGAGGGTGTCTCGTATTTCCGAGCAAAGTGCCACTTCCTGATGTCACAGTATAATTCGTCAAATGAAATTAGCATAATTGAATTTGGGTGTCTCGAAGAGCGGATACGCGGTTGAATAAATTTCACCTTGACGAGCTCGTCCTCGACGGGATCTCTCACGAGATCGGGCTCGAGACGCGAAGATCTCAGTTGCAAAAATTCCCCGGATATTGATTCGGGTATCGTGAGAACGGATAGTGATTGCTTGACGCGACGGTGCTCGCCCTCCAAAAGCTCTATTTCGTCCGTTATCTCGACAAGCGCACGTTCCAATTCGATTTTCCATCCGTAAACCGTACTGGAACGTTCGCTGAGACGATCCCGATTTTCCAATTGATTGCTGTCCGTCTGTTTGTAGATTTTTGCATTGTTCTCCCTCGATTTATTGGCCACTGACCTATCGATGGAAAAATTCTAACAATTTATTATGAATGTAATAATAGATTATAGATTAATTATTTTTTTATAACTCGTATGAACACCATAAAATATATTGAAAAATATTGAACTGATAGAGTCGAGAGAAAAACTCTTTTTTGTTGCTGAGTAAATCTTGTTAGTTAGGGCTTTGGCGATAACGATATTTAATTCTTGTCGACAATTTATTGAATTAATTTATATCTTAACTCAGCTTCGGCGCTCTTAGCGCTAGACTGATCGAAAAAAGTTCGATTGTGAGCTCTCCACTGTGCCGGACTGTATCTCGTGACCGAGTAACGATCCACCACCGGTCGCACCCCCGTAATTCCACCCATGGGACTATAAGTGACTCGACCAGTAGCCCATGGACCAATGGGTTTCATGGGACCTTCGGATTTAGCAGGAAGATCATCACCCGGTTGCGGAAAATACGGTGGAGCTTTTTCGCCATCATCCAAGTGAGCTCTTTTCAACGAGTCGAGCATTGGACAAGATCCTGCGTTTCTCGATCCTTCATCCTGAGAGAAAGATCAGCTCAATTTGTCAAACCAACGAGAATTATCCTCTCGCCAATGATATTTCGAAAACTCACGGAATAATTCCGAGTAGGACCTTGAAAATGACACGGCTCGATCCGAGAATGTTTGCTCTCATCCCCGATCGTCGCAGATTCGTAGGCGTTGCCACGCTCGTTACCAGCTCTTCCAGGATCCGTGATCGTGCATCTCTCATCGAGACGAGGACGTTCCAACATTTTTTTTAATATTCACAATCGATTTAAATGAACAGAATTTTATTTTCCGAGTCTCGTGTAGAGACGAGAGGAAACGAACGAAAGCTGCCCGAAAAAATGCAACCGCACAGTGAATTCGTCCACCCTTCGATCGACGCAAACAAAACCCCTACGGCTTGCTCCAGGCTCTCTCTCTCTCTCTCTCTATCTCTCTTACTCCCTCTCGTTTTAACGCTGGAACACGCAAAGGAGAGAGATCGGAGGGGAGACGTTACCAAGGTGGCATAGCACCTGGACGATGTAAAACAGCGAGTCTTATCGATCGACCCTGATATCCCGGAAACACCATGAAAAACAAACTTTCGTCACCAAGAATTTTTTCTTCAATTAACCCCCTCAACCCCGACGTAACCAAATTTATACTAGCTTTGTTTTCTTTTCATTTTTTTCTTCAGTTTGACATTTCAGCATGATCAACTTTGTATTGTTTTATCAAATTTAGGGAACGTATAGTGAAGTATTTCTTTTAAAATCTTTCGCGACAACCCTTGTCGCATTTTCAACCCCAACGAAATTTCATCGATTTCAATATTAACTTTGTATTTCTTATACAAATTTTAGAACGCTACCTTGTTGATTTCATTTGACACGGATAATATATATTTTTTTTTTGTAAATCGTTATCACGCTTCGTTTCCTCTTTTTATTACCGGATCTTCGTCTATATATCTCGCGTTGTTCTATATATTGGCTAGCCGTGCGATTGTCGGATTGAAACTCGGTTAAACCGCGGCACGGTAGTCGAGCGGAAACCTCGGGGTATCCAAATCCTCCCGAGCGTGTGAGCATATCGTATATAGTGAGCATATATATATATATATATGTATGTGTGTAGAAGTATCAGTGGTCGTGGAAGATACGAGGCGTGCCTGACAGGGTGGTCAGAAGGCCTCGTTCAGTTTGTTCAAGCGAACGACGAGGCTCAACAGAACACACACATCCTCTTCGATTCCCGGTCCTCTCCAAGTCTCTTCTCGGACACCTCGAATCATCCCCCTTCGACTCGACCCGTCGCCTTGGTCGTCGTCGTCGTTGTCGGCAAACGTGGTTCACCGCCCTTCGACTACACGCCGAAATCGAAGAGTAAACTCGACTCTCGTTCCTGCACGCGCCGCCACTCGAGCGTGAAAGGGTAGGTACAAGACAAAATCAGGGGATGAAGCAAAACTTTGCGTGAATTCGTCGAACTCATTAGTATCTCGATAATGCTTTCACCGTAAAAATAACCTTGGTAAGGTTTTTTTCCCTTAATAGTCGTTTGACAAAAATGCACGAAGTACGTTTGATAGGTTTTTTTTTCATTTGTACGGGATAGCCTTATGGTGAGTATTTGCACTTTTGACGAAATAGGGGTTGGTTTTACCGAGCGAAAGCAACCCTGTCGTATTGTCGGTGTCTCGGCGATCGCTCTGCCATTTCTGGTTTTCACGGCCCTTAAAGCCCTCTTAGCGAGCTGCAAAAGCTCCGCGCGCCCACAGACGTCGAGGGGGTTGGGAAAACGAAAGAGGATTCGCCCGTCTTCGTGGCAAAGTGCGAGCTCGCTGTACCGTACACTTCGGTATATAACGAAATTGCTGAATCGTGTGAACGCAGTTTTATGATGCGTACACGAGCTTAATCTACTTTAGGGGAGCGTTTCATCGCGTCGTATTTACCTCAACTTTATTTCCTCGTGACGAAAAGAATTAATTTCCATTTTTTTTCTCTTTTTTTGGACGATAACGCAAGAAAAAACACGTCTGGTACAAATTTGTAATTAGCAATCCCAACATTTTATCCTGGAAACGAAATCAAAGGTGAGTTAACGAAGAGCGACCGAGGAAAAAAAATCTGCCCAAAAAGCTGAACTCTTGGCTCGTTTGATGCTTTACCTACCCCTGGAGCAGGCAGGGGTAGGTGTTATTCTTCGGTCATTAGCGAGCGACCTTGCTACTCCCGTCACCGGAAAACTCTTTTGCCAACCCCCATACCCCCATGTCCTCGATTCATTCCCGTGTATCGCCTCGTATTTTTCAAACGCGCTTACCACCCTCTCTGTTCTCTCGAAACGACGAGAACAAACGAAATGTTTCTCCGGGGCGATTTCTAGGTCGCGCCGGCTATTTTTTCGATAAATTACCCCCGCTGTGTCCCATCGACGAAAGCGGAAACACATTTGTAAAATGTCGTTGAAGTGTCTCTCGCGTCATCCCTCTCTCACCCTCTCCATCTCTAGAGACTATATTGATGTATGTATATATATATATATATATGTGTGTGTGTGTGTGTGTGTCTATGTGTATAGACCCAATATTTCCACGTCGACGTGTTCAACGACACGAACCCGAGAGGATTGCACAATATTCTCCAACTCATCTCAGGTCGAAAGAAGCTCGGCAACGGAGGTTTGGGAAGGTGCGAACCGGGGTGTTGAGAGGGGCGGGGGCTTAAGCTCGAGCATCAAAGTAGTACAAAGCTCCGGCAATGTAGACGGGGCCGATAGAGCGCATCTTCCGCGCATCTCTCGGGCAGAAGGGTACGGAATGGGCGTGGCGAGAGGTTTACAAACCCTCGTGACGAAGCACACGCCCATCAACCCCCGCGCGAGCGTACCGCGAGCGTACGTCCCCGTGCTACGTGGTGGAATTCGACCAATGACATAGCGTTGTACGGGGGGTTGAAAAGATACTCGGGAGTTATATAGAAAGCATCCCCTTCCCCGAGATCGAGAGAGAGAGAGAGAGAGAGTCAGCTGACAACGTGGCCTCGTCGAAGAGCCGCCCCCGCCCCTGTATATAGCCGGGTGGCTAACTAGCAGCAACGTATATACCCGACAACCCCCTCGTGCGTGTGGCGGTTCTCCGTGACGAGAGATATAGCGCGGCAGCCACTCAGCCAGCAAGTCCGAGGATAGAGCGAAAAGCAGAACGAGCTGGGAGAGAGACGACGAGAGAACTCGGAAATGTGTTGGTGAACCGGTCGAGGTTTCTACCACTCTCGCAAAACCCACCCCCTCCCCTCTCTCTATCGCGATAGCTACTGTATGTATACGAGACACCGAAGTGGAATGGAACATCGCACATACATCGAGATGCGGCACCTGGACCATGAGAGCGTTTCATCCCTCTCTCCCGCTCTCTCTCTCTCTCTCTCTCTCTCTCTCTCGGTTTCTCGCAACTACGCAGAAACAACCCTCTTCTCACCCCGGGTCTTCCTCTCTCTCTCTCTATTTTCTTGGTCCCTTGCGATCGCTCTCTTCTCCTGCACTCCACCACTATCAGCATTGCCACCCCCGCTGCCACGTATTATACCAACCAGCCAGCCAGCCACGAAGGTGTTACGCCAGCGAGAGAGTTACGCCGCGCCACGTTCTATTCCCTTTCTCTCCCTCTTCTCTCTCTCTCTCTCTCTCTCCCTCTCGGTTTCATATTATATACATACACGAATAAACGATCTTACCATGTATTGTCGAGCTCTTACTCCATCTCTCTCGTGATAACGGACAACCGCCACCCAATTTCATCCCCCCGCGACATCGAACAGTTTGCGCCCCGTACCTAAAACTTGAACACAACCCCGTCGTCGCGACGTTCTCCACCACCTCCGCCTTTTGCCTCTCGCTGTTTCTTCTTCAACCCCCGAACATCCCTCTGCCGTCATACATCCCCAAGCCACACTCGCGACTCCGGACCACCCGGCTGACAACGATATTCCAGATATATATATATACACATAGATGTGTATATAAACCACCGAGTCGAAATCGTGCTAGAACGCACCCCCGTGGTCTACACACGCGCTCCCTCTCTCTCTCTCTCTCTCTCTCTCTCCATTTCTCTCTCTGTCTCGCTTTCTCGCTATCTCTGTCGCGCCCGAACGCGGCCTCTCACACGAGGACTCACACGCGTGAACAACACGAGCCACGCCAACGAGCCAACCGGGTGGTGGGTGTAGCAAAACTCGCGACGTCAAGACATCCCTGCAGCCAGGGAGAAACGACCCAGGAATCATCGAACCTCGTACAGCTTGGAGTCAGAATTGCCGAGTGACGAGTCGGTCGGCAACGAGAGTGCATCGCGCGTTTACCACACGGATATAAAGCTATATACGTCGAAAGTAAAAAAAACGGATCATCACCAACTGGGGATGTTCGACATTTGAGCCGATTCGGAGGATGGGCACAGGTCAGTGAAATTTTATTTCGCTATTACGACGTGCTTTTATTCAGGGTGTTCTTAATAACGTTGTTCCAATCCGATTTCGCGAGTAGGAAACGTAATTTGAAAAAAGTAACGTATCGGTGCGCGACGTGTTGACTTGTGACGTGTGACCGGTTCGGTTTGACAACGCGTTCTTGACGCGAGGACGATTTGGATTTTGTTCGTATCGAAGAGTTTCGAATTTTTGTTCATCGACGATGGTTTTATTTATTTTTTTCAGACTACGGCGATTATTTTCGTTACGAGTTTTCGGAAATTATGAAATTTTTCTATTGAGCAGCGTTGATTAGTTTGCCGATGGATGAGAATTTATTTTTATTATAAAATTTGTATTGGTTATCGATTTAACAAAGTTTAAGTGGCATAAACATCGAATGCTGTTGGTGGATTTTGTTTGTGATTCGTCGATTCGCGCAAAAACATTTTTCATCGCAGAAAATAATGATTTTTTCGCTTAACTACGGGTTATTAATTATTACACGAAATAGAATAAACGCACAAAAAATAGATAAAATATATTTACGGTACATATCCATTTATAAATTGTTTCATTCTCCACAAAAAAGTTTTAATTTAAATTAAAACATTAATTTAGATTAGAACGGTAGTATAATTTGTTTGTCATGGACAAATTGATAATCGAGCTCATCGGAATAATATTCATCATTGAAAATAATTAATTTTTCTCTCGACAATGTATCATTAATTAATACCCAAAATCAATCACATAAAATACTTGCATAAAATCCTAATACAATCTATTTACGATACAAATTCGATCATGAATTATTTCATTTTTCATAAAGATAATTTTTATTTAGATTAAAATCTTAATTTACATAAAAACAGTAGTATAATTTTGTCCGTTGTGGCTAAATTGATAATCAGGCTCATTGAAATAATATTCATCATTAAAAATACCAATTTTTTCTCTCGATAATGTGTAACTAATTAATACGCGAAATAAATAAAATAAAATAGAATACTTGCATAAAATCTAGATCGAATATATTTACGATACAAATTCGATTATGAAACGTATCATTCTCCATAAAAATATGTTTTATTTAGATTCAAAAATTAATTTACATAAAAAACGATAGTACACATTTGATCGCCGTATCTAAATTGATAATTAAGCGCGGGATTCGGCGAAGAACCGTGTTTATCTCGACGGGTTAGAATCGGTGTATACGCGGGAATGAGAACGTTGGGGAAGGGGGGGGGTATGAGTGGATCATCGCAGCTAAAGGGGACAAGAAGCCTTACCCGGGTTGGCTTAGGCACAGCCCGTGTTTTTCTTGCCGCGGATCATTAGGACGATTAGGGCTGCCGCGAAAGGGAGAGAACAGATTAAGCCGCCGCTTCTCCGAGACGTCCTCAGGACCCGTAACTTCTTACACCCTCGACGTTTTTATTTAAGCCCGACATTTAAGTTCTCACTCCTTTTCGTTCCATTCTTCAAATTCGATCAATCCTGTTATTCATTCGACGTTTTTATTTAAGTCCAACGATTAAGCTCCCTTCTTCACTTTTGTTTTTTTAATTTCTAGTCATTCGAATTCTCATCGTTAGGTGTTCCCGACAAGAGAAGGGAAATAAGAGATGGTGACTGTGGGGTTTTTTATTCGGGAATTAATTCGTTCGTCGATCTTTATATTCCAATTATTCATTCGGGTCTGACATCATACGGGCTGTAACTACTTAATGCGTCTGAAAAATCACTCGCGGATTTCATTTAGCGAACAATAACGTATGTATTTTTGTTTAAGGAGACCGACTGCTCGACATTCCCTGCAAGGTATGCGATGACCGTAGTTCCGGAAAACACTACGGTATCTACAGTTGCGACGGTGAGTTCGAGGCTATTCGACACGAATTATTTCATCGAGTTTCGTCGGTTCTTCCGCTTCGACATGCGTAAACTTTCTTAATAATGCGACTTTACCGTGTCCGCTGACGATTAATCGACCCGTTGTAAATTTTATATTACTTACATTATGTGCTCGAGGGGGTAGGGGGTTGGATGAACATAAATACAAAAAAAACTAAAAATTGATCAAATATACGTAAGACTAGGGGTGAGCCATCCAATTTGCAAATTAAAAATTTTCATTCCCTCGTAATTAACCCAGTTTTTCAGTTTTTCCCCGTCAAAATATTTCTATTACTCAAACAAGATAAATAATCTTCAATTTTCTGATTTCTCTCGTCACAGGTTGTTCGGGTTTCTTCAAGCGTAGTATTCACAGCAAACGTAAATACACCTGTAAAGCTCATGGGGCTATGACAGGCCATTGTCCAATCGACAAGATCCACAGAAATCAGTGTAGGGCTTGTCGTCTCAACAAGTGCTTTCAAGTCGGTATGAACAGAGACGGTAAGTAATTCATAAATCGTGCATGCGTCAACCCTCGAAAAATTCATTCTCATTTTCAACATCGACAATCACGACGCGCATTGAAAAAATTAAATTTCTTTATCGGACGTTACGATACTCTTGATTCGTACATCTTGAAAAAAATGGGTTACACTTATTTATCTCGCATATTTTCAAATATATATGTCATCGACTCTCGATCCTCGAAGAAGGGCCTCGAGCCCCTCTCGACTTTAAATCCTATTAATTTTGGCCTTCCACGCTTCGGTTCACCGTTCGCCGAGGATTATATATACACGCACTTCAACCCTTTCGTAAATTCTCTTCAGAGGGAGGAGTCTGAAATCGAATCGATATACGTATATATAAGTATCTACGAGTTAAGAGCATTTCGATGCGAAAAAGCTTTCTTCATCAATTATTTCACGCGGTCTGTTCGCACCCTCGAATAAAAAGGACTTTCGATACTTAAAAATTGCCTTCAGGATCTCACATTGCTATCTACCCAGGATTTAATAGTAATAGAACGAGAAAATATCGTACGACGAATAGAGTTTCCTTAAATATCCTCGTACTACGTAATCGTGCCAGTTGTGTTCTCTCACCGATCCGAACGAATTATGATCTCACAGGGGGATGATAAAATCGCTATCGTCATCCTTATATAGGTGAGGATGACGATAGCTCGTTTTCCCTCCCGTGATGTCTTTATATGTTTCTTTCGTCGTCGTATCAATTTTTGATTCTCGGCGTATCATCGTGGCTGGTGTAACTTGTATTCTCTCCTATAAAGGCTCTACGAGCTCTCCGTTTCTTTATCTCATCGTCCTTCGTGGCAATGCTCCTTCCAAGTTCGATCTGAACTTGCATAGGAGAAGGTGAGACGAATGTAGAAAGAGAATTTGCACCATCCACCTTCTTATTAAATATATATAGAGAGAGGGAGAGAGAGAAAGAGAGAGAGTGAGAGAGCTTGAGGGTGGTTGGTGGTCCTGGAATAAGAACGGAGGGTCATAGCACGGTGGATGGTGGTGGCGGTGGATGGTGGTGGCGATGGTTGTACGAAGGGGTGGGATAGTGTGTGCGGAGAGGTTGCCGCGAGGGGGATTGGGGGCGGAGCACACCACGAGAGACCGCTTGTCGTGGATGAGGGTGCGAGGGTGTCAGGGGGTGTTTAATGCAGAACGGGTGCTCCCGTTCCCAGCGGCCTGCGGGGGACCCTCTCTCCAGACGCGAGTAAGAGAGGAGATTCAATTAGCGGCAGAGCTTCGTAACGTTAAGGGAGTCTGCACACGGGGTCGTGGTACAAGGGAGACAAGAGGAAACGAGAGAGAAAACGAGGGAGAGAAGGTCGCGAGAGAAAGAGAGAGAACGAGGTACGAGAGAACAAATTTTCCCTCCTTTTCGCGGGCCCACGGGGCAAAAAGCATTCATCGCGTCGACGCGCATCAACCATTATATTATATATCTTTCGTTAACAATGCGGCCATTTACCTGCGCGGTATTAAATGCTTCGCGTTGCATTATAAACACGCAGGAAAAATTATCACCGGCGGTGAATCGACGACGTGAAACGCTCTTTTGTTGCACCGGCTTATATTTTATCAAAAAGGTGTCGACACTTATCGTTTTGTTTAAGGGATTATTAAAACGACGAATAATTTTTCACTAAGACATTAAAAAAAACTTCTTGATATTTCATCACGAGAAATAAAAATAGAAAATCGACGATTATTTAGAATTAATCGCTCTTTAATAAATATCGCCCAATTTTGCAAAAAAAATGTTTTTTCTTAAGATTTTCTTCAAACTATGATGAATTATCGGTAACAGTTACAAAATTATATCGCCCAATAATTTTTCATTTCGTGAGCAGGGAACAGCATCCGTTTGCAATTTTCCGAGCGCAGTAGAAAAAGCCGATTATAGTCAGCCGCGTTTCGAACCGAGTGTCGAAAGCACATTTTAGTCGGCAGCACGATGTGCAAGCCCCATAATGCGTACGTGTCCGATTCACCGTTATACGGACCGGTGTAGAGATGAGTGGCCTCGCGTTGGCGACCAGCACCGTGTACAGAGACCGAATGCCACTCTCGCTCTCTCTTTCTCTCTGTTAACCGTTCATACGGCCTCCGTGCTTTGCCCGAATGACCCGAGGCGTGCAATCATCCTTTGGCCGACAAGCATCCCCGAGCCGTTCTCTGTAACGCGATTCTACCGCTCGTTCTCGCGAATCGTGAATCGCGTTCTCGACCAGAGAAACCCCCTCCCTATCGTCAAATATCTCTCGTGTTTAAAGCTCCGGTTTTCGTCTCACCCGTGAATTCCCCCGCCCCCTCTCGCTCTCTACCCCCTTCCCTCAAGCTTCGTTCAGATATCATTCCAAAACGAGAGATTCGCATTTTCCCTCGACACAACCCTCCCCTCTTCGGCCCCTCGCCACGCTCTGCGCGGTTTTATAGCCCTCCCACGTAACTCGTAACACCGGTATATTTCATGAAAATATGGTTTTAAACGAGAGCGGAAGATTACCAGACGGCTTACCACTCGGATTTGTATGATGCGCTCTCATCTCCCAGTCGCCAGAGAGGTCGGGTACGATACAAGTGCGTGCTCCGGAAGAGATGCTTTTATCATTTGGAATGCTCTCTTTTATTCTTATCCACGTAGCACGACGAAACGATTACGTATTCACAATGATAATTTACATCCGGTATCTCATTGTTGTCCATTGTAAGTTTTTTAATTTGTTTCTTTTCTTGTCGAGGATTTTTCAACCCTTTAGAGATGCCTTTAGAGATGCTTTCATTTTTTTGTCTTTATTTTTTTAAATTAGCGAACGATCTTTTTTCATCCATTCCTGCTGGCGTGGCATATCGTTGAAAAATGAAATGGTGGAGAAAATCGAGGGATGTAACGGAGAGGGGATGAAACATACCCGTATCATCCCTATAATGTATCCAGGGTCGCGTTCTCGCGGTGTTGTCCTTCCCTATAACCATTTCCTTTTACCTCGCTCTCTATCACCCTCCATTCCCTTTCTCTCATGCAAGACGACCAAAACCCTTGGAGGATTTCTTGCCCTCGAACTCTCTCTCTCTCTCTACCACCCCATTATACACCACCATCGACCTCTTTCGCGAAAGTCCTAGGTATTATCGGTATTAGGGAGAAAGACCTGGCATCCCACTGCGGGCTGTCGAGGATACGCGGTACGGTAACCGTAACTACTTACCGCGAATTCGCCGTCGCCGCAGTCAGTCTATGTTGTACCTTTTGCCCTCGTACTTACCTCCTCCCCGACGTAAGCTTACGCAAATAATATTTTCACGTTCCCGTTACGTCCCACGAGTAAGCATTTTTATCGTTCGACAATTTTTGTTATCGTATTATCGATAAAAAATAAAAACAGTATCGTCGAATGGGTTGCTTTTTATTAGGGGATGAAAAATAAAAATATCGAATGATACACATAAAATCGACGTTCTCCCTTGTTTATTCAACAGTGACAATAATTTAGAGAGTTTGTCGGATCATTTCACGATTCGGAAATTCTCGTTATAACTGTAATTTAATTTTTGTTAAATCCTCGTGACGACTCGAACTTCCCGTGACTTTGTAAAATTTATCTTATCGCATTCCCTTCGTAAATAGAGTTTACGCGCAGAAAATACGATTAATCTGTTTGTAACCGATGACATTTGTTGGTTGTTTTTCTTTTTTCTCTCGTTCCCCTTTTTTCCTTCCCATTCTCGTCAAATCGATAAATCCGGTCAACTGGATAAAATCGGAATAGGACGAGCGAGAGGTGCGTGACAATATCGTCGATAGGACCTCGTCGACGGAGAGTACCAATACTTTAATACCGTCGAGGACTCGCTCTCGTTCACGTCGCTCGTCGATGTATCCTAGCGCCATTTTTTTCCGGCGTACGGTCAACATTCATCTACAATGTACACAGCTTCGAATCCATTCATCCCCGCGCACCGGTTTTCGATAACACGGCCAACAATCGTATATAACCACCATATATATATATATATATGTATATGCGCGCGTATAAAACCGATTCGCAAACTTTGAGCACCGACACGTTCCAGGCTCGATCGGTAGTCTGCCAACTTTTCATCCCTTGTTCTCTCTCTCTCTCTCTCGTTCGTTCTCGCTTCGACCCTACGACAGCACTCGAAAAGCCCGTAAAGTTCCGGATCTCTTTGTTTTCGCTCATAATTCGAGACCGACGGACCTTTTCGCTCTCACGTTAAAATCCCTCTCGCATCGTCCTTTTCGTCACCCTTTCGCGTCGAGAGCTATCTATGCATATAGAAGTATGCTTTGCTTACCGAGCTTGCATTTACCGCACGTGCTTGGATTAAAAGACAGAGAAAAAACGAACGAGAATAATTTCTATCCCTTACACATATCTTGACACGATCTAAAGAAAGATCTCCGTAAACTATGACGATCTTATTTTTGCTTCTAGGGGTGAAATAAAGTTGTTCGAGCGTTTTTTTCAAAGCTTTCCAATGATTTTCATTCATGACCGTTCACCCGTAACTCCAGATTCTCGTATACTTTTGTCGAAGCGACGAACGATTTTTCGATTTGTCGACAAAGTATAAACGAGCTTAATAAATATTGAAAAATCGAAGCTTTTTCATTTCAGCGTTTACCCTTAGCGCTCATTCGCTCGTAGTAGCAACGACTTTAAGTCTCCTACTCAGGAAAATGAAGACGAGTCTAATGTTACTTTCGTTTCCTTTCGGCCGCTTTTAATATGATTTCCGGCGCATATAATTCCCAACTCTCTCACCCCTCAGTGAGAGAGATAGAAAGAAAGCAAGAGAGAGGATGAGAGAGCAAGGACACGAGTACATAAGAGTTTTGAGCTTCAGGGTTTCAAAGTTCCTCGAGTTTCGTTCGTTTACGTGTCTCTGCACGCGCATGTGACGGAAATACTGCGAGGTCGGTGATGTACGTGTATGCGCCTCTGGCTCGAGCTCTCTCCAACTCGAAAACGCACCGGGGGGATGAGCACTTGCGGAACATAGGGGGTTGTTCGCGTGGGAGTAGACGGCTGGTAACGCAACGAAGCGAAGCGTGCCCAACACGCGGCGGGCAGCATCAATCCATCCACATAAACGATAAACGGGGCCAACGAAGAGAGAGAGAGAGAGAGAGAGAGGCTGCGGAACGAGAGAGGGATTGGGTGTATAACTATGGAGCACAGGGGGATGACGAGAGCAAGGGGCGGGGGAGGGGGATTTAGTGCGCGACGATCCGTCGTCGTCGTCCGATTCGCGACGCGGCCCGATGTGCCGCGATGCGTTGTGATGTGTGGACAAAACGGGTCGTCGCGCTAAGCCGGGCTTTGATCGTCACCTGTCATCATCGCGAGAGAGGAGCCGTAATGCCGAGAAAACGCCTTTACGATCACAAAACGACTATAACTTGACACCGCAGGATGAACAAAAAGACGTTACGCTCGTGGCTTCGATTATAGTTTTTTTTTATATAGAAGAGACGATTATTTTTATGGAAAATTGACACGATAATTTTTTAATCGCATATTTATTTTGAAGGAATTTATGTTTTTTAGAGTCGAGACGTTACGTTCGTAGCTTCGATATTTTTTTTGTGAGAGACGATTATTTATGAAAAAATGATTAAATGTTCTTTAATCGAATATTTATTTCGAACAATTTTTTGAAAACATCAATCTTCTATAGATTTTCGATTAAATCATGATGGCGGTAACACGTAGCTGCGACATTAATCCTGTTCCGTTGAAAATAGAAGTAGCAATACTATAATTCTCGTACGATCGTTCGTAGACATTTTTTACAGCGAATGTGCAAACTCATACTGCGAAGAACGAACGCGAAGTAAATAACATAATTTTCCTGTCGATTGTCACCGAAATTGTCGATAAAAAAACGCTATATCTCAATTATAGAGAATTTCCATATATTGGTACAAACACGTTATCGATATAGATTTCATCGACGATACGATAATACGAGAACAATTATCGGTCGATTAGAGAACACGATTGGCGAACCTGCCGTCACTCCCCAATTTCGACCGCACCGAGGTCCTCTCCCCCTCCTCCCTATCTGCCCCTCTCGCGTATAAGACGCGTGTCGATCTCGTATTTCCGGTGACGCGAGCGAGATTCCCGTGTGTCCGGGCATGTTATCGAATTCCACATCCTCCCTTCGTACACGCAATATGAATGGCAATTCAGCGTGAGATAAACGGACACGCGGACACGTGTGTGATCATGCACTCCACGACTATGTATAATGCCGGTGCTTGTACATATCGTGTACTGTATATCACTATACGCAAATATATGGGGCGTGGATTGGGCTCGACAGTCTCGATATATGACGTAGAGACGAGGGATTGCATACAGACACGCATATATCTGTATAGTGACGTAGAGAGAGAGAGAGAGGGAAAGGCGCGAGGGTATAAGCTGGAATAGCATAGAGTGGGGTGATGTATCAACCCCACTCACCCGGGGATTAGCCTTCGAGATCGCTGACTGCTGAAATGTTCACAGATCGGTTTACCGTTTAGTAGGATAGAGAGTGTGAGCCCGTGATCCATGGCCTACACACACTCGGGGTGAGAGAGAGAGAGAGAGAGAGAGAGAGAGAGATAGCCATTGCCGTTCTCCGATGCCTACGGCACACAGTTTTCCCGCTCCAGCATCGACTGGGGTTCACGTGGGAGGCCTCGAAATGTTCTCCCGTATACGCAAGGGCTGTTTCCCGTGTGGGAACTCACATTGTGGCCCACACGTGCCGCCGTACGTATTACCAATATATATATATATATATATATATAGTGAGAGAGAGAGTGAGAGGGAAAGAGAGACCACTCTCTGGCCTCGATCTTTCGCTCTGGCGCGTTCGCTCGACCGGGAAAAACCTAGGGCGGAAAGGGCACAGGGCGCGGTCCATTCCAGCGCATGCGGACCTATAATCCATCGGTCCGTTTCCCATTCCCGTACAACAGCTACCTCGATGTATACGTTTCGACCGTGCAGCCGGTTTAAACTCTTTGAAAATCACTTCGTGTCCCGTATACCTTCTAAATAAAAAACTAACTAACTAATTAATGAAGCACCGCTATCGTGCGATTATTTCTGTAAATTACGAACCGGTGATAAAGAAATGTCTATTCTCACAGGGAAAATCACGTTTTCGAGAAATTTTATTGAGATTATGGAAGAATTCGTTTTGAGAATTCGATTTTGATATTTTGAAAAAACAAAAATTGATGGTAAATATTTGATGACCAGTCGATTAATACGTATCTTACACAGCTCGATAAATTATGCGAAGAAGCTATCAATCCATGCATCGGTCCGTTGTAACGGAAAGACGCTACGCGCTTGATCTTTCGCCAGATGTCGAACTTCCCATGGAGGATCCGCGAAATCAAACGAGCAGATCTCCCTAAAGATAATATCCATAGTATTCTAGCTTGAATTTAGTATTATAGCTTCGTCGAATCGTATAACTCCGAGAGATCTAAGCAGTCTAAGCCGCTTCGCACTCGAGCAAATTTAACCCGCGCGTGTATATGTGTGTATTTACGTCCTGAAACCCTCACCAGCCTCGACACTTCCAAGCGACACTTCGTCCCTTTTGCTCGGGATGTCAGACAAGGCAAGACCCTCGGAAACTTCTGTCTTTGACCACCGGGGCGAACCAACTTAGCCCTCCCTCCTGGAAAAGATCTTGCTCTCCCTCTTCCTCTCTCTATCACTACTATCTCTATCGTCGGTACGGAGTCCACGATGGTCGAAACACTTGGCATGAGCCGCGAATACAATCGTCGCGAAGAAAACTTATACCGTGGGAAAATCCTCCATCCACGACGTCACCTCTGTTCCCTCGGCCGTCTGCCAAAAAACACGATGGTAACATAGAAATTTCACGTTTCGTCGCGAGCCCGAGAGCGAGAGGAATACAACGACTCAATTAAGCTTCGAAAAACATGAATATTATTGCTAATCATCGAGTTGCGCGGGCTATCGCGTGTACCGCGCGCCATTCCGGATAAAACAAACACGCCCACGGCTTCTTTTTACAGTGTATCAACATTAGTACCGTTGTATACGTTGAACAAGCATTCGACTCTATATCGTTGATACCAACGTTGCATATGTTTTCTTTTCTCTCCATGTTTTGATAAGCTTCGATATCGGTCGAACGGGGTACCGATACGAAATTTGCGACGGAGGGTTGGCTCGAAGATGCGCGTCATTTGAAGAATGTCTCGAAATACTTCAACCCCGTAGGCTCGCATGTAGGAAAAAGGCACTGGATCATCGTTGGAATATTCGAAAGGCGAATTGTGCATGGAAATCGTGACACGTCGGACGAACGATGTAACTACCACCTGCGACAAGGGTTGGTAGCATTGTCTGCGGTGTCGCAACGAGAGTATCGAAAATCGGTATTCAATTAAAAATCCGAATAATCCGAAGGCGCCAATGTGGTCAATCGTAGAGAGGCTTTGGTGGTTTCAGGATGAATCGAATATCGTCGACGATGGTGTGCCGAGCGCGAACGTGGGAAAACACCGGCTGCTATCCGCTCAGCCTCATTAATGATGATGTGCCCACCACCCGGCACGGCAGGAGCAGTGTACCTCTCTCTATCTTTCTCTTTCTGTCTCTCTCTCCCTCTCTCTCTCTTCTCACCCTCTATCCATTCTGTGTCTGTCTCTTTCTCTCTCTGTCTGTCTGTCTCTCTTCATGAAGCTCGGCTCGAGAACCAAACCCCGCAAGCCAAAGCCTGGCCACATCCAGAACACCCTCGCACCTTCCATCCCTCATCTTCCTCTCACGCTTTCTATTACTCTGTTCTATGTCGTAGCCAATCCCCACGCAACTTCTTACCAGAATTTCTCATTCAGTGGCAAACCCCCGTCACCCCATATATTCTTCTCCCTTACGATATGTTTTCATCCTTCGTAGGGGTTTATCGGTGCGCCGGACATCTTCGTTTCCGGCCCGAACATCTTGCGTTAAAGCGTTCGCACTCGGTGGTTTTTCAAGCTCGTGTCGATGATATCGATAACTAATCGATGGCGTGCAGAGTCTAAATTATCCATCGATCCATTACAATGATTCTTGTACCGACTAACATCTAATGTTTTAATTATAAGCGAAAACGCCGTCGACGAAGAGACGTTTAAAGCTCTCTCGATCCCGATCTTCCGATTTAACCTTGCAGAGATCGGGCTATTTTTTTAAACCAATATCAATTTAATTTCTCGAGATAAAAACTCTGCCGTCATTTTTATTTATCCGCTCGATCTCGAACCGATCGTACGAAAATTTCGTTCTCGACTAACAAATTGTATCAGGAGCGCAGAAATAATGGAGCTGCGTCGTGTAATTGATGTTTAGCAGTACAACACGAGCGTGGCCCAAGAAAACCGAAGCCTCATTCAGCAATGTCGGACAAACTTCATCATACGGGAACGCCGATTCATCACGACGCCTCGCGAGTCGACGTGAATTCCAACTTGTTGTCCCATCACAGATCGTTCGTGAGCCAATTGTCACCGCCGTCTGGAACACCGGTCCATCACGAGGGTCCGAGAATCGAGACGAGTCCGGCGCATCTGTTGTCTCATCACAGGTGAGTTCTTCTTTTCGCGGTCGATCAACGATCTTCAAATTTAATCGCGATCGTCAAATTTTAAGTTGACGAACGCTTGTGAATTGTAACGGGTTGCAGACGATTGAGATGCGGTCAGAGACCGGCACCTTATCCTCAACCCGTGTCGCTGATGCAAAAACCACCCGACGATTCGACATCACCGATTCCGCTACCCCTACAATTTCCACCCCCGAACGCGAGTCTCTATCATCCGGCGACTTTCGCATTTGGCCAACAACCACCCCTTCTGCAGATACTCATGTCTGCTGAAAAGTATCAGGTAATTTCAAGAGAATAAACGAAATGTTCTTCTCGTTCGATAAATCGATGCTTCTTTTATTTATATTCCGTTTTATTTTATTATTAATTATTTACCTATATTCTTTACGCTTTATACAATTGTTTTATGTTTATATGTCATTTTTTAAATTATATTACTGTCTATTTTCAATTGTTATTGTCAGCGTTGTACTTTAATCCTTTATTGCATGAATTATGAAACCGAGGGAATAAACATTTTTATAGTGAAAAACTCTCGCATTTTCTAATTTTTTTTCAGTCTGTTAAACTATTCCTTTTTATCAAAATCAACTTTGAATCCCCATTGTACATTTCTTCCTGTAACGGAACGTATTTTTTGTTGTCCCGAAGCAAAACAATTGTCAACAATAATTTTTAACGAATTGAAAAAAAAGAAGAAACTTTAGTAGCCATATATGACTTCGTATGTGGTAAGGGGTTAAAGTCAATCGTGCATTTTACTTCGATTAAACACAGGAATTCGTATGGAAATCACAACCCGACGCCGAGGGCTCTCTCGACCATACGGAAACCGAAGCGAGTCACAGTCCCACAGGAACGATGCAAAGTTTCGTTCCAACGTGGGATGTTCTCCAAGAGACAACAGCGAGACTTCTATTCATGGCTGTTCGATGGGTTCGATGTTTGGTCCCGTTTCAGACACTCTCGAAAGACGATCAACTTCTCTTGCTTCAACAAACCTGGACACAGCTTTTTCTTCTTCATTTAGCCCAATGGGCAATATCGCGAGATATATCTAGTCTTCTAGAGGACGATCAGGTGCGCAGAAGATTGCCACCTGATCAAACATATCGGGAAGAGATCGTCACGATTCAGGTAATTTAACAACGATGGCAAATCTACGATGAACCAACTACGTTTAATTAATTAACCAATTAATTAATCGTACTTTATTCTGTAGGAAATAATGGGAAGATTCAGGCAATTGTCACCCGATGGAGGCGAATGCGGATCGATGAAAGCAGTCGTTCTTTTCACACCAGGTAAATTGGATTAAAACGTTGAATCGATGATTTAATTTGGTTACGTTGATAAATTAAATTTTACCAGAGACCAGAGGCTTGTCGAATCCAAAACCCGTTGAGATGCTTCAAGATCAAGCTCAATGTATTCTAAGTGATTACATAAGATCGCGTTATCCACGACAACCGGCTCGTTTTGGAAGATTCCTACTGTTACTTCCCAGTCTACAGGCGGTCAAACCAACGACGGTCGAACTTTTGTTCTTTCGAGAAACCATCGGGGAAATTCCAATAGCGCGTTTGCTCGGTGATATGTATCAGATGGAACATCACAATACGGACGTTACGTTAAATTTTCGCAACGGGTATGTTAAAAATAAAATATCTCAATTACCTCATCGATCGCAAGTTTCTCGTTAAATTTCAAATCAACGATATATATATTCGTTCCTTAGATTTCAAGAAACTGCTGAACACGAGCGTGACTCACCGTCCGAAAAAATGAGGGGCTAAAGAGATGGGAAGTCGAGAGGATCGTGAGAAAATTTTTGTAAGTGCAATAGAAAAAATTGTTGAAGGGCTAAGGTGTGTCTCCAAAGACCTCGAGGATAAGTCTGTCGGGTATTTGTTTTAACGATTTAACGATGAAGATATCTTACGACTGAAACAGTCACAGTGAAATTGCAATATAATTTTTCATTCGGACAAACGTTCGACAATTCTGTATAATAGAATATCGATTCTCATTGAAACTTTGTCATAATTCATTATTATTTTTCATCTATTACGTTACAAACGATTCGTTTAATTTGCCAATTAATTCGATTACTTCAACGACGAACGGAGCTTAGTCTTATGATTACCAAATCCAAACTGTGATACTTTGTAGAAGAAAGAAAGAAAAAAAAGTCTCTTCTCCGCTCTGTTGTGACGTGTTTAATTGATCGAACGATGAAAGAAATAGAAGAATAATTTTCAAGAGATGAATATCGAGATGTTCGTCCGAGAGAGAGAGAGAGAGTAATGATGTCTACGAATAGGATAGAAAGTGTAAAACAGGCATTAAAAACACTAGCGTTAGTTTTGTCTCCGGTACTATTTCACATTGCGACGTCTAGTCATTAAATTAATGCGATTACTGTACGTATCTCAGATAAGTTAAGTAGTTGTACATGTTTTTGCTGTAAATGAAATTAATGTATAAATGTCTTATCCAAACGATGTATGGGACGTGAACCAATAAAAAGTATGGTCACGAGACGCGCGTATCATTAAAATCACCTCAATAAATTCGTCGTGCATCGATTCAAGTTGGAAAGAATATCGGGTACGAGTTTCAAATAACAATAAAAAATATATATTTACGTATAAAAGAATGTTAATGTATTCATAATGATAAAATTATGCGGATTCGCGACGGATCGAACGTGGAAGCCAATTCTCGATGCTTTTAAAAATGTACGATTCGTTGTAACAAAAACATTTGTTCACGCACGAAAATTCCGAACGATAATTTAGTGTTCGACACTAAACACTTTTCTAATAAGAAGTCACGGATTATATAGAAGGGTCGTGGGGGGAAGTTCCGTTTCTCGATTGATACGCCATAATCGTTACGAACCGACGCATTTACAAATCCCCGATAATCGCAAGCTCGACTGGCACAGCAGTCAAACTCCGTTCGCTACCGCGTAGACGTATTATTCTTAACGTAAACTAAGACTTACAAAAACATATGTGGTATAATATTGTACATAGAAGGATCGCAAGACGATCCCGGGCCTTCGGACTGTTCCATATTTCTTGGTGGATGATTTTGTGTTCCTCCCAGTACAGCCTCGACGTAAGCCGAGGATGCCGAGAGCCTCATTTCGTTCACGGCTGAGCACGAAAGAAATGTATTAATTTAAATGACTCTAAGGAAAAAGACAATCTAGCAATTATCGCGTTTTTTCCTAAGAGGAAGAAAAATCTACGGTACATACCATTACTGGGAGGCTTCCAAGAAGGTCCCGGAATCGAAGGTTCGTGGAAATTATTGGATTGATAATTTTGCGAGGCTACCTGTGGTGCAGGTTCTTGGTAAATACGTTTTCTCGGTGGTTGATGTTGCGAATGACTTTGAGGATGATTTTGCTGTTGATTTTGAGGTCCTCCTAATATTGATCCTCCGCAATTCGAAGGCGCGCTGATTCTCATTTCATTCACAGCTGCTTAAAAAGATTGATATGTGTCAAGGCAATTGGTACGGTACGTTTAAAATCATCATTCATAAATGTACGACACAATTATCATAGAAAAATAATTAAGAACTGTTCCATTCATACCACAATTGTTTGTAGGTTTCCACGGGGTTCCAGAAACAACAGCTGCTTTAACATTGTTCGATGGATCGTTGGTTGGCTGGATGGTTGCTAAATAATTGCGAAAAAATGTAAATACGTATGAAGACGGCATAACCATCGATCATTTTAAATTTACGATCGATACTTGTACAGGAAACGTTTTAATGTTGGGTAGTTTATAATTTTTCACGAATTTGCCATCGTAAAAGTAACCTTGGAATCTAGTTATCGACGTGAACAACAAATTTATAAAGGCTAATTGTCATACCACAATTATTCGTAGGTTTCCAAGAGGCTCCAGAAACGACAGCTGCTTTCACGTTACTCTGGAGATTGACGGCTGTTTGGTTCATTGCTAAAAAATTGTCAAAAATATAGATAAGTGCCGAGGTAATTTGCATCACACGTTTAAAAACAGCTACAACAGCTCGTAAAAGACGAGAAAATTGTAAAAGAGTAATTTTCATTATTTTCAACTCATTTGTCGTTACAAAACAAATCTTGATGTCTATTTTTGACAATGAACAACATATTTTTAAGAACTGATTCCCATACCACAATTATTCGTAGGTTTCCAGCAGGTGGCGGTAACGGCAACAGTTTTAGGATTGCTCGATGGATCGATGGATGGTTGAGTAGTTATAGAATTGTTATTCGCCCTTTGTACAGCTCCAGCCATTTGACGAGCAAGAATCGACGTTCCAGCTCCGGTAAAATCTTGATCGCTAAAAATATTTGGTTTAAACGGCCACAATCCAGTTTTTCTAAACGCAACGACCGCTGTGGCTAACGTAGCAGTTTGAATGAATGCCTGCTCGAAAAGCATAGGAATCTCACAAATTCCAACTAGCTGTCCCGGATGCGCAGCTGACCATTCCTTTACCGCTGTTCCGTAATGTTTACTCAATGTCCCAAAAAACTCGACTTCCAATGGTCCGACCTTGTGCGTACAGAATTCTGGCAAGCATAGCATTATTACTCCATTGGACTCTGCCAATTCAAGAATCTCGAGACTCGTCGTATGACTGGCATCGCCATCGCACAACAACAATACAGGATTGTCTTTCGTAGCGCGAGAAAATTTGACAAAATGATTGAGCCACCAAGCGAATATTTCGCTTTGCATCCAGCCAGTTTCGTTACATTGAGTATAACACGGCAATATAAGATTATTCGTGAATTGTGGCTCGAGAGTTTTCCTTGGGAAGACAAAGAGCAATGGCATAAAGAGACCGGTAGCGCTCATGCAGACTTCGACCGTTATCGTGTGACCGGATACGGCTGCTGGCGCCGGTACTTTGTTATTCTCATTGAAAATCGTTGGATCTCCTTGATACTTCGTGTCGCAACTTATCGACGTTTCGTCACAATTGTAAATTCTGTCGGGTGTAAAATGGTACTTGAGATAAAGCTCGCCAAGTACGTCATAAAATTTCATAATCGCTTCTTTATTGAAACACGCGACTTTTGGCTTTGTGACTGGTCTTCCAATTCCGCGACAATCCATTTTATGTCGTCTAACAAATTCTCGCAACCATTCTCTACCGGCGACATTGTCTTTCCACTTGTGCGATTTGCAATTTTTTTCTGCCAGTTGGAATGCAACTTTACGTTGGACTTGTATCGTAACGTTGAATAATCTGTTTGCCATACTGCTTAGGTGAGCAACTAGATAGTCTTCTTCTTCGCTCGTGAATACAGCTGCGTTTGTACCCAGCGGCAATCTTATGTTCACCTCTCCGTCGGCTTCTAATCTCTTCATGATACGTCTTAGCGTGGACCTTGGTATACGATATACTTTAGAAGCTTTCAGGTAGCCCATCTTTCGACCACGAATGGCATTCATTGCCGCCACCATTTGCCGATCGTCCCAAGCACCCCTTTTGGTTTTTCGCACGTAAGCGCGAACCATGTCCTGTAATGAAACAATCGGTCAAATCACAACGGGTGCTTAATTATCGCCTTCGTTTGTATTGCTTTGTAATTGTTTGGATAAAAGTTTACAATTTATAGAAATGTGCAAGGTACGAGGTAAAAAATGAGATTTTTTTGTATTTGTTACTTTTGCGAGCTATCCCGATAACTTAATAGTGGACAGAGACCTGTGATTCTTGATTTTTTATTCTTTTCGTCGTACGATATGCTTGATTTTAATTAAGACTGCTCTATGGCAGAGTTGAGCAATTTTTATTTATACGATTTCGTTGGAATAAAATTATGTATAACTTTATTCTTCAAAACGAAGTATCAGACGTTTGCAGTGTTTTTTGTAAATATCCTAGCGCTCATTTCAGATTTAATAATAGAATGGAACAACCTTCCTTTATGGTTCGTTGAATGCAATGTGCATATTGCAATCTACTCGACAATATATAGTTTCAATTTTAATTGTGACCACACGGAAAAATAGCGTCGCGAGTGATTAATTTTTCAAGCAACGACATTATAAATTGCTATTAATTTGCATAGACAGACTAGTGGTTTCCCCTTCCTATAGCATGATATAAAAAATTTGTTAACCAAAGAATATTTTTCAAATAGCTAAGCCATAACAAAACGTGTGAAAAAATGAGTGCTCGCGACTATAATTCGCTGATGTTGGCAAATATTGAAACTCTATTTCATTTGCTTAAAAAAGCAAATTTACCATCTTAATAGCTAATGAAATAAAAAATCCTCAAAGCTTAAATTTTATTATGCGAAATTCATATCTCAATAATAAAAAAAAAGAAATCAAGTGATCGAGCATTAAATTCAAAATGACTTGGTAGCAAAGACGAGTTTTCGCACGTGGGAGAGATGTGTCAATAATAGGAGATTTCTGACCGAATGTGTATTGTTCTCAAAGACGTGCGAATCTTCCGATAGGGGAGCCACTTCATGGATTGGGATTGCCCTCAAGCAGCTCCAAGCAATGCATCGCGGAGCAACGCACGATAAACAGCCCTAGTCGCATTGTTTTTGGTGAGATTTAAATACTGGAAAGATTGTACGTCGATAATTTGACCCGCAAGCGTCGTTCGTATACGGCTGCAACAATAAAATCAAACATGGTACGTTTCGTTGAGATACAATCGTAGAAAGGGCGTATTTTTTTCGTACACATAGGCAATTACAACATTGTATTCATAGTAATTATATCATTCGCTCATATAAATAAAGAAAAAATAATAATTCCATCTAGTTCGGGAGAACCGGTTGACTGTTTGACTCGCTGAGCCGTGTTGTCTCTCTAACATAACCTGAGGGGCCATCTTGCCCCGTTTCTTTTGTTTGTACGATTCCCGTGTGAAAATATTGTTCAAATGTGTTCAATCAGCTCCTGCAGTACTCACGAAGTAATGACGTTTGTTGTAGGAAAACCCGAATTATCCCGGAACATCCATAAAAGTAACGAACACTAATCCAACATGATGATAATACACTTCCGCTTTCGTAAAAACAACTGTGTACGATACGTCACTGTAGCTCGTACGTGTATTTAGTCCGGCAGCTCCCGTGGCTTCTGTCCCGTCTTGCCCCCCGTAAGCCGTATTGCCCCACTCTAAAATGTGCCCGGCGCAAATGATCGAATATGCTCTTCGAAAATTGTTTTTATTCAATATCGAAAGGTGTATTACATTGGTCATTACGATATCAAACATTTTTTTGAAAATTACTAACTGTTCCAGATTGAATAATTGAGTAAGGAATTGACAGTAGTTAATCGACAGTTTTATACTCATTAAACACACATACACACGTACGATGGACTAGACACAGCATCAACACGCGTATGCGTATGGGCGCGCAAAAGTTTGTACGATCGAACTTTTGAAACGAAATACTGGCATTTCCACAAAGTGTACATATCGTATTTGTTCCTATATTATTTAACGCCAGAATTCAATGATTACATATTCGTCTAAAGTTCTAACTTATCGATGTAATTTGTGACTCAATTCGGAGATCGGAGATTTTATTCCAACTTATACAAAAAGTCCCGTGGACCATGAAAGACTCCCATTTAAATTAACGTTCTACATCATTTAACGAACTCTGTAATTACCAAAACATAATGGAAGCGGAGATGACCGTGTCTTCTCTTTTGTTTGTCGAAGAATTCTGTATTTATGGAATTTTTTTAATCGCGAAATGCTGAGAATATCGATGCACGAGTAGTTATTGTAAAACGTAACGGTAAATATTTCGTTCGCACGAAATGATCGATACAGTGTACATTGGTAATGTCATTTTGTATGAAAATTTGCCCATTTCTCAATGGAAGCCGGAGCAAAGAAAAAGTTTGTAGAAAAAAAATGTAAACGTCCCTAATTTCTCGATTTACACTCGAGACCCATCTTACGAGCTAAATTCACTTTATACAATACACAATTGCAATAGTGGCGATACGTTAGAAAAAGAAAAAAATGGAAATCAGAGTTCGTCGTGAGATTTGAGACGATTATTGACAAATTCGTAGAGATCGTCCAGGGTACGTGTACCATAATATTCGGAGACCTTGTGACCGTCACGATACAAGAAGAGCGTTGGAAAACCATCGACTTCCTGTTCGTCGCACAGCTTCTTGCTAGTGGCCAAGGTACAATCGACCTTGACGATGTGAACGTTCTCGTTGTCCAAGAATTTCTTACCGAGTTCCTCCCAGGTCGGTGCCAGACGTTTGCAATGACCGCACCAAGGTGCGAAAAATTCTACGAATGTTACACCCTTCTCGATACCATGCTGAAAATCATCGCCAGTTAATGTAAGCACCGATTGAATATTGTCGTCTGTTTCCTCGTTCTTTCCAGCAAATTTGCCATCTTTGTGAAGCATTTTTTCCACGTATGCCTTCAATTCTTCGTGCGTACGTTGATCCGTATACTTTTCCATCTGGAAAGCGGAGATTAGAAGAGAATTTTGGGAAAAATGTGAAAAGCGTCACGAGTCTTTGACAACAAATGTAAAAAAACAAACAAACTGAAAAACAGCTAAAACCAAGAATCTTCTACAGACCTTTTTTCCATCTTCGATCCAAAGTAGAGTGGGATATCCTTTTATTTCAAATTGCTCGCAAACTGAACGATGTTGCGTACAGTCGACTTTCGCGATACTAACAGATTTATCGTGACCGAAACTTTGACCAAGCTGATCCCAGGTTGGTGCTAGTTTTTGACAATGTCCGCACCAAGGAGCGTAAAATTTAATAAAATGCTGACCCGTTGCTACGTGTTTGTCGAACGTATCCGTGGTAAGTTCCAAGAGTCCGTTAATTGCTTCCGGAGCGGTCAGATTGTCGCTTTCCTAAAATACGAAGATTAACGTAACAAATCGTCGATAAAGAATTTATTTAATTTGTAAATTTTGTTCTTACCATAGGAATACTTCCTAATTGCTCGTTGATAAATGCTGTTAAAGATGCTAAATCCCGAGTTCTTCTGAACTTTACACCCTCCCTCTCGCCGACTTTGAAGAACTTGAGACTGTAGTTGAAAAAATTGATCAACGATTACGACGAGACTGAGAGAAAGTTGAAAATCGATTAAAAAAAAGGTTTTCAGGAACGTTTCGTACATAGGATAGCCGGTAACATCGTGTTCGGAGCAAATTGAACTGTCCGTGGTACAGTCGACTTTGGCAATTTTAACGCGACCATCCTCCTCGTTGTTCAGCAATTCGGCCAACTTCTCCCACGTAGGCGCTAATCTTTGGCAGTGGTCGCACCTAAATCATATCGTTTACTCAACAGGGAACGTTTTTTAAGGAGGTTCACGCGCCATAATCATAATAGTATATACAAAGTAATGGCAAAATCATGAGATACATTTTTTTCGAAGATAATTTTTCGAAATTTTGCACGAATCTTCTCGAGCATCGTATTATAACGGGTAAGAAATTTGAAAAGTTTTCACCGTCTAGTAATCGTGATATTCGGTGTTTAAAATCGCAACTTTAGCACGAGGTCTTATGGGAAGTTACGAAAAAATACGATTTTTCACAATAAATAACTCGATCTCTAGACGGTAAAACTTTCTCAAATTTTACCCACGGTCGAGTATTATTGTTGAGAAGGTTCGTACGAATTTTAAACAATTAAACTTGGAATTCGTCTAACGCATGGATAACGCGTTAAACTCCTTAAGAAGACGTAAAATCTTATCTGTGTTTCTTGACAATTCGTAGATATTAAAAAAAAGATCGAATTAATAATAAAAGATTTGAAATAACGGCTATTATGAATTTTTCTGATATCAAAGAACAGAATATTAAATATGTTCTTGTCGATAGGCTAAATACTTTTTTAAACACGAACCGCGGACATGGGTCATTGGAAATATTCGACAATTTTATAGAATGCTTATCGTATCGTGTTTCATGCGTATATGGGTGTACGCTGACAGAAAACATGCAGAGATAAAAGATAATACGTCTGGGAACGATCATGAGAAATTAATTAATACGATTCGTACAAAATTCAATTATAAAAATTACTTACCACGGTGCATAAAACATTACAAAATGATTTTGCTTCGCGATTTCGATCGGAAATGTTTCCTCGGTATATTTGAGCGTGTGCACGTCATCATCGTGCGTCGCACCGAGTCCAACGAGCGAAAAGGCACATAGAAATAATATCGCGGGCAACATGTTCGATTCACAGAAAATTCGACGATAATGAAAAATGTTCCTGTGAAAAAATAGCACTTTGCTTTCTTTGTTCTTCAGGATTGACGTACCGAATGGTATCAAAACTTGCGAATCATTCACCGGCTATGCTTAATACCTGCGATATTTGCAGATATGTAAACGTACCTTGTGCAAATGTACGCTGAGATATGTCGAGCAGCCGTAACGATTGGCCTTGTAATATCGTAGATAACAATAACAAACAGTATCCGGTGCAGTTAGAGTATGCGAAAGTCGAGAAATAATGTTTTTCGACGAGCTGTGATAGTAAAAAAAAATAGCAATACCGCCTCCAACATGAACTGAGCGACACTGACTGAAACAGTATCGTGTCTTTTGGGAGGGGGGGAGGAACTTCGGAGATCGAATAACGATATTGAGAGATGGCGCGCACATCGTAACCGCGAACGGAATTCTTTCGAATCATGCAATTCACGAAAATCTCTGCTACGACCGAAATGTACAATTTTTGATTATTATTTCGACTTGTTACTTATCGTGCTATCCGTATAAAAGTGTCGATTTTATGAGGTCGAGTAACTCAAATCGCACTTTGCGTCAGACGAGAACATAATCTCGACAGAGGTTGAAAGAGATATCTGACCCGCTTTACCTCGCACTTTCCTAATGGTGCGAATACCGTGGGCGGTTTGAGGTAACGCGAGTCACTTGGCAGGCGGGGGCGATTTGGCTAAGGTCACGGAGTTGAAATATTACCCAAAGAGTACATTTTTCGTGACTGACCAAGAGTTAGAGTCACTGAGAAAATTCTAATTATTGCGCATGACTGTTTTGCGAGCGCAATTTTTTTTAAATTGATCTTTCCGCGACTAACTAATTGATTAAATTGACGAAAAAATGGATTCAAATTTGTTTGAAAAGATCAATTTTATGAGAAATTTTGACCTCTCTGAAGCTATTGGATATGCATGCATATGCAACGGCAAACGGCTCAGAACTTTCGTCAATTCCACTTTTAGAATCTACATAACCGATCACCAGCAACAGTCTCTTCCTTACGGACGTTAAATTTCACACATTATCAGTAATTCGAACTTATTATGAGTTGGATAAGTAAACATTTGCGATATCATCCTTGTGGTGACATCTCCTCGGAATGATTGCGTTTTCGAACTTTTCCGGGACACTGGCTTCTTGCGATAAAACCCCAATCGCGTGTCGGAAGACCGTGTTTTCGGTACCTCGATAATCGCATTTTCCATTCGCGATACTATTATCATTCAAAAAATTAGCCACACAAGTATACATTTTTAAGAACGAAAAAATCGGGTTCGTGTATTTCTGGCCACGGAATTTTTCATAAACTAGTTTAAATCGGGATATGACACCGTACAAAAAATTATATCGCTAGTCAAATCGATTATTTCGAGCAGGTTCAACCCCACGCATGACGTAACGCGTTGCATCGTCGATCAGTTGGGAAAATGGCAGGCATCTGGGCAGAGGACGAAATTGGGCGAAAATGGGATCGATGTTTTACAGACGCGGTCTTGAAAATGGGTAATTATACAAAATTAAATGTTCCCGAACCCATCAACATCATAATGTCTCGTTTTTCCGTGAACCTTATTTCATGTTTTGACATATTTCAGGAGGCGGTATACTTCTCGGTTCTGTTTTTTCCCTGCTCTTCTTTAGACGTGAGTACCAAATTATCGTTCAATCAATAAAACACGAAGAATTATTAATCCAAACGAGTCATAAAAATCAACGCTCGAAAAGTAATATTATCCTTTTCGATGAAGAAAAGTAACATAACCTATATCTCGTAAACGTGTTTCTTTTTTTTTTATATACGTAACTTTCAGGCAAGTGGCCTGTAATAACCGGAGCTGGATTCGGTTTAGGCATGGCGTATTCCAATTGTGAAAAAGATATTAACGCTTCTCTCGATCGATGCAAACCGAAGGCCCGTAAGTGCGACGAAGATAAAAAATCATAAACCAACGGTTATTAACGAGAATGCGAGAGAAACGGATGGAATAAACAAAAATTGAAGCAACGTTCGAGCAGCGGGCTGTAGAACAGAGACTATGCCTCTCGATGGATCTAGTTGAATTTGTAAGATTATGGCAAGATTAAAAATTGCTGCTGTAATAATAAAATTCGTACAGTGTACATAAATATTTATTATTACTATATTGTAAATTAAGGTTCCAAGAATAAAACTGGTTATATAATCTTGTTTATGAATCGTTCATATTTCGGTTTGGATAAACATGGGTTTTGGGAGACGAATATGAAACGTTTTTTTGTTTTTAAATATTTATTGTTTTAATTTGAGAACCGTTTGATATTTATCAAACGGTTCATGGGTTTTGAGAGACGAATATGAAACGTTTTTTTGTTTTTATTTATCAAACGACTCTCAAATTACTAGAGCGAAAATAAAGATTAATCTTGTTTATGAATCGTTCATATTTCGGTTTGGATAAACATGGGTTTTGGGAGACGTGAGTATGAAGCGTTTTTTTGTTTTTATTTATCAAACGATTCTGAAATTGCTAGGGCGACAATAAAGATTAATCTTGTTTATGAATCGTTCATATTTTAGTTAGGATAAACATGGGTTTTGGTCGGCGTGAATATGAAACGTTTTTTGTTTTTATTTATCAAACGACTCTCAAATTACTAGAGCGAAAATAAAGATTAATCTTGTTTATGAATCGTTCATATTTCGGTTCGGATAAACATCGGATTTGAGAGACGAATATGAAACGTTTTTTTTTGTTTTTATTTATCAAACGATTCTCAAATTACTAGAGCGAAAATAAAGATTAATCTCTCGAGTTACTCATCTTTTAATTCATCGCAAAACAAGGTAAATATGGCTTCGTCGTCAGAATTATTCTCGAGACATTCTTCCATTTGTTCCGCGGACTCGTCGACTTTGGGATTTTTTTCAATGTCACCGTTAGCTGAAACATCGTTATTCGTCGCTGGGTCGTTATCGTTTGTAGAATTTCGCGAAGTTTCTGTGCTATCGCGAAAATTGTCCGCATCCTCCGTTGATATTAAGTACGAAGCGTTATTGCTATCATCCAGGGATACTTCCTCTTGAATTTGTAACTCATCGTTCGTACGTTCACTTTTGTTTTGTCTCTGTGAGCCGTGGACTGTCGAGTTGTCTTGTAGTTTTAATGAAATTTCATCTTTTTCTAGGGAAGTTACCAATTCGTCTTCGCTCGTGTCCATACGTTCACCCGGCTCGTTACGACTGAATTTTTGCTGTTTGTTCAACGTTGGACCATCCACGCTTTCTTCTGTTCCATTCGTCACTCCCGTACCCATCCGATCCTCTCGTGCGACTTCCGATCCTGTCTTAACCCGCTGACCCTGATCTGTCGTAACACTTTCATTTCGCAACTCTTTGAATTTATCCCAAACGTTACTCTCGACCCGTTCCACGCCGTTCTCGTGACTTATACGTTCCTCCTCGTTCGGACGACTCCAATGAATATTGAGCTCTTTTTCACCGGGTTCGTCGACGTTTCGCACGGGCAAGAGCAAAGTCGGAGCGCTCGGATGAGCGAGTTTTTCGAGTTCCGCAATGGCGAGCTTAGCTTCTTGAATAATCTTGAGATCTACGTCTTTCAGTGCCATGCCGAATATCTCGATAGAATATTGCGTCGGTGGAGGTGTCGACGGATGAGGATTCAACTGAATTGCCTTCAGAACTTTTAGAAGATGAAGACGGCACAAGTTGTTACTTCGGTAAAAATTGTCTTCTTGCTTATCCAGATAATAATCGTAAAGCAATGGGACGATAATGGTTTGTACGCGCTGAAACAAATCGTACGATCGAATATTTCATAATTCGCGTATTGAAAAATGTACAGATTCGTTTAAATCAATAACTCACATTGTAGATGATTTGTTTCAGAGCACAATTGGCATTGAAGAATATATTTTCTAAGGTCACCAGAGCATTTATACATAACTCGGCATTTATGCAAGAATTCTTTGCAATAACGTTCGTACTACCTAAGCTCGAACTATTCTCGTATTGATTGTCTCTGTATCGTTTCAATGCTCTCTTCGATAAATGCTGTGTTTTCTGAACCTAAAAAGACATTCGTACGTCTTACTTTTATATTGTTTTCATTAGATTTCAACGAGTAAAACGTACCGTGAGGAAAACACGATCTTTTTCAGGTGTAATGTCTTTCGAGAGACGAGGCAGAAAGTCTTCAGCTACTAACTCGACTCCTGAGAGCGTACCGAGGTAGGATAGCCACGTTGTAAGACTTTTGTAAACGGCAATCCTAACGTTTTTGAACGGTTTACCACCGCTAATGGTAGTTTGGTTCTCGCCCAGCTTGTCCGTCCATTTAAGCGTTTGTTGGTACAGTTGTAGTATCGTGATAGCAAATGGCGCTAGTTCTTTTTTAAATCTGTAATTTATTTTATAGCTTGTAAATTCTGCATTACGTAATATTGAGATTAATTGTGATATTAACAAGGTTACCCTTCGACGAATGCATTCAAGACGGAGAACATGCTGATGTGCAATTTTGGTAAAATGAAATACAGTATTTGCTTCTTAAACGAATCCTCGATTCTCAAGCTTGCTGGCGTTACTGCCAAGCCTCTGCACAAGACTTGCAGAATATCGTTTGGAGAGACCGAATGTTTGCCCGAACATCCTCTAAAAATTTTTTAAAATACATCCAATAAATTGGAGTTTTACTCTAAACAGTAAATTCAAAAAACCCAGCTGGAATCTTTAAATTTTGGTCTATTGGATTTAAAAACCTTCAGATAGAAGAATATTTTAGGAAACATCGAGCTATGTCTTTACACTGTTTCTCTTATTCATTCGAACATCAACTTGGCATTGTTTTGCTTACGATTAACATACATAGCTTGATTTTTATACTGTTGAAAAAGACGTCGATTTTACGAAAAATTATGAACATTTCACACATTAACATACATAGCTTGATTTTTATACTGTTGAAAAAGACGTCGATTTTACGAAAAATTATGAACATTTTAATGCTCACAGGGTCAATACCCAAAAGATGCAACTAAGGTTTTCGAATCGACCCTTCATAATGCGAATACGATACAATAATTCTGTATTTCCTAGGACAGTACCTGAGCATAGTGGATAGATAAATACAAAGATTTTCGAATCTTCTCTCAAGACCGCAGTAATACTCGATGACATTGTCTTCTGAAATATTAGGAAGTTCGAGCTTTTCCCAGATATCAACAGTGTCGAGTTCGATCAAACCAGCAAACAGATCATCCATTATAACATGGAGACTGTTGCAAAGCAAAGCCTGACTGTACACCCATCCAGTGTACGTTGGCTTTGTAGCCGATGGTTTGAACGAACGTTCGGTAACTCGAGCAAGCAAGGTGTAACAATTTGCTCCCGCTCGAACCAAGTTCTTTTGATTAGCATCGACAAGAGGCAGTATCATTTTTCTGATTGACGTCTAGAAAACAAGTGTCTCGTAAATCTCGTATTTTTTTTTTTCCAACTTTGCGTATAAAACAGGATGAATTTCTTTGGTACCTGTAGGCGTTCGCTCGGTTCTCTGTAGTGATAAAGTAATGTCGCAATCAAATAGAAAGTAGCGCCACATTTTTTTTCACCCTCTAGATTGGAAATGGAAATGACGAGTTGTTTGACGCATTGCATCGAGACGTGTTTCTGCAATTCTGGAATATCTTTGCACGCGACAATCAAACCACCCAGAACCTTACAAGATAGAGTAATGTCCTTGACACTGCCTTGAGAATTGTCGAGTAATTGGCTGGCTTTCGTGATCCAAAGAATGGCGTATTTCGAGAGTATATCTCTCGAACATCTCGGTAACATGCGCAACAGGATATTGAGCCCATCGCAACGAGTGCTCGATTGATTCAATCGTGAATTAATGTGGGATATTATTGCATTTTGCAAATTATTTACCTACGACATGGACAACGATTCATCCCCATGGAACAATTTAGAACGTCGACGTATAGTTTTCTAGAGCGCTACGAGGTTATGAAATTGTAGGTTACTTACGTCGTCAACGTCGGAGGGTAAATCGTCGTTCGCAGAGAGAAGATCTTGCAAGAAAACATCGTAATCTTTTCCGTTCGCGTCAACCGCATTGATCAAATTCATTACTTTAGCCATGTTTGAGTGAAAACAACACCGTTTAAATTTCGAACATTACCGTACGCACTTGGCTGAATTGACAAGCACATGGGATTTAGAATCGCATGTGTAACCACGTGCGTTTCCAGCGTTGCGGTAGCGCGAGTTCCTGCGTTACCCGATCGAATTTCCTAACTTATCGGCTGTAAAGTTAAACGGTCACTGTTTTACCGACAGTCGGCAATAACGTTTTAATCTGTACCCTTTATCGATAAATATGTATTCTAGCTATACCATAGCCTTGCATTTTTCACAAATGCTATACGAAGCTTTTTTCCATATCGCGTCGCTCACTACATCTGCAAACGTTCTAAGCGTAAACGCTATCAAATCCGACGTACGCGTAGCATACATTACACGAGCTTCGTACGTAACACGATTGACCCCAATTGCACAAAAGAAATTATATAATATCAGAGAAAAGACCAAGGATGCATTCTTAGATAGGTTATGATGTTAATCCTGTCCATACGCATATATATTTATAGATATATTCGTGAGAAAGATTTACGCCAACGTTGAAAATGATGATGATGCTTCTAGGTTTGTAGAGAATCCTCCTACGTCACATTATAGAAGAACACCTTGAAAACACCTTAAACGTCTGGAACTCAATGGGGACGAGAGTTCGGATTGCATGCTTGATTATTCCGTAGTAAGGCGTATGCAGAAAACTTATAGGGATAACGAGAAGAGCATCGATACACCTGTATATTCATATTTAATTCTACGCTACTCGCTGTATATTTGTACGTCCCGCGAAAACTCTTGACGCGACGGTACTGCCGTGTCGTGGTCTGCGGGTATCATTAGAGTTATTTGTCGGAATATTGTGATCGACCAACATGATTATTACGTACCACGGGAGTTGTTGTGTTTGTTACGATACACACAACAAAAGGCCCTTTCGTGACCGAGATGCTTATATGTCTCTCCGCAGAATTCCGATCCTATTAGACATGCAAATTGGTAGAAAAACTTGGCAGATGGTATTATACGTAGGAAAAAGAAAGATAATAAAGCCAAAACAGTAGGTAGTACTGCGTTGTAGACGAATCGTCCAAGTGGCCGACTGCGTTTTTTCGATGACCGGTCGACGAGCGATCTCTAGATGTCGTACGATAGTCCTTGGGGGCCAGTTCCAAGAATGGCGTCATCATCTTTGTGATCTTTTTGTACGAATCGAACGAAACGAAATTTTCTCTGCGTCTTAAAATAAACGTTGCATATTCTACATTGTCAATTCTTTTGACTAACATCGATACTTCAAATTTTGTATTCCAGACTATCTAAAAATCTTTTATCTTATCCTTTATTTATTAATTATTTTCAAGTAGGTATTTCGGAATCCATCGAAGCAAATCGATTTAAAAATTGTTAAGACAGAGAAAATTAGAAACTTGCAATATTTCTTCCTCGTTATTTTATCATGCTCGAAATGAGGAAGCAAACTACTATGAGTTTACAAAATTGACTCGCGTTCCTATGAAAAATAAGATGAAAATGTAATGATCAATTATAAAAAAATGAAATTCTTTCGGCCGCGGTTAGTTGGCAACGAGTGCGGATATGACGCGTTTATCAGCGTTTAATGTTTGTTTTCATCGTATTATGTCTCGTTTATCGTATATACGCGCATCTACGCATCCCTTGCGAATTTATAGCTTATATAGAAATGTGCTTTTCTCGAGAAAGAGATCTCTGCGCCAATGCATCGAGTATGATTTGTGCGAGGCTTTTTCTTGCAGCTTTTTCTTCTGGCTTTTTATCACGGATGGATTCCATCATCTGGCACACACACACACACACACACACACACACATACACACATTATCTTTATGTAGCTTAGGTATGCAGTATGTATATAGTCGTAGAGTTCGTATCGACTTGCGTCACGGTCAGAGGAAAATGAACCATAATTATGCACCAGCCAAGCGATCGGTACAATGCAGGGTCGAGCCCGGGTTCTAGCTTCTCTAGCTCGATGGCTCTAATGGAAAATTGGTCCTCTCTCGATGAACTAAAGAGAGGGAGAGAGAGAGAGAGAGTAGTTATAAAAGAGGAAGAGATATATCGAGAGACAGTTGCGTGTTCATACATCGTTTTGCAAATATACGATCTCGTACGAGAAGCATCGCACAATAATGTGATAGAATATAATTTTCTTACGTAGGTATGCGTACGGTATACGTGCCATCAACATCGGCGAACCGAGAAATTTAATGATGTGTGATGAACAATAATGGACAATCTCACTCCCGTACATTATCAGCCCCAACTCGTTTCACAGTCGAGCTGTGGCTAAAACAACGACAAAAAAAAGTACTCATTCGCGAAGATTGCATATTTGTGTTGCATTCGATTCATCGGAGTCGCAACGATGCAGTCGATGAAGGTTCGCACGAAAAACACTTTTCTCGAGGCGTTGGGAATTCTTTTTCAACAGTCGTTACTTTATGAGGGTATGAATTTTTTTTTAAGATTCGAAATAATTTTTTAACATCCCAGGTGGATGATGGATCGTTGAGAATCTTGTGTTTATATTTAAGATCTGCTCTCAATTTCTTATGTGGCGATTTTTCTTAAGAGTATTTTATCTGATTATTGGTGAAATCGTAATTTGAGGATAATTAAAGTAATTAATTGGAGCTTTTGGAAGAAAGTATATTTTCGTGTTTATGGCCATGCCGGTCTCTGTCTCTCTCTTTGTCTGTCTGTCTGTCTCTCTCTCTTCCTCCCCTTAACCTCGAACATTTAAAATACTCCAAAATTACGAAACATTTTCCAACGACCGGTTCGAGTCTCAACGTGCACACATTGCGACACGTGGCATAGCGCCTCTAAAATACCTTATCCTCTGCTTGTGACAGGAGAAATTTATTCCCTTGAAGAAACTGTCCCGACGTTATACTAAATAAAGCCAGTACGAAAGTTTTGTACATAATGCGGGGCTGAAATCGTTCGCAGATAAACGACACAATCTCAACTCCGTTCGTGACATATCGTCACTCCGAATAGCCTAAAGATTCATGCATCGTTATCGTCGCAACATTATAGCGAACGAAGTAGCCAAACGTCCCTGTCGCTTTTTGCGTCGTTAGAACAAGACAAATAAACCCACTGGCGAGACTGCTGGAGATTACAAATTTGTATTCAATTCGAAATTATTGTTTTAAATTAAATACATTTGCAAATATTTTTTTAACTGGTATTTTTATTTTCTAAATTTTATTTTACAATTATGTGCAAATATAAGAGAGAGACATATTAATCAAAATGACGGACGCAATTTTTGAAATTATTTTACATACAAAAATACTGTTTTACGTCCGTTAATACGCGTATTAAACACTTCTCGCAGTCTCGCTCCGTGTGCTTCGACCGACCATTATACGTTTTGTTACGTAACGATGAGCATTTCCGTCCGAGAATCATCTCCCGATCTAACAATAAGTATCTTCGTTTTCCTTCCTCACCTCTCGTTCATTCTTTCCTCCTAGCGATCCGTTTTTTTTAAATCAAAGATCTTATCGCCCATCACGTTTGCACGTTTGCACACCATCCGCGATTACGAATGCTGCACCAACCGCGTCGTAAAACGTGCGTTAATTTTTTTCTTTTTTTTCATAGCTGGGATCTCTCGACCGGACTTTCCGGCGGTCGTTGTCAAACTTTACATTCGATCGACGATATAATAGTCGCATTATCGATTCGCGTCGAGGAGAAACTCATACGATAAACGCGCGACGAGAACGTTCTTCTGTTTATCATTTTTTTCTTGTTTTTTTCTTTTCTTTTTTATCTTTTTGTGGTTGTTTCGACTCGATTGTGCGCTATCGAGCATTTTAACTACGGGCGTATATTATCGCTGTCTATAAGTTCCAATCGGGTTCGAGACGCACATCTGTTTGTCCCTCGTACAATGCAGGTACATGCATATTGTTAGACACCGATTTTCCCGGAATTTTTTTTTCTCGTACGCGCGAGTCCATTGTAAAACGTATACGTTATACGTTTATACGATTCGCATTATTTTTTTTTTATTTTAACGTCGCTTACGCGGTCGTTAGGCTATTTAATTGCGCATTTTTCTCTCAATTTGCAAACTGATCGACACGTGAGGCGTTGAAAACATTTTCGCAAAAAAAAAAAAACTTGATCGCTCGCTACACGTGAATCCGTTAATTTAACGGCGATGATTCATTTCGACGTAAATCATGATTTAGATAATTAAAAAAAACAAGAAAGTCTTCTCGCGACTTATTCTCTCTTCGAGCTCCGAATGAAATATCGCGTCGAAGTTTATTTTTGCTGGAGAAATTCCGATGCGTTTTCCATTTCGTACAACATATTTATATATATCCGCGTTAATATTCGACTTGTGCCAAAAATTTGCTTATTTTTAATCGTAAATAATTCAAATCCCTATCAAACTTTCCCACCGCATTTTCTCGTTGCACGATAAAAAAAAGTATAAAAAAAGAAGAAAACGACCGACGAATTTCGATGGGACGTGACGAAAGAGCGATTGAATTTTTTAAATCGAGCGCTAAGAAGTTTCGTCGTTGGAATAATTAATGTGGAGGGGAGGAGAAAAGAAGAAACGAGAATAAAATCGTGAGGCGTCAGGTGAGCGGTTTTCAGGGCCGTATTGACCGGCAGGTATTCAACGAGGGTACCTGTGGGGCCCACCTACGCCCGGGTTGTGCCGCTACCTACGTACCTTGTTCTCTCTTACCTCTCGCCGTGGACTTGTCTCGATTTTCTCCTTCGTGTTGGTTTCTTCAACGTATACGTATAATTCTCTCTCTCTTTCTCTCTCTCTCCCTATAAATATATATATATATAGATATATACATTAATAGGTATGTATGTGTCGAGCCGTGAGGCCCTCTCCAAGTTCCCTTCACGGCATTCGTTCTTCGCGGTTCAGTCGTTCCCCTACCAACCGGTGTCCAGTTATGTTGCTGTGGCGAACGCCGCTGGCTAGGCCGTCGTTCGTGGCTGCTTTTGCCGTTTCTACTTTTGCTGCTGCTGTTGTTGCTCATCGTCGAGTACCAGCAACACGGTACGAGTATATTCGTAGCCCGGATTCTCTTTAAATTTCACGATCGAACATCTCCCGCGGGTCGACGCGATGTTTCGCGACAATTTTTATGATTATCGTTGAACAAAGCGCCGGGATAAAGAAAACAAAAGGAACATAAAAAAATAAGAAAAAATAAGCAAATAAACAGAAAAAAAAGATAGAAAAAAACACGTTACAATCGCTAAAATTTATACCGTGGCTTCAAGGATTCGTGACGTCATTGTTCGGTGTGCTCCGCAAAATAGAAACAACAAAAAGTGTCCCGCGAAGCGACCAACCTCTGCCAGTGTTCTCGAACGGTCGAGTCTCGGATCGAAAATTCCATCGAAGACTATTTTAGCGAAATAACGTCAGTTTTGAAAGCTCGGAGCGACGATCGGCCGAAAACAACCGGTAACGACGGTTTTCGTTGTTTTTTTTTTTTTTTTTTTTTTTTTAATTTTTGTCTCGCAGACAACGTGTGAAATATTTGTACGAAAATAATCCAACGGTACAAACGAACATCGCGTGTGCGACAATCGTCGACGAGTGATGAACGATTGATAAAAATATGTTCGACGATCGAGCGATTCGCGATGGCGATTTTGAACGGTACGCGATAATTCGTCTCTGTGTTATTGCGTCTCTGCATTCTCCACGCGCGGATTCATCGCGAGTCTCCAGCATCGGCTCACGGATGGACTTCTTATTTTGTCTTCGCGACGGTGAGTAAAGCCGCTTGCAAGAAAAATAAAGGAGTTTGAATAATATCGAAGAAACGATGCCCCCGCAACGCCCCCGTTGCTATTTCTCTCATTTTGGTCACGCTTCAAAATAATAAAAAAAAAAAATTACGAAAAAATAAAAGAAAACTAATCAATTCATTCACGATATCGACGAAACGAAGACAAAGAAGGCTCGACGAAGTTGTCGTTCTCGTGTCCCTGACGTTATTTCGCGATCGATCCACTCTGCCATATTGATTCGATATTGTGTACACAATTTGTACACTTTCGACGCTGTAATACTTGAAATATAATCTCCGAGGAGGTTATTAAGGATTCGTGCTCCTGTGTACAAATTATAATACTAATACTAATAATAATAATAATAATAATAATTACTATTAATATTATTATTATTATTATTATTATTATATAGAGATATGTAGAGATCATACATAGGTGGATGAATGCCGCTGATGCCCGAACAGTGACGACTTCCTCCAGGACCGGTCCCCAAGCACGATCGACGTGCCAGAGCCGATCCTGACTCTCGGCGATTCCTTTCAAGTTCCCTCCCCTGGCTGCCTGCTGCCTTCTCGTATGTACGATCCGAGCAGAAGTCCCTTCCGCTGGAATCATCCATTCGTTTACGTGTGCTTGTATAGGCGAAAGAGGGAGATGGAAAATGCAGCGTTGTGCATTACGGACGCGCTTTCCAACAGGTGGAAGGTGCACCACAATTCCTATACTAAAATCTACTACTATAACTTACTATACTGTATATTATATAGATATAGGTATATATGTATATATACATATATATATATATATATATAACACTACTCGGCACGATCTCAACTACGCCCGTTCTCACGGAGGAATGCGCGTGTACATATACTACTTTTACTATAGAGGTAGTATAAGTATATACTACAAGGGGGCGAGAGCGAGAGAGAGAGAAGGAATGATAGAGCGAGAGAGAACGAGAGCGGGAGGGAGAGGGAGAGAGACCATGCTGAACAACCTGCGAGGTGCACGGATCCTTCGAGCTCGTTCTCTGTTATACTCGTGTTGAATAGCTCGAATCTCGTCCCTCCCTCTTCTTTCTCTTTCTCGTTCCCCGAGAACCGGCGGGGGTTCGACTAGAATTCTTTCGTGTTTAAAAAATTCAATTATTAAAACTACCCTCGATGTTATTTACTCTTACTGGCGTTGATTCAAAAAATTGTATTCAACTTTGGAACATTTTGGTAAATGGAAATTTTTTTATGAGATTTTTCAATGCGTAATGTTATTCGAATTGATTTATCATTATGTCGTGTATATCGAAGATTGTATCGTTTCGTGACGCGTCCGCAATTAAAGATGAAATAAGAAAAAAAAACATTATTCGATAAGTCTTACTCGCGTATATCGCGAGTTAAGCCGGAATAAATTCAGTTATTCTCGGCGTCTGTGGCCTCTCGCGGGAACTAGTCTTAATGCCCTGCATCGATCAAGTACTCCGAGCGTTAGTCATTCTTGAGCAATTACATTTTTACGCATACCTACATACAAATCTTGTGCATATATACATTTGTGTATATATGTATATATAAATGTATAAGAAAATGTATGACGTTGTACGCGAAGACTCGAGGTGTGTTTAAAGATGATATGACTCAGAAAATTGCTATTTCACAAGTACCCAATGTGCACGAGGAAGTGCGGGAAAATTGTAATCGATAGAGTCCGTATTATTCTTATCGAAATAATAATAATAATAAATAAAGTACATGGTTATTGAATTTTCACACGTAGTTGCATTTTTATTTATTTATTTATTATTATTATTACTATTATTGTAAATATCGATAGACACCTATCTCGATATAGTCGTGGAATCGAGCAAAAATTCAATTTCATTTTCTCTCGTTGTCGTTGCTTTACCGCGTTTACGGGAATAATGAGACGAGACGGAAAATCTGTAAAAGAAGTAAATTGTATCGAGAGAAAGTTCGCGTCTCTCGAAACCGTGGGATCGCGCACGGGTGAACGAGACCCCGCGAAACACCGTTGAGATCTTCGCGCGTATTTTATCGTATATTATATACGAAAGGGCTTAATGTACATAAAATTCATCTGCATTTCGTACAATATCATTTTAGCCGTTTGACCAGTACACACTCGTTTCTATTTCCGGGCAGAAATCTCGTCCCGGCATCGACGATTAATCAGAAGGCCAAGAAAGCGAGGGAAAGAGTGCTCTTTCGAAATATTACAACCGGGTTCATCGTACCGTAGACCACATTACGGCGATCATGGGCGAGATTTTTGACCGACGACCGACTCGCACGTGTATCTGTCCCAAAGACGAAAAAAAAACCGAAAAAAACAAATACTCGCACGGACAATATTCTCGACTCGTACGTCACTCGAGAATCTCTCGAAAGAGTTTTATGCGCGACTTTCTACGTGAGTTAATGGTCGATCGTGCATTCTGATATAATATTTACGGAAATCGAAAGGCCGTTACGATCGTAAATTCAAAGGCGTCGTCGTGTCTCAGGGACATCGGAAAAAGTTGAATCTTACAGTTTATAACTGTAAGATGTTTATATCATATGTAACTATACGCTTATTGATAATCATCGGGTAATCAATTTGATACTACCGAAAAATTCCTTAACACAGAATTTTTGTGATGATTATCGGTACTAATACATCGCTTACGGGATAAACGATTTTTTTTTACTTTTAAAATCCAAAAACCTGGTATATTCTTCGTCCTTATGAAGCGGGACTTTTCATCTGTCGGATCTTCGTAAATATTCCCAAAGCCTTTTACCACCGCTAGACCATATGTGTTTTCCGTTATCTCTGCGCCCCAGGTGTCATTGTGTTCATCGTGCTTGATTCGTGCTAAATTTAGATTTTGTGTCCTCGTTTCTAGTTTCCGCGATGTTAATAAAATATTATTTACATAGAAACATAGAAGTAATGGTGTTAACGGACTTTTCCTGGTTCGCCGGCTTATCGGATATTTCGCGGTTGTTTTATTTGTCCGGAGGATTGCCATATCGGATGATAATGCCGTAGGTGGCAAATGCGTGATAAAAGCGAGGTAGACGGAAAGAGATAGAGAGAAAGAGAGAGGTGAGACCCACGCTTCACGTTTGTCTACCAGACTTGTAAGTGTGGCCTGCACGTGAACGAGTGATATGAGTCTGCATCTTATCAGAGAAGATGGAAGGAGATTTCAGTGTCTCCTTCTTTTTCGAATTAATACCGAGCTATATGGAGAGCAAATTTCGCATAGATCGTTCCAATCTTCGAACTTCATTCAGTTTCTATCTCTTATAGATACGCATACAGGCAGATAACGAGTATACAGGCTTATCGGAGCAAGTTAGTCGAGGAGACGTGTCACGATCAATAGGAAATCTCTAATTGCCAGGAATATTCTAGGGCTCTCGATCAAAGACGATTCACCCACACACGTCCACTTCGCATTTCTCTCTCTCTTTCTCGATCGTACGGCATACTCATCGTTTATAATTAAACACGCTCCTCTCGTCCGATTTAACACGAACAATAGCCATGATACGGAAACATATATATCACTGCTGCAAGATCTTCAGATCGCATCGCTATTACCCAGACCTCTCGTAATTCTTGTTTGTCCTAACGAACATTAACGATAAATATCGCGGACGGAAAGAAGATCGATAAAGTTACAACGATCGAGCGTGATAAGCGATAAAACATCGAGATTACTGTGCGGAGTCCATATTGTGCCGAATCAAAACAATTTTACGAGGGTCTCCCAAATGCGACGAAGTCACGAATAAAAATGTTATCGAAAGGCAAAATCAAATAATTATAGTCCGTTTCTTTTTTTGAATTAAGTTTTATAAGTTTCGTAGATGGAATTTCGTGTAAGATTTCAAGAGTTTGCTAGTCGTAAACTGACAAGGGCGTCCTTGATTCTCGTGTCCTGATCGACCGCTGATAAGAGATGCGAAGCTGCGAAACGGGGCCATGCGTTATATATGTTTTTTGTCATATATATATAGTCATGCGGTCGTATAGTTGGTCATGTAAATCCGAAGATCCAAAACAGCGTAGGTCAGAGTCTGCTGCAACACTTGGATCGTTTTTTTCGAGGATCGATCTCTCGTGCATCTTATTCTCTCGCAAGGTTACGAGGAAGGAGCCGAGACTGATGAATCTGCGACCATCATCTCGCTCCTGTTATCTCTCGCCACTTTTCTACAGCCTCCCTATTTATATCTTCCGTATATACATATATGTCTCTCCTTCTCTCTCTCTATATATGTATATATATATATATATAGAGAGAGAGAGAGAGAGAAAGATATAAATGCATACCGTTATTTTTTATCTCAGAAGTAACCGTAGGCACAGGAAGGCCCGAGGCGGGGAGAGTCGCATTTCTTGACGGGAGAAGTATCTACAGGCACCATTGTAAAGTATACACGTTGTGCCTTCCAGCCATACGAACGAGTGAAAAAGAAGACGAAAAAAATCCTTAAATACAGACGAGTTCGCAGAATACTTCGCTTAACAAATGTATAATTAAAACGAACGAACGCTTTTAATGCTTCGAAAAGTTCGGCTTGGGGAAGGTAGCCGAAGACTTTTTATTAATAGCTAATATACGATAGGTCTAATAATACGAGTTACGAGAGTTCTGAAACCACGACAGCGATATCGACGTTGATCGAGCCATCAGAAATGGCAAATGCAAATTAGCGCTTTATTTTCATTTTTTTTCAGCCATTTTTTCATGTTAGCTGAAACAGTTCCCAAAAACACTACGTACCACGAGACACGTTGAATGACTTCAAACAAGTCTAAAAAGAATTAAGGTTGTTTTTGCTACAGTTAAACAAATGGCAAAAATAATGGAAAATTCATAAATTTATAAATTTGAACGAATACTGACGTCTTCTCACAGAAAATCAAGATATACATTTTTTTTTGAACGACTGAAGTGACACTGAACGCCCCATACATCTGTCAAAAAAATCGAGTTTTGCGACGTGACGTCTCATCAGCATTAAAATGACCGGTATTGGTAGAGAAGTATAAAAAAGCTGTTATGGCCAGTAATGTTCGGAGACAGAAAGGGGGTGGAAGAGAAGGGGTGAGAGAGTGAGAGAGGGGGGACAAAGAGGAGGCGATACGGAGCAACCGGATCTCCATCTCGTGTAGAAACCCGAATACTTCGTCATTTAATTGGACGCCAGAGACGATAAACAGGAGACGATTATACTATCTACAGAAATAAATATACGATGCAAATATAGATCTTTGTTGTTTATAAACGGAACAAAGACGCGAAGAATAGTAAAAGAGATATCGATTTCAATAAATGTCCTGTCTCAATTGTGCCCTTTGTTAGCAACACCCAAGGAGAATAAGGATAATATCCTCCGATGTTTCAGACAAATGACGATTTATCGGTACAAAAGTCGTTTCGATCTCGGACGAATAACATTTTTTTCTCTGCGATCGAGCGTAGTTTCATAAAGAATTATCAACCTCACGGCGGGCGAAGCGAATGAAAGTCTCAAGACCGGTTAATCCTGAAACAGGAGAATGGCGGGATGAAGCGTCGACGATATCGATAATAATTCTCACATTTTTTTTATTCCGTAGAGATAGCGGGAAAAAAATCGTTATTTGTGTTTTTTTTATCGTTTTGCGTGTCTTTCGGAAATGAACTATTCATGCGCACTCCCTGTGTCTTATAGCCAGCGGTTTTGCCAATGCTCGTATAAAATACAAATCGATTTGGCATTCGTGCAAAGGTCGTGAGACATTGTAGGACGATCGCAGAGGGCTCTCTCTCTCTATCTTTCGTATATACGCGGATATAATCAACGGCGGCCTTGAACGAAACTATCTACCGGGACATTGCGTAATCATTTTGCCCCGGCTTATACGATGTACCTATAAATCTATAAATATATATCCCAATATATGGGGTGTTCTCAATGAATTTCGTTAATTGGTAACAACATTTCTCAGATGTTTCCTAGCTTTTCATTTTCAATTTGCGGCACGACTTGAAAATTCTTCTTTGCGACTACCGTCAAGAAATCGAAGGTTGATTTACTTTTTATCATTATGTATTTCAGGATGGACGAATTGCGGAAAAAAGGGTTTAGAGGGAAAAAAAATTGAGTTTTTATCCAAAATACAAGTTCCATGGCAAGTCTTATTACATTGGTAATTCTACACATTATTTTCAACAATGGAAAACAACTTTTGTTATTTCAATGAAACATTTTTATGGCGAAGATAAAAAAGAACAGAGATAAAGAAAGATCTCGGATATTGATGACTGAAAATATTTCAATAAATTCGTTTAAAATATTTTCGAGCGGTTCTACGAACTAGCAAAAACTGGTAGGGCGGGAAGTGTTCAAAATGAAAAATTGCCGATTGGACAGAGAATGCTCTATACATTCGGTAGAACGATAGCGAATGTTTTCTGCTCGAAGTTGCGAGAGATGATACTCTTGCTCTAGGCCACGGAAACGTTTGCACAACTAGATATATAGAGGTCGGGTGCTTGGGTTTATTTTGATGCTTTTAGGGTTGGTGATAACTCAGCGGTGGATAATTGATGCGCCCATAAATGCACGAATGTGCTTAGGAGAAAGAGATAGAGGGATGAAGAGAGAGAGAGAGAGAGAGAGAGAGAATAAATCGATGGAAGTATTCATACGCATCATCGTTAGATGTAAACACGCACAGTTGTGGAAATGCATTGATTAGAATTGCATCTGAAACGAGGCCTCGCGTCACATCGCTACTGTTTCATGTCATGGCACGTACGACGCACACCACGGCGACATTTTAATAGCCCCGCACGTGTAAAACGTCAGCATAGTTACGCCGTGATATCGTGATACGACGACATAGTTGACGAAAAACACAAGCGAGATAAAAGTCGATAGCGCTGAACGGTGCAACCAAACAAGCCGAGAGAGCTCGAAGAGCGGCACGTGTTGTTTGCGCGCGGAGGGAAGGAACAAAAAAGGCGTGCGGATAATTAATCTACGACGGTCACATTATTCAATCGATGAACGAAAACGTGCCTATTAAATTGACCGTACGATAATAAAAATCACTCGAAGGGAATGAAAAAAGGTGATTAAACGAACGAGAATACATTTTGACGCGTCGATTAACACGAGACTGCCGATGAATTATCATAAATGTTTCGTTAGCAGTTTGAATATTAATATGCAAAGAAGATTAAACGTTTTGTCATGTGGATTAGATTGAAAAATGCTCGAAGAACGAACCTCTTTCTCTACGTAACACGTATTTAGAAATGTATTTATGGCTTACTTATCTGCGTGTCCAATTATCTCGGATACGTTAACTCGTCGATGATGAGAGAACAAATTTACTCGAAAAATTGGGAAGATAATCATTTTTCCGCGCTACACGTGCATTGTTTAAATCAAATTCTATTCTCGTTTCATTATTATATATTTTATTATATTTTATTATTTAAATATATGTTTAGTCGATGGGCTGGGACGGGTTCCTCTGAAAATCGATCAAAAATCGATCGAAAAGGGAAAATTACGTTTCTAAACTGTCGAAAAACTATTTTTTTATTCAAAATGAATAAAAACTATAAAATATTAGTTGGATAAACATATTTTTCCATCGTAAATATTTGAAAATTGTCATACTTCGTAGTTATTGTAAAAAGAGGTGTAAACATTTTTTAAATTCCTTTCATGCTTCGCGCTTCAAGGACTGCGGTAGGTATTTTTGCGATGGCAAAATGTTGGTGCAAGATTCGAGAAACAATTTTTTATATTTTGTTATTTGTTTTTTAAATATTAATTTCTTAGCCTGCTGCGAGAAAAGCTCCGCGCTGGTTACGCAGGGATTTGATTTGCATGCATCTTATCCACGAATGCAACAAGTATTTGCAACGTAGTTAGCTCTACGAGAGACCCGAAGAACGTGACCGTACAAGTGTCGAAGGAAGATGGCGAATGTTTACGTGACGATAAACAAAGTCGAGTTCGCGTAACGACAGTCGCGTTGAGGCATTATCGAATATTTATAGCACAGGCGCGCACTTATGCGCGCAGATACAAAATTCCGAGGGTCATTTCTGCGTTTTTTAGATCGAAAAATCACAATTTTCCAACATTTTATCATTTTAACATTATTTTTTGTTACTAAATTTTGCGTCCGACGTATTCGCTTAGCCACATCTTCGCTTCCGCCTCTTTGTCCCTGCTCGAAACGTGTTCTCTCATTCATTTTATATGCCAGATGGCGAATATTCGAAAAACAAGAATCGAAGCAAAACGCAAATATGCAAATCCGAACTAAATCCAGTATCGATCACGTGATCGGGGGAATTACAGTTCTTCACCGTTAGTTGAATTTTTTTCAAAACTTTCTCATCCAAGATACTCAAAAACGTCTTTCCCTTGACGGCAGAATGAACATTTTTTTGTAACAAAATTCTCATCTGCGTGGATGAATAATCGAATCGATCGATCGATCGATAAAACGGATCAATTTGTCTCGAACTAATCATAACGTATCGATCTACGTATAAAAAGTTCGTAAAGTCAAAACAGTACGATTAATCGACGTACGTCGTACGCGCGTTTATAAATAAATCGATAAAATGATAAATAATCGAGAGTACTCTGTCTTTTTCAACCAAATAATAAAATAAAAGTCGTTTCCTCGCGTGAGAGGAGAATATCATATCGTGGTAAAGGGTAGACGGATGGCGGGAGATACGAAGTCGAGATTGAAATCTCCGTGGATCTTTTACTCGGGGGTCACATTAATTGCCGTGATTCTCACTCATAGCCTGCGAGCTTTCTTTCAAATCGTTATATCTAATCGTAATAAAACATCGTTATACGTATATGTGTATTCAAGCAACATGGTGGATATTTATTCTATGTATCAATCTCGAGTACGTGTACTTTTGAGCGTGGGTGATGCACTCATTGTAGCGCTGAAGGTGAGAAAAATGACTCGTGATATCAATCTTGCGAACCAGATAGCAATATCTCTCTCTTTCTCTCTCTTTCTATATATATATATATATATATGTAATATACATTTATATACCTATATGTATGTACTTGCCGCGTGCAATGCCCGACGAACGTTACAATTTGTATTCATAAATACGGGATGAGTTCGACGAAGTCGAAATTACGGGTCGCAAATTAGAGAAAAATTGCAGTGAAGCTCCGTTGCACGTGCATTGCGCACCTTCTACATAAATACATACATACACACGTATATATATATATAAATGTTATATTATATATATTATCTCAAGAGTTAGTCGTTGGCGCAATAAGCCAACACTTGAAATTAGTTTTGTTGAAGTCGAATCACAAACTTTTATGTACCTACGTAATTTACAAGATACACGTATCGAATTCCGTTTTAACTTTGAGAGAATTACGATCGTACGCGATATTCTGAAATACAGTGATAACGCTTTTAAAGCTCAAGTGCCTGGAGAACTTTATAGTAATTCGATATTATTAAAAAATGGAGAATAAAAAAGATTGAATATAATAAACAATAAAATTTCAATAAGGATATGTATATTTGTAGTCGCCTTGTTGAGAGGAGTTTGAGTGGGAGATGACGAGTACCAGTAGATGTTCGTCACCCTGAGGATGCGACACACGCGACGAAAGGAGGGGGGATATGGACGTACTCTCGCCAGCGAGATCTTCCAATTTATTTCATTGTCGGTTAGGGTCAATTTGATTAGCGGAGGTTGCGAGCAGAAAAAATTGGTCACGATGCCAACAGCGGTAACAGTCAACAGCGGCAGTAGCATTCAAGAAACTGCACGAAGAGATACCGATGGACTTTCTCAATCCTTTTCAGCATCTCTTTCTCTCTCTATGTCTACCTTCTCATTATCTCGTGCATATAATTACTGATAAGCGTAATGATAAGGCCCGCAGTTCTTCTATTCAATGCCCATTTTTCATTCGTAAAATCCAACAAAAAAAACCAAGAACGCTGAATTAATTTGAAGTAAGAAAAAGAAATCAGCACTTACGAATAAATAAGTAAAATCGTGAAACTGCATGAATGCAATTTACGATCTTTCGCGGTGAATGTGCAAGCCACACCTGCGGTAGGTTTTGAGCGCGGCCTGAATGGAAGCCGATACAAAAGAAACGAGAAACAAAGGAGATAAAATAAGAGAAAAATCGCGGCACTTCCGAGGGCCCCCCGGGCAAAAAGGGATGGAATGTGGAGACAAAAAAGGACGAAAGAACAAAAAGAAAAAGAGACGAAAAAAAAGAACTAAGAACGTCGCGTGCACCAACCCTCTATCGCAATTATCGTCTCTCCCCGAACCGTTATATCTCTGGTTATCGGCTTCGTATCGCATACCCGCGTCTCCCGAGCAAAACGAGACCATTACGTTTTCTTATTTGCTCCTTTTTTCAACCCATTGTGTGTAGGCGTATTAAACATATACATATATATATATATATATAGTTTTGTGCTCTAAACTTTAAAGTGTACTATATAGTAACACGTAAACACCGTATCTAGTCTGATAGGAGGTCGTTTTCTTCGCACATATACTCGCATACCAAGTCGAGAGCAAGCTGGATGAACTGTAAAGAGAGACTCCCCATGAAATTTAATCGACGCGTGAGTTTAACACAAACACGCGAGCGATCGACTCTCGTACCGGCGATCACGTGCAACTCTCTTCTCTCTCTCTCTCTCTCTCTCTCTCTCTTCTCTCCTTGCCTATCCCTCGTTCAATTCGTTTCGTTTTCCTAACTTCAACAATAAACTCTTAAATTTTCATTCCCCTCCCCGGGACGATTTTCTGTTGATTTTTTTCATTTACCTCGTTGAGCGCAAATCTCGAGGGCCAGGCCTTAACGAAATAAGCCCGCAACAATCATTGGCGTATAATCGAGGTGGGGATCTCGATCACGATTCCTCGCGCCACCTGCCCTGTTCTTCTTTGCTCTTTCTATCTATCTATCTATCTCTATCTATCTCTCTCTCTCTCTTTCTCTCTTCATCACGACGGTACCTTCGCTGTTCCGATCCGGATCACGCTCCACGACTCGTGCAGAGTGCAAGGAACTCGCGATCCAAACCCACGGTATTGGAATACACGCGTCCGCGGTGTTTCATGCACAACGAGAGAAAGAGAACCGAGAGATACGGAAGACGTAACTCTCTCGGATAAATTCGATCGGAAATGCACAAGCGAACTCGACGATTCGATAATAAGACTGGAATTTCGATCGAGTTGAATTTCTCGAAAGATAAAACAATTTTCTTCTTTTAACGCGTGATTTTCATCCCGATTTACAAGAGGGTGGGGTGGGGTGGGGGGGGGGGGGGGGGGGTACAAATTACATTTTCACCCCCATGCACGTATAATAAAAAAAATACCGAGGGTAGAAATAATAAAAAATAAATTGCGAAATCGATGGAGAATGCCACGTATGCATTCCATTATACACTGTTGAAACCGCAAGAGAGGCGGGTTAACGCTCTTTCGTAAGGAACATATCTACGTACATACGCGATGGCTCTCTTTTTTATTTCTTCCTCCAACTTCTCGTCTCCATTTTTCTTTATTATTTGCCGTCGAGTCTGCGAGAAAGCTCATTCGCGATTCTCACACACGTGAGCGACAGGAGAGAAAAACGGAGAGGTGGATGGAGAGAGGGAGAGAGGAAGAATGACAATACGATATGGGTTTCCATATCTATTTATAAATACATACACATGTATCTGCATACGTATCCCCGCGTGATTTCAGTCGTCACGTTTCGCGGCTTTCACAATAAACGTGCGTTTGCACGATCGTTCGCGCGTTTATTGTACGCATCCCGGAAACTCGCATAATAATACGTTTAAATATAATATATATATATATATATATATATAACAATGTTGTTATATTTATTTTATATACTTAGACGAATATATATATATATATATATACATTAATATGCTGTTTCTACATCTTATCGTTAACCGTATGAACGCTCATTGCGTGTACATTTTATTTTCCGAAGTGCTCCCTTGTTATCTTCTTCCTCGGATTCTCCCAGCGACGAAAGAAAAGACGTTGCTACATGCCGACTGTCGGTCGTACGTGACCAAATAGTCGACCGCACTATCTATTTAACAATATACTATGCATAGGTATGTTGCAAATTCGAAATAGACATTTTTTAAAACGTTTTTTGTATTTGTCATTGAAAAGTATAAGAAACGTTTCGATATTGTCGCTAATATGCGATACGACACTGACGTATTTGGAATGGTATGAAAAACTTTCCGATACAATTACTGGGAAGTTGAAAGAGTCACGAGAGGATGAAGGAGTGGGGGTGTGTGTGTGAAAAAGTAACATTTTTTCTGTTTCAAGCTAAAAGTAAGAACGTTAATTGTTCTCTCAAAATAGATCGTCATTAATTTAATCACACGCGTGTAAATTTTACAATCGTATTCCCAATTCTTTCGACCTATACGAGATCCTCGTATTTTTCAGGGAGGATGCGTTCGATGAAATAAAATCAAAATATAATTGCGAAACATTGACTGTTGAAGAAAAGAGAAGACGTCAATGGTGGTTTGCGTGCATGATGAGCGTTCGTTCGCACATGAGTCGTAATATACCGCGAGAAAGAGGGTGGAGGGAGGGAGTGAGAGAGAGGGAGAGAGAGAAGGCTTTCTTCTACGATTACACTGTTCATAGTTCCCTCGGGCTGGAATTTGCGGCTGTAAAATGTGGAAGTGAATGGGAATCCTTTGCACTGCCCACGTCTTACTGTAGAATCTTTCATGGTACAGTACGGTATAGACCGAGGGACGAACGGAAGTACGGCGTTACGCCTTTCTACCTCAACCGTAATTTTCGGTGTCTCCCTCTTTTCGACTGTGTCGCGCACGATATTCGCGAGAGAGCGAAAAGAGGGTTTCGACAGCCCTTTCGTACGATTGTATTTCATCGAGCGAGACCCTCGTGATAGCGCGTATATTCGATTATTTCTTTGCGCAAACCGAAATAATAATCGTAATCGATTCAACGAGTCTTGTTGCGTATAATTTATTACGAAATCGAACAATTCTACTAGCGTTTGCATTCAAATCGTCATAGTCAACGATAAATATTTATCGTTCGAGAAAATCTCTTACGTATACGTATCTATATCTCGTTATATCCTTGCACTCGATCTTTCTCGCGCGATTCGCGTCTCGCATAAAATATCATCCAACGTCACACGAGTCGAGCGAGCGAACGAGAAGAAAATTCACGCCGATGTACGTATATTCATCGTAGAAAACTCTTCGGTGGGACAAGTCACCGGCAACTTGCATACGCATAGGCGTAAAGCCCGAGGGTCGTATCAGTGAGGAAAAACGATATTTTTCTTATTTACTACAATCACGTTTTTTTTGTTCTTTTTATTTTAATTTTTTTAATTACTTTATGAAAATAATATTTTTTTCTCGATCTTTCTATACTTTGTACGTGGATAAAAATATCTACGATCGAATAAAGCGCAAAGTCGCGGTTGGTATTAAATTACAGACTTTTTGTCTTGATAATGAACGTCGTAATCCTGAACTAGGAAGATAAGTACGACAGTGGGAACGACTCTTTATTACCCAACGTAATAACGTTAACTAGATTTTCCATCGTTTTCCACATCAGCTGCGTAAACAAGCGTATAAGTGGTTATTTAGAGCGTCCGTTTTTGTATTAAAACCCGATACGGTTAATGATTATTCGCGACTCGTAGAGAGATGCTGGCGTTATAAAGGACAAAACGTTTCCGCGACGCGGGCGTCTCGCTCTCTCCCTGACTAACGCATTTCTCGCGCTCTTACATCCTACGATCGTACATAATCCAAAGTGTATACTACACTGAAAGTTTCGGTCTCTTCCTGTGTTTTACGTAACGTAAAGAAAAAAAACTGTCGATATTATGCCCGAGACACACTCTTTCGAGCCGCGAACTCGTAGAAAGTTCTTGGGACGCGAGTAACATGCAAAGCGTACTTTGATACTGCGAAATATTCCTGGCTGAAGAAGCGTCGCGCAAGGATAGCGATTGTTTCAACCAGTCGCGACAACGCCTGGAAACATTTTTTTTCTTCAAATTGTCATTTATTTTATTTGAAAAAAGTCGCATCTTCGTGAAAAAGTAAATATAACAATTTTACTAAAAAAAAAACTTTTTTTTTTCAATACAAAAGAAAGAAAATTATTTTTTTAACGTTTCTAAGGTTTTTTTCCGTTGACCGTTAATAATCTCACAATTTTTCCACGTATTCCAAAATTTCCAGAACTAAAAAAAAAGATGTGTTTTTTTTCGCACAGAAGTCGGTAATTGGGTATACTCTCTACTCGTACACTCAGACACGTACAAAAGCACGAATCGACTCTATGCAGGCCACCCAGAGTGTAGCAAGATAATAAACCTCGCGATCCTCTCTACGCCTACATATTCACGATCGACCAAACGAGAATATCAAGAAACTCCCGTATTTCATTGAACAGAACTTATCGTTCTAGTTCATATCGATAGAGCAACGTTTTTTTCTGATTTTCTTCTACCACTGGCATTAATGAGTTATTAGCTAACGAGCGTACTCGGCACTTTGCGGCAACCCTTATGTTCCATAATATAAAATACTCATTCATACGTATGCGAATATTTAATCGGACTGATGTATATACAAGTTCGATGGAATCGTTCCGAGACTATGGTCGAACGAGAGTGGAAGTCGCTAACGAGAGACGTAATAAATAATTGACGTAACGAGTTATTAATCTGCTTGTTGCATATAAATATACATATATAAGTAGAAACTTCGCGCACCGCGTGTATTGTGGACAGTCTGAATACGCGTAGATTCCGTGGTATAGACCGTATTCGAGCGGACACGGAAAAGGCAGAGAGGGAAGTCGATAGTATTAGTGGCTCGTCCGTGAGGTAGGTACAGGTGTAATGGCGAGAGAGTAGGAATTGCCCTCGGTGGAATCGTCCGTAAGCGTCTCCAGTGGTCGTCCCGCGAGCCAGAACTCTCACGTGTGCGTTATGTACGTGTCCTATGTGTATTTGTGTGCGTGTGTGTCTCGAGCCAGAGGGAGCGCGGTTGCGAGTCGCAGAGTGCCAGTAGTCAACGTCAGTACGTGCTCAGACGCAGCGTGCGCGAGATATACCCCGGCGTCGCAGCTGCAATAACCCACGCGTTCGCGCCGATGCTCCATATATATTAATGCGTATTAAATAATATTAGCAATTTGAACCATTCTTCGTAAAGATATTCGATATTGTTGTGAAAATATTTGACGTCTTCAGATGATAAACACGATAACATCGTCGGCGAATTTAACGTTTTTACGCTAAGTTTTCGAAGGGAATTTGCGTTCGTTGAGTAAAGAGCGTCGATACGACGGTGTTTTGAGAACGTCAGGAACGACAGAAGCGGTTGAGTGACGTCGAAGGTACGAAAACACAGATTTCATCAATAAATATATATTTTTTATAGATTCTTCCTGTCAATTATTTAATTGAGAAAAAATCTGATCGTTTGATTAAAATAACCAGTTTCTTTTTTTTATAATTTGTTTATCTCCTTGACGCTTCCGTGTCTTCGGTTATATCAAGACGTAGTTACAATTAACATTTAAAGATGATCGATGTGACGGTTGTCAGCGATTTGTCACAAATCGACGTTTCGAGATTCCCGTTGAGCAACAGATGTTCGATCATCCCGAGATTAAATTCATGTCGCGTGACATATAGCACGAAATACTCGCACAACACATACATAAAATAATATTTCGAAATAACGTATTTATTTTCAACATTGTATTCGAAGTTTCGTCGCAGTTTGTTACGAATTCTATATGTCTCGCACGTTTGCGTTACTCGAGTGTTTTTTTTTGTACCAATGTAGATTACGTACAGACATGATTAATGGATAATATTTATGTGGATGTGCTAGTTCGTCGGAGAAGATGGTGTAGGAGAGAAAAACGAAAATGAGAAAGAAAGAGAGAAACAGAGAAATAGATTTTTTTCGCAAGATGCGCACATTAGCGCAGGCGGTTTGCGCGCGGGAGCCTTTGATTACATCAGGTTGTAGTGTCAACGCATCGAATAGAGAACGCAGGTAATAGCCGAGCTGTTGAGCATCTTACCTTTCTCGGGATAAATATATATATATATGTACATACATACGTGTACTTATCTATAGAAGTAGTTATACGATATAGACAAGGTCGAGGCATCGTCAGCTGCCTCCCGTGCTGCCTAGACGCCGCCTCTACCAACACCGAGGATCATAAATTAACCCCCGTACCTCTTCGGACATCCATTGGTGCATACACTTTGCCCAGCCGCAAACGCACACATGGCCGATATGCAAATCTCTCATTGTGGCGCTTGGTGTACCGTCTCGCCCGTTGGGCAATTACTCAACACTTTGTACTCGACCCTTTGATTCCCAAGACGCTCTCTCGCACCCAAGAAAAACAAGTTTTTCTTCAATTTAAATACATTTTATTCGTATCCAACGTAATTTATACGGTTTGATTAAAATTTATAGCGATCGACAAATTGAAGAAAATTGCACACAAATTGACGATCTTACGATCAAATTTATTTACTTATACCAACGTTTCATCCAATGAATCCTATTTTTGGGTATAAGCCTACAATTTTTTATTCAAACATTACAAAGACTATTTTTAAATAAAAATAATTCTTTTTTCATGACAATCGTTATCGTGAAAAATAAAAGTATTTTCCGATTGGTCGTAGATCGAACAAAAATATTTTTACTGTTTTCGGAGAATCGTGAAAAGGAGACAGGAAGAGAAAAAAAAATTACGGGGTGTATCAATGTTATCTCCCGTCAGTGAGAACGAACACTTCGAGGGTGTTTCGCTCGTCAGCCAACGTTGCGTTGGCACGAAGTTGGAAAAAACAAACGGTTAAACAGTAGTTTGACCGAGGATCGACCGTTACGCGTGTATTGCAACGACAGCACCAACATTACGGGACACATATAGGTACACAATAATAAAAAGAAGTAACAAAAAAAAATAGTCATGAAATGTTAAGATCCCGATGAGTGTGCGCAGGTACAAACACAGATCGTAAACCTTGAGTTTACGGTATAGGCCTAGGCACAAGATAAGATGTTCTCGGCTTGGCGCGAAAACCGCATAGAGATTCGTGTTTGTATGTACGTATATTCGTATAATATGCAACGGTGTTTATAATACGCGTCGCGCAGCTGAGCCACACATATCGCGTTAATTTAAGCCGCGTGCGCGCGCTAATATTTGCGAGATAGAGCGAAACGGTATATATGACAAAGGTCGAGCGAAAGAAATTGTAAATAAAATAAGAACGTAAGATTCGAAAAATAAAGTGTAAAAAAAAGGTGATTTGTATATCGCGCGGCGCGTCAACAACGGCTTTTTCCGATCCGAGTCCGGCGATCGATGCATAACGAGTCTTGGAACGATCGATGAAGATTCTAGAACTTCGTACGGAATATTCGTGTCGTTTGTTCGATGACGATAAGACGCGTGTCGGTGAGGGAAGAAAAAAAGATTGTCTCGTCTGGGGATGGAGGTGAAGAAAAAAGTCACTAAAAGATGTATCAGAGGCAAATCGAGCTATACTTATAGTTATATATTTATCGTGTCGTAAGAAGTAATATATTCGAAAATGATTCGGTATTTAGAGATAAACGTTTCGAACGCTCTCGCTCAGTCTCGAATGTATATTAGCGCGGAGCTAATTCCACGGTCGTTCACATTCCAAGGAATTCTTTTTCTTTTACTTCGACTTCTTCGTCTTCGATCTCTTATTTTTGCATGGGATAGCTAGGTTTTTGCGAATCTTTTTTTTTCTTCTTCTTTCTTTTCGTCGATGCCTAGTTCCCTCCGTCGTTGCGCCGCGACCATTCGAGCGATATTATTTTTCTCGATAATGGAGGACGAATAAAAAAATGGATCGTTTCCTTGTTGGGAGCGAGGTTTTTTTTTGTAATTCACCGGTACATCGTTTATTGCGACGAATTAAGCGTGATCATTTGGTCAATTAATTTTTCGTGATTTCATAGCTGTAACAGTGAGCAATGGCGCTCTTATATCTTCGCGGTACGTCGCTGACGCGAGTTTTAACAGTGATTCAACGAGAGACCGCCCGATGACTAACAGTCCGGTCGTACGACCCGTCGAATCGTTCAGCCTCTCTTCTGCGTTTTAAAATCGGAGTTTCCTTTTTATCCGTCATATTCGAAATATAACACAATCTTATTATTATAACTTCATAAAATACATTGAACGTTTATTGATGAGGCATTATAAGAATTGGCTTATAAAAAGATGAATAATTTTGTGGGAGGAGAGCAAGGCTATGAGAAGTTATTGGATTTTTAGTGACTATGATTAAACTCGTTTAAATAATTATACGAGAAAAAAAAGGGAGAAAAAAGCGTAATTTAAATTTATATTCAAGCCATAAATGTCAATAAGACTGTATATAATATATAGTTATATGGCAGGGGTTCGTTTGCACCCCGCGGTTGTACCCCCTGGGGTAAGAAAAACAGCCCGAGGTTTAATAGACCTCCTACTGATATTACAGATTTCCTCCCTGACCTTGAAACTTTGTAATCTCAATGAGAGTTTCTGAATCTGGAACGTATACAAATTTCGTGCATCAAAGTTCAGGCAAAGAGATTCGAAAGGACTAAACTTAAAGCCGGAATAGAACTCGAGCGTTTCGTTTGCTACGAGCAAGAACTCTGAGGCTGCAGGCGGTTGTATCTTTCTCTCTTTCTCTCTCGCTCTTGTCTCGCTGCACTTTGTTGGTTTGCTTGAAACGTGATCTACGTAGGAGGTATTCGAACGTTTTACTCGGTCGGAGTTTGTATACGTGGCGTACAACGTCAGTTTTTAGGTCCCACCCTACGGTATATCGATGAGAGAGAGAAAGAGAGAGAGAGGGAGAGAGAGAGAGAGAGAGAGAGAGAGAGAGAGAAGCCAGCACTTTGAGCGTGCTAAAAATCGCAAACGTATGTGTGTGTGTGTGTATGTATAGTGTGTGTGTGTGTGTGTGTGTGTGTGTGTGTGTGCGACAAAGCAGCAACAGCAAGATCCTGCTACACGCGTGTACGAACCGTCTCGCGCGAACCAGTTTTCAGTTCAGGCTCTCTACGAAATATTTCGCAACGAACGATTCGGAATACTAATAGGAGGGAAGAAGGGAGAATGAAAAAAGAAGAAGGAGAGAAAAAAACTCGACGGCCGAGAGAATCGAGAGAGTCGACGCTGAACGACGATGGCCGCGAATTAACCGGAAGTCTATCGAGAAACCTGCCAGATATTTAATAATTCAACAGCTGCTGCTTACCAGCGAAATCGTTGAATTTGATCGCATAACTGGCGATAAAATGCGATCGATGTTTTGTTATTTATATGGCAAGAAAGATCGTGATTTTTCGTATTAAGGAAAATTGAAGTTTTACGGAAAATCGAATTTTAACGTAATTATCGATTTTTTGGACAGAAAGCGGCGATAAGACGTTAATTAAATGATATCGCGCAGAGATTCAAAAAGGCTTCTCCTCGTTAATATCTACGTTTCATTGATTCAATATACCTACGATGAAAAATACGTAATAACAAAAGTTAATCAATTTTTTTCTTTGGGTAAATAATCTTCTCCTTTCTATTTTTAGAAGTTTGCCGATAATCGGAAATGTATAACAACTGAAAAATGAGGAAAAACAGATAATGCATAAACTTTTTGATTGAATAAATTACCTATTCTAATTTATTCGACATAATAATCAATTTCAGGATTTCGTGCGTACAATAAAATTTTAGCCACGCCGTAAGTGGTATTCGCATCTTACGACGATAACGTTTATCCATAAAATAAATAACGATTTGACATAGATTAGCATTTTCGATCGTATAATTTTGTTTTCAAAATTCGCTGGAAGATTTTTCAATTTTCAATTTTTATACGCAAAAAAAATATCGCAAAATGATTCGCAATCATCGCATGTTCGGACCACCTGCATGCGATTTCTCGGTACGAGTTTGGTCACGTTCGTATTATTTCGTTTACCTTCTATTTTTCGTTCGTTAGTTCGTTGTTTTCATTTCGTTGTTTCGTTCGCCTTTCAATTGCGTAGCGAGTGAGACATCAAATAAAATTGGCCGTTGAGTTGTTTTTTCGTTGCGGTCGTTCGTACGGTCGTTAATTCGTTTTACGAGCTCGCAACAATCGGGATCTATTTGCTCTAACGAATAGAAGAATCGAAGTAGTTACGAATTAGCAGAGATTATTTTGTTTTTCGTCGTACTCGTATAAGCCAATAGAATTTTCGTTGCACGAAGAATCGTTCGTTGTAGGAATTGGCGCGACACCGATTGGGCCTGTGGCGCACCAGGTAGGTATATACTTACGCGTATATATAGGTATATTTTAGAATACATAGTACTTAACTCCGGATACACAGTTCACCTGTGCGTGAAAGTGTCGTGAGAAAGAAAATCGTAGTCGATGCCTTGAGAAAACACAAGAAATGCCATTCTCCTTTACCCCCGCCCGGTTTGCGTCTCTTTTGTTTGTACACTCGCCGTTAGAGAAATCGCCTTCTCCCCTCGATGATCTATATATTTATGTATATATATATATATTTCTATCGTGTTGTACGATATAAGGGACGCTTATAAATGCGAAGAGATCAAAACCGTAACGAAATCTGAGTGTATTGTTGCAAAAAACCGAGAGAACTCGTCGATAGACTCATCGACGGGTCGCGAGAGCGTTAAGTGGAAAATGTCAGTACCGTTCAGACCGAACGATGAGCCGCGACGAAATCGCTCGGTATGGCGCAACGTATTTTTTTCTTTTTCTTCGCATCATTCGTTCGTCTTTTCGTGCCGAGGAAATGACGAAGGAAGGGACGAAAAAAATCAAAAGAAAAATAATTAAAGGAATGAAAGAAAAAGAGCAACGACGCACATCCCCGAGCGTAAATACGCGTGTTATATCCGGGGGGCTTCGTACAGCTCGTATCGTGCACGTTGGACAAAAAAATACGTTTTATGTCCTCGAGTCACGCGGATCGGTATGGGTCGCTTCTTCTTTTTTTGTCTCGAGATCCTTATAACGATCTTGACAGTATGACACGAACGAGAAGCAAACTGCGGAATGATGACGATGAAATTATCGCGATAAAATGAGACGGATAAAAAAACAATTATCTAAATGTGAACGAAAACGTATTTTTTATCATTATGACAATTTTTAAAAACAATCATAAATGGACGATGGTATTTTTAAATTATTGTCAATTATTCGAATTACTTTCTCTAACTCTCTCTCCGTCTCACTCTTTTATTTGTTTAATTCGAACGATGTCCAGAGCTCTGCACACTCGGGGATCCGTTCCGGATCACGAGTCGCACCGGTGTGCGATCTTCACGTGAGCTCGCACGATACGAGCGGCGTCGTACAGAGGGTACAGTATATATGACGTGTGCGTGCACCGAAGTACTTAGGTGTACCGCGAGCTGTACGTTACATATATGTAGAAGTGCATGTACAGAGAAGACCGGTGGTGGTGGGCTCTGGCGTAAGGCTCTTCGTTCGGTGCAGTGGCTTGAAATAATTCTTACGAGAACGAAACAACAAGAAAGAGAGAGAGAGAGAGAGAGAGAGAAAGATGCCAAGAGATGGAAAAAGATGAAGGGAAAAGGGTCAGGAGCGGATGAGAAAAGAAGGAACGTAGGGTGGTGTGAGTGCGTGCTCCTCTATTTTCCTCATTCCTTCGAAGTTAATTGATTCTTTTTCCCCCCTCTCGTAATCTTTCAGACGACCCCGTGACCCTTGAGACGGTACGAAGAAGATCCGCCATTAGCCCCCTCTCGAGAATCATAGAAAAAAATGTAAATAACGAGGCTACCCTCGCACGGGATGGAGAGAGTGTATTACGCGGATCGTATAAACGATCGAGTATTATACATTTTTACCAGTCATCGGCATAATTGCTTTTCGGGAATACACCGGGGCGAGAAATCCGTAATCAACCCAGAAATTTTAATCGCTCGTCCCTAAAAGTTTCGGAGAATAAACTTGCAAATTTTTCTTTCGTCTCGAAGACTGGAGGGGAAATATTAATCGTTTCGTTAATAATTCATGCGGTGTGAGTTTAACAAAATTCCATCGTCGAACAAATTTTCTTATCGGAATAATTCTCCAATCAGAATCACTCTTTGTCATTCGAATTGATTCGATAAAGATCGTTCAATTTTCATGTTCTACCTACGAAGGAAAATTTATTTTCGATAAAAATCTTTTTCTTCGCGACAGAAAAATTGCCACTTGTTTTTATGTTTCGTTCATTTGCGTTTCCGGGGTCTCACGCGGTTATTCGTCAGGCGCACGATGCACCTGACAGGAAAGGTGAGCATCGTCGTCGCAATTTATCCCGTATATACTCCCGGGTCTTCTTTTTTTTCCACTGTATATCAACTGTACATATATATATATATATATATATATATATATATATATATATATATATATATATATATATATATATTCCGTAGACAGTCTCTGTGCGCCGGTGATGGTTTCTCACCCGCGCGAGTTCGCAAGCTCACCCGCGAGTACACCTGACAGGAAGGGGTCATTAAGATTTCCGTCACACTGGCCGATCCTGTCACTGCCAATCGTTATTCAGTGTCTCGGCGAGTCGAAATGGTAGATAGAAAGAGAGATGCACAGTTTGCGTTGCTGTGTGCGATCGTTTGTGGAATGGCATACTTAATGCCCGTGGTAAATAAACGGCACCATATTATATATATATATATATACCAAATACCGGTATATATATATATATATATATATATCGGTATTCGCGAAACTTCAACGGGAAGTTGGTGAGCGAGCTCGTGCACCAGCAATCGCAGTAACGCGCGCGTGATCTACGAGTATTTGATCAAATCGATCCAATGAAAGATCGAACGATGAAGAGAAATGGATAAATGTGCATCGGGCATATCAGCGGGTAGATGCGAAGCGCCACTTTGCGCAGGTGGTAGGCACCCGTGCGTGCATCACTCTCGTTACCCGTACGTACGCGTTACCTGTTGAATTATCCGAGAATTCGAGCGCATACGCAAATATAATTCAGTGCAAACTTTCACAACGTTGGATTATTTACTCGTCGAGGTGCATCGACGAACCATGAAAACACACGGATGTTAATATATTTTTTAAAATATTTTCAAAGAATCGAGTTTTCCATGCTTTCTTCGTTTATAAACTCGACGTTTTTGTTTTCGATCGAGCGATTCGATCGCGAATTATTTTTATAATTCGAGTGTATTGAGTCGATCGGCTCGATCGTGACGTACTTATATAAAAATTAAAGACTGACAAAACATATTCAGCGTTTAAAATGAAACGGGAAAAATGTAGTCGAAACGATGAATTTTTTCATCTTTTGATTAAAATTGAGATTGAGGAAAATAAACAATTTTATCCGACTTTATCATCGATTCGATTCTTCACCGGTTAATCTCTCTCTCTCTCTCTCTCTCGTTTCACTGTTTTCTTCGGCTCCTCGGAGATGCGCATGCTCGGAACAAAAAGTACACGGTCATCACGCACCCACGCGCGCAATGCGCGACAGTCGGTAACGACACGAATTTAATGACTCGTGTGCGGTTACTTCGTGGGTGGATGATGTGTGCGGCGGTTGTTCCATACTGTGAATATAGCATCGCGAGGACAGTGGAAAAGGAGATTGCAATTAGAATCCACACTGCTTCACGGAGATTCGTGAGATAGAGGGTCAACCCACTCCACCTCGCAGTCCCACTCGCACGTTCTCTCGGAGAGCACAGGGCTTTTGTCGTGAGAAAGTCAAGATAGCTCTCTTCTATGGCTACTATATATTATATACGCTTCTTCCTCTCGGTTCTATTGCCTTCCTTGAGAAAATGACAAAAACCCTCGCGCGGTTTCGTGCTTTCATTTTCTCTTTTCGACTCGGCAAATTAATTTTTTTCTTTTTTCACCGCTGAATTTATTAATTTAGCTACTTCGTTACTTTCACTCATCGTAGAAAGCAATTTTTCGATCACGCGTCTCGATTAATCAACGATCGCTCAAAATTTCAATCGTTAAAAAAAAATCACCGTTTACACACAATGATCGCTAATTATCGTTTCAAAAATTGACGAATGATTTTTAATACCATAGAAAAAGAATGTCTTCGTCGTTTCGCGTAGCGTGAGTCGAACACGCAACGAGGAAGAACGAACGGACGTAAAAGTATCCTTATCATCTTTTGGTCATTACGTATTTGCGGAAAAAGTTTATAATAAAAAGCCGAGTATGCGTTATACGTAAGTCGTACCTTTGTAACGTCGAGGACCGAAAGGAAACGAAAAAGAAAAAAAGAAGAAAAAAAATAGACAAAAAGAGAAAAAAAAATCGTGTCGAGAACGTTGAGAGTGTGCAAGCAGTGCGAAGAGAACTCCTGAAGAGTCCTCGCCGTGCACAGACCGGTGTGCGATCGCTGTTGGCACACGAACTACCTGTGTACTATGCTGGATATATATCTCCGCAGGCCGTTGACTCTCTCGCCGGGCGCGAAACTTTCGCCGGCGCTTTCATGTGGAGCAGACGTATATATATGTATATGTGTGAATGTGTGTATAGTAATAATACAGAACAGAGCATCGGAATACATATAGCCCACACGTATATATATGTATAACTATATATGTATATACATGGCGGAAAGGCTATGTACGAAGCGACTGTTATGTGTTCCACGGTACATGGAAAATACATAGATATGTAAAGTACTCGAGAGTGGAACTCGCCCGGGAAACACGCTCGAGTGACACCGATGGCGGAAGGGCTCTCTATATCGTCGGAGATATGGAGTGCGGCACAGAAATGAATGGACTGGAATTAAAAAAAAGAATTGAAAAATAAACATAAATAGATAAGTCAAACTTTTTCTTCGACCAGATATGACGCAACTGATACGACGATAATGAGCGAGATAAATAAATGTGAATTACGCATCGTTCGAGCAAACGAAGACGAAAATATTTGAGTAAATAATAAATTTTTATGTTTGTGTGCAAAAATTGTAAATTTCATTTATTTTTCTTGTTCTCGTAATTTTTTTTTCTCGGTATGCGGAGAATATATTTCTTGAGTCACAGGGTTGGGTCGTCTCGTATTGTTCGTCTTTTTGTTATCTATCGCTGTCGCCGAGTGTATTTCTCGTCGTCGCGGAACCGGAACGAGAGAGAGAGACACTCGAGACTCGGTAATGTCCCGAGGCTAGATTTTGCGATCGCCAAGTGAGCGCACATACATATATATCTGTGATGGGAATGGTGGAAACTGGACCCGGGAAAGATGTATCAAAATGCGAAGCGAATAACTAAGCAGAGTCTAAACTCTTCGCTAAGCGCACGGATTGCGAGAGGAAGGCACGTGTGCAGTATACGCGAGTTGCTCGAACAGGAGCGAAGATTTTGCATACAATCGTGGGACGCTCGTCCCGTGAAATATACGAGGCGTATTACTATATCATGTATTATTCACGGGTATGCACACCACGTACGTGTATATTCTCGAAACATTCACCGTCGATAGCCGACCACTTTTTTTTCATATTTCCTCTCACAATTTTCTAAAACTCGTAAAATTTGTCGGTCTTAATCGAAAAGACTTACCGGGAATTAATTAAGATTTTTATACGTAACAATTATCATATTACAAATTTTGTCGAGTCAGTCGCGAAAAATAATACGTTCGAGTCGTATCTTGAAATATGTAGGTCAAAGAAAAAAATAAGCGATAGGAGGTAAAAAATGTTCTTTTGATTAATTTCTCTTGAATTAAATTGAAAAGGATAGGGTCGTGATAAAGATTTAATTAAAAAAGATGATAAATTCATTTATTTTTCTACAAGTTTTCTGTTCTCACGCACGAGCTTCCCTAGGTTTCGTTCCAATCCTTTCGGTCCGCGTTCGGCCCACGTGCCGACAAAACCAAAGTGCAACGCGTTCATTTTTGTCTCTTCTTCTTCTTTTTATTCGGCCAGTTCGGCAATTATGGCGAAAGCGGTATTCGTCTCGGAGATTGCAGAGAGCTCGATCTCCATCGCGCGATATCCCGGAAGCAAGGGAGATGCAGAGAAAGAGAGAGAGACAGAAAAAAAGAGAGGGAGTGAGAAAGAGCGTGAGGGCGAAAGGGAGAAAGAGAGAGAGAGCAATTTTCTTCTTGAAACTTCTTTCTTCTCTCTCTCTCTCTCTCTCTCTCTCTCGCGAGCCTGCGGAGACTTTCGCGAGACGGGCAGGTTGCCCGTGGCAAAAGCCTCTCGCGTACCATCGAAATCCCGCGTGTCGTGCGTCGCGTCGCTATGTCGGCCGCAGCGAAACGCGGATGCTTCTGCCTCCCGCTGCCCCTGCCCCTGCATCATCCCCTCGTGTCGTCCTCTTTCGCGTAACCGCGAGTGCCGCGACAGCGAGGACCGACGGTCTTCCGGGAAGCTGCGAGAGAGTATCGCTCCTTATGCGAACGACTGTACCAGCCACAACCTGTTCGATACATTACGTACTTTCGGGTACAATGTTGCGTACGGTTCGCAAATATGAACTCGTTGCGTTTCGAGTTGGGCATATAAAATCGAAAAATTCTAAAAATTCGCGCAACATTAATCGTCGTATTTGATGATCGATCGTTAATTCTTCGAGATATCCGGGTTTACGTAAAACGATTAAAAGAAAAATTGCCGATTCCAGGGTGAAGACGGATCGAATCGAAAGAACTCGCGCGTAACCGTCTCAAATTTATGCTTTCGTTCGAATCGCCGCGCTCGTGTTCGTATTATACTTTTTTCCCAGGCTCCTTCGTCCCGAAATAATGCGAAGATCCTGCAAAAAGCGCGCGACTTTGATTATTCGTCGTAAAGTTATGCAACTCGAGCGTCTCAAAACGTTCGAAAGATATAATGCATGAGTCACTTTACTACCGAACGCCTGCACGCAAAAGAGCAATCATTCTTCGAACAAAAGCCTTCTTCTTTTTTTTTATGAGGTATTTAACAACAATGTGAATCATCCGTGTGTCGCCTTTCGTCGAAGGAAGTCGCGGTCACCGCAATTTACGTAGCGACATATATATATGTGAATCTGTATGAAGAGATCTTTCTTGACAAATATATATATACATATGTAGCCGTGGACGAAATATGAGTCGAGGAACTCGGGTATGTGCAACACGAGGGTATGCGAGCTAAAGAACACACGTTGACCACCAATTATAGGTTTCTCGCCGATGCTCTACTATAGGAGAACGCAACGGTTCTCGTCGTATTACCACAGCTGCAATATATATATATATATATATATCGTAGTCAATCGCTGCACTGTGGCGATTCACAGTAACGGGAGCACCAAGCACACCGATGCTTGCATATATATATATATATAGGCAAGTAGATATATCGAAATTGCTTGGCTACGGTACTCGTTCTCCCCGCATTTTAATATGCAGTAGGCGCGTTCGTTCTGTTAGATGTTCGAACATATCGGAGGCCTGGTCTACGATATCTATGGTCATGTGTACGATGTACATGCATAACTTCGCATATATAGGGCGATTCGACTGTTACCGGGTTTTTGACGCACGCCACACATGCCTCGTATATATATATATATATTTATATATATATGTAGGTGTACGTATATCGGAATATACGGGTCATTCTAGCTCAAATTGACAAATCCACAACCTTGAGCTCGTAAAAGTTTGTCATTTATTTTGTTTTGTATCATTATTAAAAACAAACTCATTCAGTTTTTTTATAAGCTTTATAATTATTGAAAAAGTAATCAAATATTTAATTACTCACAATTGTATTTTTTTTTATTAAATTGTGCCCAGTCTAGGGTGTTACTTGTAGATTTTTATTATAATAATTGTATCAAAAATTGGGAACGATATTTTGCTGAAGGTGAGGGTGATGGTTTTCTTAATTTGGTCTGGACTGACTCATGTATATATATACACGTACAGTAATAGAATCGCGCACTCGTCTGTAAGTAACCGAAGACTTGATAAAAGTGGGCACTTTATATATATATATATATCGCGTCTGTACCACTTGCGCTTGGTACACACGTACGCAACTACCGTTCTGCGTGGAATACCTATCTGGAAATATGGGTCGTTCTCGGCGAGAAACGGGTGATAAAACGTCGAGAGTCGCGCGCATGCTCGCAACTTTAACACCCCGCAGCTCCTCATCCCCACCGAGTACATGCGTAGCCGCGTATTTCCATGAATGGCATGTGAATTTCTCCATCTTTTTCATTCTTCGTCCGTTCTGTTTTCCCGTCTGTATCTATATACATCGCAAATAACTCGATATATTTGCCGCACGTTGCCGGGAACGCGCCGAACGAATTGCTAGATAAAAAAATATAATGATTAAAAGAAAATGGACGCACAGGGTCCTATCGTCCCTCGGGCGACTTAACGATAACGATAATGAACCAGCTTGCCATTGTTCCGAATACAGAAATACTGTATATAATTACGTATCCGCGATAGATAGATAGATATATGTATATATGTAATACCTTTATTATAATACGGAGATAATGTAAATTCAAAAGAAGTGTTTATTTTTTACACATGCGATAATAGCGTGACTACGCTCTTTCGCCCTGACGACCGAGAGGATATTTAAAAAAACATCGAATTACGCGGTACATGATCGAATTCGAGGCTTGGCCAATGATCCATCGAAATTATTTACGAATGGAAAAATGTGCGATCCGCCACGATAAACTAAGAACGAAGATAAATGAGGGAGATAATACGAAAGATAAACGAGTGGACGAGACACGACAAAAGTCATCGAATGATTTGTTAAACGTACAACGATATAAATTACAATATTATCGAGATATATCAAAATCCAAGAGAGCAAACAAATTCTGATTTTAATTTATAAATTATAATTCCAATGCCCGAGGACAAGTGAAAATCGCATCTATTAAATTTCGTTGAAACTCGTTTGAACGCGTGGTCAAACGTTCCAAAAGAAATAAACGACCTTGACGAATGTCATTGACTTCGGCCAATTTAGATGTCTTATCGAATTGGTGTTTTGACAAAAATAAAAGTCGACCTCGATCGAAAGATTACGATTATCTTATTCGCCTATCACTGAGATCAAGGAGGAATCCTTGAAGACGAAAAAACGCTTTTTTACACGCGTCGATCGATTCGCCGGCATGCGCGTCATTCGACACGTGCGATCGGATGAATTTTACGTCGGCTCGTACCGGTAATAATCTCTTATTTATATTTATATATAGAGGTGACTTTACTTTCTTTCTCTTTTTTGTTGGCGAATCGACCATCGTGTCGAGTACCTTATCACCGCAAATCGAGGGAGGTCTCTCGCGTTGCGGAACTCGCGCCGATCGCGAGTGACATCGAGCCGATATCACGGGCGTGCGTCTTCGTCACACGCGTACTTTACATACGCGCGGAGCGAACGAACGAACGGCCGTTGGTGACATAACGAAGCTCGCGAAGATCTGCGAACGCGAGCGTCATCGAGAGGCTTTGATCGAGCGACTGATAGAGCGAGTTTCTAACCAGCGTCTACTAGGAAGACCGAGGCGGCCCGTGCGTGACGCGTACGTAACGAGGGAACGCGTTGCGCTCGGAAATACAACGATAGAAAGAAGAAGAAAAAAGAAGAGGAGGAAGATGAAAAAAAAGAGGAACGATCTTATCAGAGGGATCGTCGAAGGCGCGAGAAAAAAGCTCATTAGCGCGTTGAGTTTTGATTAATGAATATACACGCGTCATTACGCGGATCTAAAAAAAGCCGTGATACCATTCGTATTTCGAATAATCTCATCACCTGTGTAATCACGATCGAAGAACGAGCCCGGCGAGGATCTCTGGCTCTTTCGTCGTTTTATCGTTACGAAAAAAATCTATTTTCGTAACTGACGAATTAATTTCGGCGATAAGGCGAGAAGTTCATTGAAATTCGTAAGGAAGCAATAAAAAAGTGTCAATATTTACATCGGTTCGAAATTCTTGGGAAAAAGGTTTTTTTTTCTTTCGAAACAGCTGGACCATCGATCGTTCCGAAGTATTAATATCGTTTAGCGATAATTCTTACGGCGCAATTTGTATATCTATAGGACGCGCAAAATATCGCGCATATTCGTGCGAGGTCGGTGCATTGAAAATTTCCAAAGGATTCGCAAGCAAGGACGCGCTCCAAAGATGGACGATCCTTTCCAATGTTCTCCCGTGACCTCGAGCTCGTCGCGAGATACGCTTTATCACGAACAATGGACGGTGGTTCTTTCCATCAACTGTCAACGCACAGTGAAGCATGACATGCGAGAACGATGAGGAGAGGGGGAAGTTAAGGTCAGCGGCGGCAAATTCGCGCGGCGCACGAGGATTCTGTTTGCTGAAACAAAATTTACGAGCGCGTGTCCTCGAGCTCGCTCACGTATAGATATATGGAACGATCTCTCGCTCGATATGTTTGAAGAGGGAACGCGTTCGCGAGTTACGGAAGAAACGAAACCGTGCGATTTTGCCGAATGTCCGAAATGCGCGAGAAATTAAAAAATGACCCGAGTTTGCGCGAAACAAATTTAAAAAAAAATCGAAAAAATCGTTATTTTATATTTAGTAATCGTTATTGGTCGCGCCACGATCTACCCAAAGTTGCAAACCTAATTTTATTGCCCGCGGTGCAAAAAAAATCATGAGAATTTGAGAAATTCTCAAAGAAATTTTAAAAAAATGTCTCAAATGTTTCTTTTATTAACAATAAAAGAAAGAAAAGAAAGAGTTGCAGAGTTTGTGCTCGGCACAACGAACTGCATACATTATCGTACGTATAGAAGTTGGTCCGTTGTTAATGTGAGAAAAGGAAGAAGAGAGATGACAAGTTTAATAAGAGAAAGAAAACGAGAGAGAGAGAGAGGGTGGGAGTGAAAGAAGCGCCATTATCATTAAAGCTCGCTGATGGATTTTTATGCACGCGCATTTGTGAAGGACGCGGTTCGGTAGATCGATTAATTGAAAGAAATTAATTAGTCGCCCGTCGAGCTCGTGTGGATGCCCCCGTATACATACATACACGAACAAAATTAAAAAAAATAAAAGCAAACACAAAGATGCCGAGTTATCAGACTTTGTACCGCGTCACGCTATATACCTCACGATGTAACTTCATCTGTCTATATCGTGATGTTATTGCTCTTCGTATAAAGGATACCTAATGTACGAAGCCTGCCTAAGGAATCTCGTGTATTTCTATGCCTCGATACTTTGGCTAATTGGCCTCACGAGGCGCCATTTTTTTACACAATGTGAGTAATAACATATTACTTCATCCATTCTAACAAAATATAGGTACACTTTTGTATTAAAAAAAAACGTTTTTATAATGTGAAAAATAATAATATTAATAATAATAATAATAATAATAATAATACAAATAATAATGAGAATAATAGTAATAATTTTCGCTAATGCGTAGAATTCGAAAAATGTTTCTGGGTTAAAGACACTTTGGGGACAAGTCAAGTTTTCTCCTTTTATTGTCCGGGCGACGAGGAAATTAGTTAAATTAAGAGAACTGTAGCAAACGTAAAAAAACGTATCAACCTACTTACGCATACGCATATTCTTGAAATAAAAACAGTAAAAAAAAAGTTTTAAAAAAAATTCCGAGAGAAGGTGTGTATTCAGAACAACTGCGGTAATCACTCGTCCGAGATGTATTCGTGCGTAATTATCGTTCATTATCATCCAATAACACAAGACATATCTCTCGAGTGGTCGTACGTGTATAAAATCGACGATGAAATACAGAACGAGTCTAAAAAACCTGAAGTGTTAGAGACTTCTTATCAGTCATAAACGATTCATGATATAAAGTAAAAAAAAAGGAATTTTGAAGTGGAAAATTTTCACGATTTCTTTAAATATTGATAATGGGCTTTGTCGACTACTGACTTGCGTTGAAAATGTTGTTCTATACTTAAACCCTAGGTGCCAAAAGTTTTCAACGTCGAGATTTTAGTCGTTCTGGTTAGACGCGAGAAGAATTGATGGATGTAAAGTTTGTAGATAGAGTCAAGGCAAAACGTGGGTATTCACTCATCATCGCGAGCCTTGAACCTGCTACGAGTTCCATTGGCATCGCTATATATGGTTATAACTACTATTTACGCGTATATAATAGTGGAAAGATTTTTATTTGTTTACTCGTTCGTTCGTTCGGACGTTAACCTTCCCACCTCGCAGAGATGTTTACTCCCTAAAACTCGAATCTCTACGATGGAATTTAACCCACGATTCCCATAACTCAAGTCCGTATTCCAATAATTCAAGGGCATTGTGAAATTATTGGGGATATCGAGTGTTCGTTGTAAGATCGAGCCTTTCATCAAAAAATGGATCACATTTGACGTCACGAGATTATACAAATTTTGTAATACAACTTTGTTTACGTCCGTTCGTTTCAAAAACGTATCACAGTAAGGTAAACAAATGGAAATGTCAGAAACGAATGGCGCACGAGCAAAGATATTTTTGATCGCGCATGCTGCGAGTGACCAAGAAAGCGATTAATCATTAAAACGCCCGGGGAAATATTTAATTTATTGATAAAGATCGAATGTTGCTTCCACTATTTCATTTTTTTCTCTTTAACTAGTATTTTGAAGAAAAAAAATCATCATCAACGTCCCATAAATTTCTGCGCATATTATCGACACTTAAATAATCAATTAAGCAGATTAAATTTCAAGCGAGGAAAAAAGATATTTTCCTTGTTGCAATTTGTCGTTTACAATTTTTATCGAAGAAAATAAAACGAGCGTTATAAATAGGAACGAGTGAGTGAAATTATTTTTAGATCTCTGCAAAAATGGAGTATCTGTGATTTTCCTATCGATCTTATAGTTATTGTGAGTGCCCATTGGCGCCTACTGATTCACACTTTTTCCTCGACATCGTAATATACACACACTTAGTCTCGATAATTGGAACCACACTTACGGTAGTCTTCTTTGACCCACGACTCGAACTGCATATTCTCTTTAAAATACAGCTCGTCGCGTCGATATAACTATGCGCTTATTATGTATATTACCTCTAAGTGCGTTTAATTAGACATCGCGCCCGTTGCTCGTTGTTTACCGGATATCGCGTACGCTCCAATTAACGTATCGTGACAGGGGTCAATAGGTTAAACTGTTATCCAGAGTTTCACAGGTGTCGGAACCGGATCTCGAACTACACGCGACGCTTCGTTTCTCTAAAACCCGGAAACGAATAAATTTTTTTTGTTCACCAAAATTTTATCGCGTTCATTGTCAGCCTCGTCTCATTAGCGTCGGGAACGTTCGAATTTCGCGTTCTCCGTACTCTCGAAAATTACAACAGATATTTCGTTACTCTCGGCGCAGAGGAGAGTTCGCCGTATCGTTGAATCAACGAGAGGAAGAAAAATAAAATTTGCCCGAGGCTTTTGGAAGATCTTTCGAGCTCGCGACTGATTGATCGTCCAAACGATCGACGTTCCGATCTTTTTGTGCTCGTCACGGGAAAACTTCAACTGTAAGGGAGGAAAGGGGGGTCACGAGTTTTTGCCTCGAGATATAAAGTAAGACGTTGAATAGTTTTTCATTTTTCGTTTTTTTTTGTAATTAACGCATTCGCTCTTTGCATAAAACGATCGTGACCGAGTAATTTGAAGTTCACTCGTCGAGCGTACATCGTCGAGTATCGATCGTGATATTACGCGGTGTCCCCGAGAGCTTTGCGGTCGTTTATATTCTTTATACTTCATTAATATCAGCACCGTGCCGATACACGTATTTGTATAACTATGTATATTTGGGGAATAAACCAGCGTTTTAACAAGTAACGAGACGGCCCCTCCGATTGATCGGACGCTCTACTCGTCCATCTGGTGGAATATACACGCCACCGGGACATGCGACGATTTCCAAGTGCAACCGCGACGAATATCTAAAAATAAAACTTTTTCCCTCGCAAATGGTAGCCTCCACGTGCATGCGTACGAATATACATTGGTCGGGTTAGATCAACCCGAGCGTGTGTGGGTGTTATAATCGCGATATCCTGGCTACCTATTTCTACACAGGGCCTGTCATAATTCTATAGGTACTCCGTGATATTTATATCAACTAACCTACGTTTATAAAGTCTCCATTCGCCGACTCGAACCGTAAGTAGGAAATTGTTTCGTCGCTGTTTTACCACTCAAAATCATTTGAGAACATTATTTCGGTCCATTATATCGTACGATATAAAATAAATATATAATAAAATATATACACATATGCATTTATTTTATTTCAAAAAAATATTACCAATCATACGTTTTTTGTTCGAATAAATTTCTATATTAATTCGAATTCAATTGATTAGACTCGAATGAAAACTTTACGATATAAATTAATTAATATCTATTTTCATGCTTTTATTATTATAACTGCAATTAAGAATAATTTATGTACCAGAAGCTTTAAAAAATTCGATGTAGAATTGGTTGAAATAATGTAAAAATATGGTAGAGTTGCTGTAGAGTATGCAGTTTGAAGGAGAATAACTCTTTTTGATGCATTCGAGGATACGTGCTCTACCCACCGACAACCCTTTCCATTGTAAAGCTCATTCCGCATTTTATATACATATATATAAAATAAAGCAACGTATACTTTACTTATATCGATCCCCTTTTCCCCGTCGCCATGTCTTCTCGCGTGAAACTCAGGCTCTGTACAAGTACGTCTATACTTTATACTTTAGATACGTATAAGTAACGATTTCATAGCCGTACACCGAGCTATCGTACGTACAACACGAGGAGCCAAGTTTCTTGCTCAACTATCGATCGTTCATGTTCGCCCCGTGTTAACCGTATCAACCCTCGTAAAGCTCCTCAGTTACAGTGCCACAGAGCTTACCTCAAGTAGAGAGATTTTCTCGCGCGAAACCGCGACTTGCGAGCAAATAAAACGTCCTGCGAACGCATTCGTTTCAAGCGTGAAAGGATCGTTCGCGAAATTATATTTCGTTCTTTTATTTTTTTTGTAATGAAAACCGGTTTTTGCATATTTTCTTGAATGGCACGTACACTCGTGGCGAATCGGTCACGAAGTCTGGAAGAATTCTTCAAAGTATGTCCGGGCACTCGTCCATAGCGATGTGCATACGGAGACGTAGATAAATGACGACCCAGAGACCTCGAGAAATCCCCCACGAACGATCCGAGCCGAGAGATTCTCGAAGTAATTTTTTTCTCTCTTTCTTTTCATCCGTTGTTTCCTTTTTTTTGTTTTTTCTTTCTTTATCGTCCATTGTTAACTCGCGAATTGTCATAAGCGAAAGAATCATTCTCGTACGAAGTATTCAAGCGTTACACGATACAGTGGAATTTCCCGGCGTCTCTTCGTCCGTTTATCCATTCCGGTCGCTCACGGGGTCAGGCCAATTTTCTTCTCGTTAGCATCGAACACGTGTCACGAGCCGTGCCGCGTATGTACGTAAACATTTGTGCCTGGATTTCTTTTTTCTCGTTCCTCAACCTGTCATCGTTCATCACAGCGAGTAGGAGAGAGAAAAAAAACAATGGCGCGGTGAAATTCACCGAGTTCGTCTCAGTCTTGGCAATGGTCAATCGCCTCTCCGAAACGCGCGGAAAAAATGTGAAAATCTCGGTATTCGCGACACGTAAAATTCACTGCGAGACTGGATTCTGACAATTGGGATTTCGCTTATTGAACGTATGGACATATTTTGTATAAGCGTTGATACGCGTGAGCGCGCGAATACAAAGTTTGTGAAAAGTCGTTTGCGATAAACGAGGCGTACGAGAAGTCACGTAAGGTTCGGCCGTACCAACGATTTCGTGATCCGGATGCTGGAGAACGAGTTCGCGATCTGGTTAGTCGTATACGAGAGCGTTATACTTTTGTATTTAATACGGTATATGGTATATTCGCTCCGTCGAACGACTCGTTACATTTTTTAAATCTCGCTAAAATTCATACGACGCCGTCCGGTTTCGACCGCGATATTCCCGGTCGGAGAAAAACCAGAGTTTCCGGTGTTCGCGATAAAAAAATGGTGGCAACTCATGAGAAAACCTACATGTATACGAGCAACTCAATAATTCTCAAATTATTTTCTTGAAGATTTTATACGTTTTTATGTTTATTTTGCAAAACGGTTTATTTTTTGTTCAAATAGGACACCCGGTATATTGTTTCATTCAATTTAAACTTTAAACCGGTACTTCTATCGTTGCATTTATATATGACGCTCTGTATATTTTTTATTCCGTTAAAAAAAGGCATCTTGAGAATTCTACGACGGATTGAAATAGGACACTCGGTATATCGATATTAAAATTCTAGAGCTACCGTATAAAAAATATTTCATTGCTAAAATATTATATTTATTTCGAAAAAATAATGAAATTAAGTAATTCGAAGAAAAAAAAAGAAATAGACAACGTGCGTTTAGTAGCGTTCGATTTGTTCGCCGAACCGAAGAACCGCACTGGTCATCTACACGGTGAGCCAGCGTTGTTATAAGCCTACAGTGTTGCGGATGCGTTAGCCCGTTCTCGCAAGTCGGCGAAGAAAGATACGAGAGCCTTGTGCTCGAAATTCACCAAAGCGTGCACCGACCGTAGTTCCCAGGTTTTCATATCTTCGGCTCTACCCGGTAACCGTATTATGACGTATACGCGTATAACGTCCAAGCTTCGGACAAAAAAGTAACGTAACTTATACTCCGAAGCTCGTTGGTCGGTCGGTGGTAAAAAGAAAAGAAATAAATTATATACAATTCTCATGGATGAGAGGCGTGTAACGTAGATGAGTCGAAAATCCATGTGTCTCTCCGCTTCCTGGTGTGTACATACTCTCATTGCGTCAAGCCTCGGTTATTTATTGCCGAATTCGCGTGTGCGAATTTTCACCTATCGGCTTTAGTTAAATGTAGGTCACGGAGGAAACTATTTTTTGCTTCTTCTCCTTTACCAATTATTTTGAGGTTTCTAGCGTGTAAACGATGGCTGAATTTAAAAAAAACGCGAGTCTTATCAAAACATCTCGTCAAGAATTTTTATATTATTTTGCCAAAAACGTGTCGTGACCTCAAAAACGAAAAAATCTCACTTTAGACACGGAGTGACGACGAATTGTTCTAAAAAGCATTGATCATGCGAGAATAACATCACGAGTATAATCCAAAGATTGACGACAATAATTAAAAAAATAATTAATTTAGTTTCGTTTGATAATTCGTCTATAAATAATGAAAAATCTATTTTTCTCTTTGTTACAGTGTAAAACTCGATTTACCGAGGAGTGATATTTCCCGTCGTTTTACGAAGAAACAGAGCTACCTAGACGTGAAGATTTTCCAGGGGAAAATCCAAGAGGGGTCGCAGTTCATTGAGAAACACGGTGACGAGAGAATCGACAAAAAAGAAAAAAAAGAGTTGAAGAAAAAGAGAACGTCTCGTAACAGACCAACGACGATCCACACTCTGGGATCGTATAAAATAATCGATCGCTGGGAGTCACCGTCGCAGTAGTAGGAAAAAATAGACGAAAAACGTGGAGGAGGGGAACTAAACGTGAAAAAAAAGAGAGAAGAAAAAAAAACTGGCTCCGCGCGTCCTCGACGTCGGTTGACAGCGAATCGCCTTCCTCTACCCATCCTCCACCTAATCGTCTCGTTGTCATCGTCGCCGATGAAAGATTAACGACGCGGAAATGATAAGTGTCGTTCGCCCGGCTTCGCTCGGCTCGCTCGTTTTTTTTTCATCAGTCGCTAAGAAGGGCTTGAAGCGCTCGGAACGCGCCGCGTAGAACCCGAACGAGAAAACACCTGACGCCGACAACGACTTTAACGTATCTTCGTCATTGATTAGATCGATCGAAACGAGCGATTCGATAATCGACTATTTTACAAAATAGTTTTATTTTTCTTCGATTACCGAAGCTTTATTTCGTAATAAACGAGAAAACAAAAACTCCACGCGTCGACGGAAAATCGTTGAAAAAACTCAGGAAGACGATACAAATTTTTAAATATTTCTTCTCGTTGATTAATTTTCGTGCGCGAGATGTAGAAGGGGTGCGAGGTACGTCGTCGTCGCGATCAACGCGACGAGAGTGAGTACGATCGACAGTGGGACAAGTGCGCGTTGTCATTTGCTAGTAAAATCGAGGAAAAAGAAAGAAAAACATACAACTTGGAAAAAAGTTGTAGCGTTTGAAAGAATCTTCGCGAATAATTGAGGAAAATAAATCGATAAATAAAAATGAAAACCATGGGGGACGTGGGAGTCGCAACGGCTACGGAGGACAATGCGTCGTCGGTAATCGATTCCGTTCAGCATCCTTCGGCCGGCAAGGAACTTGGTCAGAGAACTCTGAGATCACTGAAACGAGGCCTTGGCAGACTCTGGAGGAGACACAGGGGCAATGCCTCGATTACCGAGTACGATCCTAGCTACAAGGTCGCTTATCTCGGCAACGTACTCACAGGATGGGCCAAAGGTGAGTTAATCTTAGCCTCGATCTTATTTACAAGCAGACCCGTTTGACCCCTTGCGCCGTATTAAATTCCAACGTCAAAAGATGAAAATTTAAAAAAAATTCCTAACAGTCAATTTCAATTGAAAGTCAAACGTCTGACGGTTCTTTCATGATTTAATCTCAATTAAAAAAACAGACTAATAAAATAAAAATGATAAAAATGATATGAAAATAAATAAAAACGATTTATGAAATTTTCGTAATTCGACGAATCGTTAATGAATTTAGTAGAGAATTAGAAAAATGTATATCCGATTAATAATACCGGTCGTAGTTCTTCCCCTTTCACGATTATAAATTGATTTCATAGACAATTATTTTTGTCCCTCCCCGGTCGACATTTTTACGAGTTATTGTACACGTCATATACATATTTGACCATGCGCCCACATAGACGAAATATATACAAGCGCTCGTCGAGCCATTAGGCCAATTGTGTTCGGAGGAGAGAAGACAAACAGTAATTAGTGCCGTTAATCGTTGACCGGCGTATTCGCCGAAAGGGAGAAAGAGGGAGAGAGAAAGAGCAAGACCCACGCGGGTTATACGCACTACGACACGGAGAGTTCCGTAACTATACCGGGAGCAAGGATATCGTCGATTGAAAGTCGGGACACACGCCGAGCCCGGAAGTGCGGGGCTCGTATCCATTCTCCTCTATGCATATGCATACGTATATGTATATCGTTCGTCGTCAATTGAGATTCCGTTGGCCAATCAATTCTTCATTCCGCGCATACCATTTTTGCCCTGCACAAATCGCGGACACGCGATATTTGCTCGGTCCCGACTCTTTCGAACGATCGCAAACGCTGTTACGACTGACAATAATATATCGATGATACGCATCGTACACGAAGAGACTCTGAATTATACATATTATTTTATTGTGTTTTTGTCACTGTGTCATCCATCGCTACCTTTCGACTGAAAATTTTCCTGCGACAGAATATCAACGTGACGAGACTAACAATAAGGAAGAATGTCATTTTCTCTGTTTCGCCATTTGTTGACAATTTTTGGGCAAAAATACGTGTAACAATTATTGCAACGGTTCGTTGTTTTACGCAACGATATTTTTCATTCGCCATCTACTTTCGGCAAGAAGAAAAAAATGTCAGAAATTTGAATTATAAAAATTGAATATTTGAGAAAAAATACATATTTAAACAGTAAAAATAGATATTTCGATAACAACAACGCAAATTTCATTGTTCATCAATCAATTTCATTTTATTATTTTTTTGGACAAAAATAACTTTTCTTCATCGTTCGTATCTTTCCGATATAATCGTTATCAAAGATCACCAATCGTTTTTATCTATTTCGATTTTATCTGATCGAGGGACCAGATGCGAAAATACTCGAACGTAATATCTCGATACCCCCAACATTGTGCCCACACACACACACACACCAAAAACTTGTTGTCCTGACTACTGAACCTTGTTCAAGTGTCGTTTCTGTACACTTATTTCGATACGTATAAGTTCGAGTACGTTCTTAACTCTTATCCTGCACTTCCGATATTTCACCATCGATTAACATTATCTGTGTCATTCTCGAAAACTTTCTCCCTCCCTCGAAAAACAATGTAATAGTATTTATTTCAATCTTTCAAACGCCGCCTCTAATCACGTTTTTTCGTACGCGCCGAGCGTCGAATCGGAAATTGCACTCTCTCTCACAACTCTTTTATGGCACTGAACGGGTATCGAGTGAACGAGGGAGGTGGGGTCGGAGAGGGGAAAAGAAGTAACGCGAAACAAATTGTCGAGAGGTGCATTGACCGGACATAGACGCACTCTCGGGTGCAGGCACGGGGGGTAACGCCGCTACTTTCTCTGCATACCACGGTCTCTCGGACTGGGTCGGCCTTAATCATCGAGAACTCGCGCTAGGCCGTTATTATCATTGTTATGATTATCATGATTCTTTTTACTCATTATTATTATAGTACGGAGGTTGTTCGCGCGCCTCCTTGGACCCGCTCGTTTCCGCGATTAATTAACTTCTCGGATAGCCGAGAGCCTGTCTCACCTCTACATCCAACTCGTTTTGTTCTAGCTTCGAGTTTTATTTGGCCTAGGACGTGCGAAACCACCGCCTTTGCCCGTCCCGAAGACGTCGAGTAAAGCTGTAATTTGTTAGACTCGCTGTATCACGAGCGAAGGTCGAGTTTATTCCGGATAAGAGAAAGACGACTTTGTTCGACTTGAATACATTTTTTTTGCATTCAACGACATTTGTCTAAATGCAAGAAAAAATTAAAAGTATTTTTGGTTTTTATAAAATCCGATTAATTATATTTGATTACGCGATAGCAGGAAGGATCCGTCTATTTTTGAACGCAGGAGATAAAGACGACTTGATTTTACGACAAGATGGATTATCCAGTATTGAACCAAATTTATCGGAATTAAAAAAAAAACGAAAAAAGATTTCAAGATTTACTCAGTTTGATGATTGATACGAATGTGATTATACGATAAGGAGAAAAATGGTTCTATTTTTGGGCGTATAAGGAAAAGATGGATTTACGTTACTCGAGTACGCGTTATGCGAATTAAACCAAATTTATTTATATAAAAAAAAACGAAATATTCACATTTCGATCGATTGAATCGAATTTTATTCGCGCGATAATTCGAAAAATGTGTTTTGTTTTTGGACGATTTGCACACGTTTCAAATGCCGACTTGATAAATGCTAAATTTAATTCCTATGAATTATATTTCAATACAACGATTCCTATATATTTAATTTAAATCGATCGATCAATTCGCGGATTACGAAATAAAATGAAACTCGTACTGGCGCGCGATTGCATAAAGCGATTTTGAATCCCGCAAAGTGTTACCCGACGATTATATCAAAAAACCTATAGTACCTACCGATTATCTCTTACACTGTAACTACGATGAACGATTTTTTGTTTACAATTGCGCAATATCCGCAGAAACGTCGGAGGTCATTGAAGATTGTTTATTTTTTTCATCAGTTTTTCGTTTCTTCGTTTCGATTAGCCGCGGTAGACACGCGAGAGTGGGTCGGCCACCCGGAAGTTTCAATTCAATTACGTCTTCAAGATTGTCATTAATTTTCCGATTAGCTCGATCGGTGATCACGTGGTAATACGATCTCACAATCGCTTATGAGTTTTTCCGAATCATGATTTCTCACCCGCGGCGTTAATCGCGAGAGCGAAAGAGAGAGAAGAAGAAAAAAGTCGCGAATTATCGAATGGTAAGGATGGAACAACCAATAATTACGAGGATAGATAATGAAAACCCGTCGAGGGAGCAGAAGGTGAAACACAGAGGAAAAAAATCTCATGTTCTCCGGACCTCGTCGATGATGAATTAACCTCGCGTAACAGATATTGCTCAATCATCGAGCGCAATGAGGAGGAAGATATATGTCGCTTTAAGCGGCTCGTATATCTAATGAAAAAACGAATTCAACGATTATTGTTCAACGCACAAACGACGATGGAGGAAGAAAAAGGAAAAAGAAAAAAATTACGAGAAATAACGAGTGAATTCGTTTTTCACGCTATAAATAAATATCGAGTCGTGCTCCATCCTCGCCAGCTGTGTCGCATGATGAATACTTGAAAATCGATAAGTTCGTCTCTCTCTCTCTCTTCTTCTCCTTCCTACAATATTTCGCCTACACCTGAAAACCCTTCACCCCCGTCAATATCGCAATCGTACTTCGTGCATCGCGCCACGAGTGCGATTATCCGCAGGAGAGCACTACATCGATCATCCTTAACTCAGAATAAAACGATCCATCGTTCCGATTTTAAATAATACGCTAAATTGATTTTCTCAACGGACGTCAATCGTTGTCGGTGCTCGAGTGTGTGCTCGTTGCAGGTCTTTGCCTTGCAACGAGATAAAAAAAAATTACATCGTGATAATGTTTAATATTAGCTCGAGATCTCAAATAAGATTTACGACACTCGATTACGAAATGTGAAATTTTTCCTTTCGGGCGACCCGCGTTACCCCCGTTTCTCCTGGAATCCAGACCCAAAAGACGACGTCTCGTCTCGTGTACCGTGGGCGGCGCATGTTTGATCAAGGGCTTTGGAGCTCTGTGCTCGATATATGTATATATATGTATATGTATATATATTTTTTTTTTCTTTATGGTATACATATGTATATATATAATATATATATGGATACGTATGTGTGAAAATTGCTCGGCAAACTCGCTTCGCGGGGATCGCCGCGATTTTCAAGTGCCTCGCGCGTATTACGTGCTGTGCCTCGGCCGCGATAACGACATGTGTCTATAATTAGACAACCGCTCAATAAGAAGCTCGTTATTGTACACACCACGGTACGCCGGATTTCAAATTTTTACGATCGCTCTTTTCGCTCGCTTTCGCGGGACGTATCGTCGACATATTTACTAATCTCGATACTTTATCCGACGATAAAATTTCAAAAAACAGATGCCTCCTGCAAAATATCGCGTCGTTTTTAAAGAAAATGTTCTTATCGTTGAAATTTGATAATTTACTTTTTTTTAATTCAGGCAAAAAAATACGATGGTTAAAAAAGAAATTTTTGTTATAGAAAATTGTATTGTCTGTTTGGCGAGTAAAAAAAATATGGTCGATTAGAACATTGGCTGGGTCGCGAACGAGAAATCCGCTAATTGAAATGCGCCAATCGATCGTCCCTCTCGTTGCGCGAGAACGTTGGGAATTCTCCGCGCGGCCTATACCCCACCTGTTACCGGAAAAACGATTAATGATTTTCTCGCTTATTCGCGACTGGAGGTTATCCCCAAACGACGGATTAATGGTCCAATTTAATGAAAATTTTCATTCATCGAAGATTAAAATATAATTGAATTTCGTCATGACCGAGGAAATTTCGGCACGGTCGAAAGTATCGACAAGTTAAAAAAAAAATTTTTTTTGTGAAAATAACCCGAGCGAAGCAGTGAAAAGGAAAATTTTTTCTTGGGAATTGTCTAAACGAATAAGTAAACGCGGTAGTTGCGGGAATATGCTTTATTTTGAAACGACTTAGAATTCTCGAATACGTCTCTCTGACCGAAATTGACTTTCGGAGAATATTCATAGCGAGAAACCGCGAACGAATGTAAATTCTCGCCAATCAAAACTTCAAGACGGATTAAGTGAGATAAATAATCTAAAAATATCGATAAAATATATTTTCGTCGATACAAAATGAATGAATCAATCATCCCTTCGTATTGGATTTCCATTCGTAGGTTTGTCCCTCGTAAAATTAAAAATCAAAAAACAATAAAATAAAGTAGATCGATAAAGAGAAAAAAAAGTATGTGAATAAATTAATATCAAATAAATCAACAAACGTTTTATTCGTGTTTAATTTTAATTTGCGAGAATTGCTCCGTATTATTTCAACGGGGCGATATCCATCGCGCGTGATTAAAAAAAAGTGCGCTTTTTTTCACGCTCTCTCGCGATACACATTCTCGCGAGTAAGCGTTCGATCGGCTCGGCTCCGTTCGAAGATCGGACGCCCGCCACTCTCGTCTCTCTTCCCGACAACCTTTCTCTCTTGTCCGGTCTGTTGGCTATCGAGGAGAGAAAATATCCTGTCATGCACTTCCGATTCGTGCTACTTGAGACTCAAGAAACGATCCTTCCTCTCTGTCTCTCTCTCTCTCTCTCTCTCTCTCTCTCTCTCCCTCTGACTTTCCTCCTTCCCAAGCCCGCGAAATTTAATTCTCTCGTTCGTGTTATGACGTCCTATCGCTTAAAAAGACAAAGAAAGAAAAAGAAAACGAAACGAAGTAACGAGAATCTGTAACAAGTACAGAATAGCCGGAAATGACGATCGCCGACAATATTTTACCGTGCTCTCGATACCGGCGATAAAAGTTCTTACCGACTCGAGTTTCACTCGTAAATTTTATTGACGAAAGGAAAGAAAAAAAAATAGCCGAGAGAAATTCCTAAGACAGTGACTCGTGCTTAATTCGTAAAGAACGCGGATTTAATTAAAATCACGACGATTTAAAATATTTAACGAACCCTTAGGCTCGAATCTCTCGCCTCGATTGGTCTGTATCGTTCGAAATGCTCGATATCAATTTTATTCATTGGTCGTCGTTGAGTATAACGCGACATTCGACCACGTATGCTGTATGGAAAATATATAACTGGTTCGTCGTTGCTCTCATTATTACAGTGAAGCTCGGAACGCGTTAATCTACCATCTCGATATTAAACTTCATATATATATCTATATACATATCTATATACCTACTACATAACTATATATATATATAGGGCGAATTGTACGTATATATTTATATGTATTTATTCCGCTTTAATATGGTTCAGTAACGGTACGTATTTTCGATGAATATATCTTTCCCATGGATGTGTATCAACTACGCTGCAAGAGAGTGCGGAGCGGAACAGAATTCTGTTGGTTCCCATTGCGCAATTCTAATCCCCCCCCCCTCCTCCAGACTTGCCCGTGTACGAACTCTCTGACCGTTCTTATATTCATACGCTTCTTGGCACTCCGTGGCATGAAATATATGACGCATCGATTGGCCATCCAAGTAGAATACCAAAAAAACAAGAATTTCTTGTTTCAGTTAAAACCAATATAACAACGGGCAAATCTAGATATAAAAAAAAAGTGAAAAATTGAACGGGTTAACGACTTGACTTTAGTGATATCTCAATGTCTCATGAATTTTTATATAATTTCTACTGAAATCAAGCATAATTTATTTGATTAAAAAGAAAAAAACGTTTTTTTCTGTAAGGAATATTCTTTTTATTCCGATTCGATAAAAAATTTACTTTGATCGAGGCAATTTTTTCGGTTATTTTTGTCTAGTTAAACAATTTTTTCAAATTTGATCGAAACGTTATGCTTCGCGTCGAAAAAGTACATCGATAACGAGCAATTTTTGTTTGTTTTGTTTTTAAATTGCTTGTTTTTTCTGGATGCATAGAGATTGTCAATTACTGGAGATGGCCAACAAATGTACGTCCTGTTATGTATGGCTTATATACGTACTCCACGCTGTTGCGATTCCACAACTGCAACGAGAGATAGCGGATAGAATAAAGTACCGATACTTACGGGTTTAGTATAATACAACTACGCGAAGAAAACACGCAGTACCGCGAGATTTTTACCCGTTCGCCAGCAGCTAGCGGAGAGAAGAAGAATTCACGACGAGCCAAGAAAGAAGTTATACTACACGTAGAATATGATTTAATCCTTCCTGGAAGTACCAAGCTCGCCCTGCGTGACGTTTTTTCTCAAGACGCGATATTTGTATATACAGTTGTAACCGAGAACTGCGCACAATCTTTTTCCCAAAAGTCGCATTAACAATCTTCTTTGTTTTCAAAATATACTTTCACGAGAAAAATAAACTGAAACAAACATCGAGGAAAAATTTCCATCGAAGGCGTCTCATCGCGAGAATTTTATGAATTTCCAGTTTATTATAACGAAATATCTGGCATTTATCTCTCGCTTAGATGAAAACGACGAATCCAAATATACTTTCTGGCACACGCCGAGTAAACATTAAATTCCGGTCGCATATGCACACTGTTTGCACGTATTTCGCCTTTGAGTTATCTAAAAGCTGTTAAGTACGTTAATTATTACACCTGTTTTTTATTAATTACAAAATGTTATTCGCGCTCGAATGAATTTATCAATCGATCGATTAATAAAATGTTGTGAAATTATTATCTTAAAATGAAGTTCCACGAGGTGTTGACGTAAGAAAATAACGTACAATTTATTTAATGAAAACATTTATTTTTCGTTCGACTAATCGGCTCGTGCTCGAACCAAATTACATCTAACTTCGATGAATTTTATTGCAGCTCGATCCAACGGCTGTTAATTTCTAATAAATCTTTTTCTCTCGATAAATCATGTCAGCCTCGATTGCCGAGTTAACTTTCTTCATACTTTCTCAGCTCGTGTTCGCTCGCGATCGAGTTTCATATAAACGCGCACATACGCGTGAGATAAAACGCCTCCGGCCAGTTTTTCTTTACGACATAATATCGCGATCGTGAAAACCGCGTATGCATATCATACTTGACAACTAGATACGAGTTTCGCGAAGGTTGCACCGCGTTAAGAAATATTTAACTTCGTAAAGGTGAGATACCATGATTGGCAACGAAGACGTCGCTACGAATCGACCTTGTACCCGTGTGAAAAACGGTACGTCATCTTGGTCGTCGTTCTTCGGTTGCGTACGTAATAAAATCGTTTCTCGAGCTCTCCGTCCCGTCCGTCAAAACGAGACGAGCGACGGTAATTCTGAAACGCGGAAGAGAATAACGAACGTTCGAAGGTCCGCCTCGACGGATGGGACCTCGGGCCTCATTATCGATGTAATATCGAATATTTAAAACGCGCGACTCGTGGGTTCTAAAAATATTACGCACTTCGTACACCGCTATAATATAGCGTCTTCATTAATGTGACGGCGTTATTTTTCTCCTATTTTTCCCTCCACGTCGCGTTGACGTACCGCAACAGCATCTTCCTCGAATAAATCCAGACGCGCAAAGTTCCTCTCTCGAATGTCACCTTACTCGTGCAATGTTCGGAGATTGCATAAACGTTCGATGTACAAAGCGAAAGAAAGAAGAAAAAATGTTTGGGCCGAATATGAAATTCACAAATATTTAATTTTTATAATTTGTGACTTTGCTCTTTCTCTCTTTCTCTCTCGGTCTTTATTCTCTTGCGAGCGACCAACTTTACATATCACCTGCGTCACGACACTCGTCGACCACTCGATCAATACAGAAAACACGTGTCACGATCAAAAATTTATTAATAGGTAAGCATATTCAGGAATTCGAAAAAATCATTAGTTTACTATAAATACAACGCATTTGAATCGGATTAAACTTTAGATAATTCCAATCGTATACGAATTATTTTTATTTTTCATCGAGTCGACGCGATTCGAATTTGTACGATGTCGAATTAATCAAGTTTATTAGGCTGAAGAGTCGATGGTATCGACGAGAACTCTGAATCATTGCTGTATTACAGAGCGCAGCACGTGTCGATTTTTTTTCCTACCTCCTTTTCAAACGGTCGAATACTTCTACGACCGGTTATCACGATTTTTTTTCTATGAACTGTACTATGGTAAAAACTATAAAGGTATAGTGCCTTTTCCACGTGTGCCTTGAACACGACGGTCGAGAGTCTTGACAGGATCGCTAAAAGTTGTTTTCCTCTCGACGATCGGTATTATGTATTGACGTTTCGATATAGCAATGACAAGGATGAAGGCGTGAGAAATGAAAGAACACATAAAGCTGACAGAAGCGTCGATGAAATTCCAAAGACGTTTCTCGCTCGTCACCTAGAACACAGTGAAAAATTCCAGTCAAATTTGTTAAACAATCATGCCTGTGCAGTCAAGTATTTTAAGTTTTAAATAAATTAGTCATAATATATTTTAAATATCAGATACGTGATAAAATATCCAAGAGTCCTTTTTTTCACGGACTTCGTATTACGAAGTGGAATTCGCAGTGGATTTCGATTTAAGCATTCTCGGATCTTTGTCAGTATCCTCAATAAATCAACGAGGAATTAGCTAGGCAAAGTCGCGAGTTGTTATTGTGTCGTGCATAACGCGCGAAGCAAAGAATTTTTTTTCCAACGAAGATACATTCTGTTAGTTCGACACGTCAATATTTTTTCGAATTAATTACAAACATAAAGTTCGTACGGTCGACGACCAAAATAGCAAATATTTATCATTTTTTAGGTTGACATTAAAGCGAAGATAGGAAATTAAAATATTCGTTGTACCGGATAGAATTTTGATTGATAACGATGATAAAAAAAATACGTACACTACCCTCGAGGCGCGAACACCCTTAATGTTCCAATATTAACTATAATCGCTTTTAAACGGTGCATACCAATATTTTTCGTTATAAAATTGTGTATACTACAGAAATATCCCAAAGGATTTTACCTCGCTCGAGCGAAGGTCCGTCGGAAAACAGGTTGGCACGATTAGCTCGTCCGTATACGTGTGGGAAGAGTGACAAAAAAAATGCAAAAAAAACAAAGTAGAAACTTGTCGGACCAGTGAAAAGATTCTTCCCAATTTAACCAAACACACTCCGCGGCTCTATCGTACATCGCAGAACAGAAATCTGTGTTTTTTTTCATGCGAACGAGGCCCTCGCGAATCCCGATGGAAATTAAACAAAAACGAACGAGCTAACTTATCCAGCAACTCTCCCGAGTCATAAAAGATTAGGCAGCGTTAAATTTTTTTCTCGCGATTCGAACGAGAGAACGATTATTTTCAGAGAATTACTCATGACCCTTTCGTTAATTCGGATGAAAAATTACACGCTTCGTCTTCTTTCGAAACGAGTTTTCGTAGGGTTGAAGGTTTTCTTTTTTTCAAAGAAGACATTGAATATTTTTAAGACGAAGTAAAATATTGAGAAATTTACGATTTTCTTAAAACATGAATATCGTTTTGATTTTCTAGGCGAGGGCTGCGTCGAGAAGCCGGTATCGACTCTGTGGCGCAATTACGTTAACAGCAGTAGACCCGACGTAACGATGAGACTGACGGTAACGAACGGTGGTTTGACCGCGACTACCAAGGACCACGGTCTGACTGAATATTGGGCCCATCGTGTAACTTATTGCACAGCACCGGCTTCGCATCCGCGTCTCTTCGTTTGGGTATACAGACACGAGGGACGTAGATTAAGGCCCGAACTCAGATGTCACGCTGCATTATGCTCGAAAGAGTCGACAGCGCGAAGACTCGCCTCGACATTGAACGCGAGACTTCAACAGGCCCTTCGTGAATTCCGCAGGGACAAGGTTTCACGACAAAACGCCAGGTAAACCATCGTCTTCCTACTTTTTTTTCTTACCAACCAATTTTCCCAAATTAATTAATTAATTAACGATCAAGCGAAATAATATTTTTAATGTCGTTAGTACGATTAATGGAAAAGAATTTTTTACGAAACGATCAAAGTTGTATCGCGGATAATTTATAAAACTAAGGTCGAGATAAAGTACGGGTCGTCCGTGTGAGTACGTTCGGATAAATAAAATCATTTCGTAAGAAATATTGCAATCACGTACCGCGACGTGATCGAGAATCAAGGTCGACATCGTTGAAACGTCTCGACTTGTCCGGATTCCGTGCGTTCCCGTTTTATATATTTCAGAAGAATAAATATATATACGCCCATAATTCGTTGAACGGATGATTTTTTTTTCACGTTCTGAGTTGTTCGAAGTCGAAACGATAATGATAGAGTAGCGGATTGTCGGTAAATTGGAGACAATCGAGCGCGAAATCGATTGGAAAGTCGTTTGCGTGACGACGATCGATACGAGGGAAATCGGTAAAGAGTCGCAAAGAGGGAAGTTATACGAGGGGAATGAGACACGCTCGCGCCAAGTAAATCGCGCGGCGGTCGAGCGTCGGTCTCGACTCCGCACGACCTCCTGACACAATGACCCAAACATATATTGTACTTTTATATTTCTTATATCTCCTTCGTATTTTACAGATTGTCTCTGGCGAACGCGGTGTACGAGAATCCGTCGCTACCCCGAAGAAAAATTTTGCTCAGTACCGGAGGACAGAATTACAGGCCGCCGCTCGAGAGATCGAAGAGCGCACCGAAACTCTCGGCGATCGAGGAAGACGCGGCCGCGGAAGAGATCGAGCAGAAGAGATTACTCGAGGAGCTCAGGTAATTAATCTTCAGCGTTTTCACCGCGACAGAGAAATAATCGATTAACAAACAATCGAAAATAACAAGAATCGAATTTTTTCAATTTTCTCGTGGAACTGTTTTTTTTTTGAAAGCGTATAATAAAGTTTGCCATTGAATACATTAGCAAAGTACAAAGTTATAAACTGAATTAATAATATTGAAAATTATTCATAATAAAAAAGAATGTAATTTTTATGTAAATATTAAAGTTTGCAATGTGAAAGAGAATGATTTTTCGTGCCTCGTGCAATACCGAATGCTCGACGTTTCGTGGGATCGAACGAATAAAGAGGATTATAACGATTTTATAGGTCACTCGAGAATGTGGCACGAAGCTGGCAGGACCAGGACGGTTGGAGACTCGCGAGGCTCGTCGATGCCCTGAATCGTGCCGGCGCCTCGAGCGAATATTCCGACGAAAATGGAAGTATATCGAGCGGTTGCGAGACGGCGAGTACGTCCAACAGCGAAGAGAGAGCTCCTGGTACGAACGATCATCACAATAATAATAATAATCATCACCACGGAAGCGGCGAGATAACCGAGCCAAGACAAGGTAGACGAGTGATATTCGCCGACGACGTTCTACTCACGGCAACTGCGACGGGCCATGGACCACGAAGAAATTCCGACGGTTCGCCAAATTTCATGACGTGCGCCGGAAGTCCAAGATTTCATCGTTCACGCGCGTCAGGAAGAAATCGTTACAGGGACGAGAGAAGCGAGGACGATGATACGATGGAGGAGGAGACCGAGGAGGAGGACGTCGAGGAAACTACCAGAACGGTCTTCGACTTTGAGGATTCCGAAGTTTTTAACGAGGTAAATTGATCGAGTAGAATTGACTCGAAAAATCAAATTATGAATAATTCTCGATTATTATTAATGTCGATTGTGCAGAAAATCATTGTTCGTATCGATAGATTAAAATAATTGATTATAAAATTGATCTGTAAATAATTCGTCGTCGATTGTTGAAGTAAACTCGACAATATTTATCTAACCAGTGACATTTAACGTTTCCCAGGTCGTCGACTACAGGCCTCACGGTGAAAGTCCGACCAGACTGGAGAACGCATCGGGAAGAAGAATCGAGGTGAAAGGTGAAAAATATCCGAGCAGAATGCGTCAGGTTGATGAGCTGATAGAGAGCGATGAGACTTTTTTGACGCTCGATTCGTTGGACGAGGAAGAGGCGGATAGCGACGAGAGCGGTTACGTCGAGGCACCACCGAAATCTCTGCTTTGTCAAGAGGACGTCAAGGATTCGCTCGAGACGTACGACGAGATCGACAACGACGAGATAATCAACGAAAATACGGTCGATATAATCGTCGAAGAAAAGAAATCTTCCACGAAGATTATATTGGCCAATTCGAACGACGATCGTAATTTCGATCGATCGATCATCGATTACGGCACGAACGACGAGAAGATAACGAATTCGGGATCCTTGGAACGATCCCAGCAGCAAGAGATCGACGAAACGGCGAACATTAATCAAAAGTTGAAAGATCGCGAGAAGGTCGACTTCATCAAAGGTCCGATATCCGAAACGATCAAAAAATTGGCGAACGCCTCGTTGAGATCGTCCAAGTCTCTCGAGATATCGACCACGACGTGTCTCAAGGCGCTGAACAATCTCAAGAGCTCGAAGTCTTTCGATACTCCGAGAAACATCGAGAACGACGAGGAATCGCCGAGTCTCTACCAGCGTAAACAATTACTCGCTCAGCAAGGCGTCAAAGTTTGAAGAAACGATATCGGTCGAGGAAGCTTCGACGTAAATTTTTTTCATTCGAACGTAACCGAGATGCATGGAACGCCTTAAAACGTTTTTCCTTTCGCGTCGAAGCAACCGCGTATAGTGACGTTTGGATAGCGAAGAGAGTCATCGGAGAAATCCGAGCGAATGATATTTCTCATGTAAATACAAAGATGCACAAGTTATCGAGCAACGGACAGTTGCGTGTCGGCGAATGTTAATCGGCGACGATTATTCGTCGATAAGGGGAAAAGGATAATTGTAGCAGACGTTATGAAGGACGAAAGAGAAAAAGATGATGATGGTGATGCGAGAATGTGCCGATGGCAATTTGTGAATTACATTATAGATTCGTTATAGATATAGTGACGATATTACTGCGAAACATACTTGCAAATGTACTTTTTTTCGTGCGTACAGTGGAGAGTGTGCATGATGCAGCTATTTATGTAAATTCTGTTCGTTTTTTTGTTTGTTTTTTTAATAATTTTTTGTTTGTTTTTCGAACGTGCGAGAATGGGTTATACGTATAGCGAAATAACGTCGTTGGTGTTTGTGTTGTTTTTTCGCGATAGCAACAACTGCGCTCTAGATTTGGCCGAATCCCACCGGTGCTACACGAAAATTACCACAAATTGGGTCGACGAGGAAAAAAAACGAAATCCCCTACTGCAATCTCATCGACCATTGACAAACATGCCTATCCCACGATCCCAATGTCCGTCCTTTGTTTCCGTGCGAAGACGTACGTGTCGATCTCGCACTAGAAACAACAACAAAAAATCGGTTGATTTGTCAAAAACGTTTAAGGTGCCATGAGAATTTTGGATCTTGCAGCGAACGCCAACGACCCCAAGACTATATATTTTAGGTATTAAGATAATAATTCATTAAATATTATCACAAGAAATAGTCCTTTTCGTCCTTCGTCTATTCGACGTCTACGACGTCCTGGTTTGTAAAATCTCTGTAGAAACAGCGAAACAACATATATAGAGCAATGTACAATTACGAAAGATGTAGTGAGGAAAAATTTGTGTATTTTGTAGTGAAATCAAAATCTAGATTATTTCGAGAGCCGCGCGATATGACATAACCGGAGGGAGATCCTCTAATAAAGAAATGAGATTGAAAATGTGTGATTTCTCTTAACGATAAATCTTTTTGTTTTGTTTTATGTTTTAAGTGAAAATACCTGAAAATTCCTGATGGTTCTAATATATTGATGCACGAGAATCGAGGTTGGTTCGGAATTCTGACGAATGAGACTCGAGGTCATAACAGAAATCGAACACGAGCACGAACAACCGGGTGGTTTAGTGCATGCAGCCCAATGTCAAACATAAATTGAAGTGGCATTAGGGGATTCTTTGAGATTTGGGTCGATCGATATGAGAACCTTTCGTAGGGTGGTTTGATAAACTACAGGAGACTGCACACTGCCTGTGGCTTATGTGACGGAACACTGGGTCTAGGCACGAGAATCTGCGACCCCAAATGGCAAAAGTTTAAATGAAATTGAACTCCTACCTGGTCAGAGTAACAAAACTAAACTTTTCTTACTTTTACACCCGAACTAATTTGATTCATTACCAACGGACACAAATGATTAATTGTTCCTAAAGGTTCTTGTCAGTTAGCTCTCAAGGTCAATTTGGGTCAAGACTTAGGTTAGATCATGTGAAAATTTTATCAACATGGAATCGATCTGTACTTCGTGACTATGAAAGTATTTTATTCAGAGCCGGTCGAATATCCAACGAGTCGGTTCAGTCTCGTCGGTCGGTGTAGTCGAGTTGAAAACGTCGTTGAGAGATGGCGCTGCGGTTAGGAGTTCAAGGACGTCTTGAGAACGAAGAGACCTACGGGAAGCGTTGTAGACACCATTTTGATAACCCTGAAACTCAAGTGCCCTCGTTATCATAATGACATTGACCTCTCGCAGCCTCGTAATCAAGTGCTCAATTACGAAAATGATTATTGGAACTATTCTAATAAGGACATTCAATTTTTGGTCTACAACAATTTCTCATTACGACTTATAGTCTTGTAAACCTTAAACAAACTTTAAACCTTGCAATAAACGATAGTCGATAACCTTTTTCGAGAAACGCAATGTTAAATTGGAATGGAGGATGAATTATAAAGCCGGAAAAGGGCAAGACTATCGCACGATGGTAATGAGAATGGAGGATGAGGAGAGCGAGCGGAGAATCGAGCTGCAACATCGAGATACCGTCGGCGAATCGGTCGTGGGGGCCTTGCAAGGAGTCAAGATCAAGGTGATGCCTGAGAGAGGCCTATGCTCTCTGCGGAGTCTTGGTCACAGCGGCAACAGCGACCCGGCTCGATTCATCGTGGATATGATAATGTATACCGCATATGTACAGATCGCTGTGGGTGCTCGTACGTGTTATGCCTTGGTTGTGAAATTGCGTCCTACCAATACTCGTACGTGAAACGACAACCAGTACAGATAATGTATTTGCGTCCTACTAACGCCTGGAGAGGACAGACAAACGTTATCCACAGGTATACGATCTGAGTAAAACTCTCTAGCTATAGGTATACATTGAATGTGCTGGCTCTAATTTTTTTTACGTGTTCATGTAACGTGCCATTCTTGGGAAATTGAACCTAAGGGGTTGAGACAATTTAAGAAGGTGTCCCTGGGACAGATGACACTAGGTTAATTGATGACAATTACCCAACTATTAATAAGAAAATATGTTCGAAATGTCACAAATTCGTAAATCTGGTGGATCTGTGACAGATGTCAGTTTATGCTGTCAAGTAATTGGCAACAGCACTATTCGTTGTATTGTCCCTATGAACATATAAGTAACAAATTGAAAACGAGATGATTAATCATGCCAAGAATAAAATAAAACTTCAGTCTCGCAAGTTCTTTTGCTGCTCGATATTTCAAGCTGTGATGAATCATTGATTTCCATAGATTGTCACAATTCTCTGCAAACATATTTTTGCACGCACCAAACGTGCCTATTATACAAACGGAAGAAGTTAGAGTCTAGTAGAGATTCGAGAGTCTTTCTTTGTCTGTCTCTGTCGTCGTCTACTAGATCACAATGAAGAACTTCCTTTGGCATTCTTCGGCTCTGTGTCCGTTACCATTGTCCATATCCAGGCGAGAACGATTGTCTCGTACTCTCGTCGGAACGAAATTGCGCCCACGGCAGCGAGTCAAAAGCGGCATAGCAACATCGGTGTATCTTGTACACCGGAAGTATGCAGTATCGTGTCTTGGTACGAGGTAAGTAGGAAGAAACCGAGGTGCCATTGAATGGGTATTTTTTAATGATGAACCTACGCACCTGTAGGACCTAGGGGCGATCGTTCTCGAGCGATCGCCAAGAACCCTCGAGGCTTTGCACGATCCACGAGAGTCTGCACTATCGACTTTCATCACGAAGTACTTTTTTCGAAGCTTGGAAGATGTTAAAGATAAATACCAAAGCATCCATTGCAATTCGTGTTACCGAGTTCAGATCTCGAACGAGATTTTGTACTTCGGTAACGAATTATTATTCCATTCATTCAATCGTTATCATTTCCCGTCCGTCAGCTCGAAAAGCTACTTTCCCAAACGCTTCTGATCAACTATAATTTTTGGTGATGTAATAATGCTTTCGGCGCGAATAGCACCAGGAAAAGTGAAAATTGAGGAATTTCTCAAACAGCAGAATTATCTTTACTTCTCCAGGGACATTTATTTCTTAATAACAAATGAAAAAAAAAGCATTCGATTGAAATTTTGCAAAATCTATTAACTTTAGTTAAATACGCTAGTCAACTAGTCTTCGCAAGTCGTCAACTCTAGTCGACGATTCTTTTAACTTAAAAATTCTCGCTGTTGATGGAATTTTTACTAAACGATTAAGAAGGGAGATAATTTTTGAATGGGCTATAAAAGGATGTTTATGAAACAAGAGACACGTGGATTCGCTTTTTGAATATCACATGGTTGGGGATCGAGTATATGGGTGCGTTGATCGGATATTGAGCTGCGAGGGGCCCGTAAGAGGACGTGAACTCTGTAAGATGGGTTGTAAACCTTTGATGAGAAGTTAGTCACAGGGACGGAAGAGTCTGGTTTCTCGTAGAGATCGCTGGTGGGACGCATCGATGAAGCTCGACTCGACTGTAGGCGGAACCCATACAAGCGTATCGTGAGTGTAACGGCCTTGCTCTATGTGGGTCACGAAACAAGGTCCTACCAGCACGAGGAGCGGAAGACAGTACACTATCGTTATAATATGAGTTATACCAGAGTGCCATAACACTTGCCGAACCATCCTTTGGATCAATGTAAATATGAGTAACGCATAAATATATCGGTTGAATTTTTGGTATAGCTAAAAACACCGTTTGAAGGGTTCTAAAAACATTTTTTTAGTTGTCGTTCCGTTCAAATTGGTTCCTTAGTCTCTGCAATATTATTAGAAGGGATTTGAAACAAAGGGTTTGTTTGAAAAGAAAGGTTTATTCTGTCAGCAGAACGGTGGTGTTCGAGTCAATTTTAAGGTCGACAGTTCTAGTAATCAAATTGTAACAAAATAAGGTTACTAAAGTCGCCGAATATAAATAATTTTGAAAAATGGATTGTCCTACCTTTGTCGGAGCTCTGGCGTATGCAACTCCGGTGTATGTAGAACCGATATATTCCTCGTCACATTTTTCTATCTCGGCTTGTTCCCTTCCGCTTCACGATCTTCCTATCTTCTTCGTGGATTATGATGATGATACTTGCATTTTATCCACCACATTGCACGAACGGCCCATCGCGCACACGTGAAACTGGTAATTACCGCAGAGAAATGGCTGTCAGTTATTATTTATGAGTCATTATTACTTACTTTTATAGCGTCATGCGAGCAGTGTGTTATTATTAATTTATTAATATTGTGGACCTGGTCATTGACGCATTCGGCAAGAAACGATGAATAGTCGAATATACCGCGACTATGAGAAAACAGCGTTGATAATTTATTTTCGAATTATGCTCCTAATCGTTTTCTCCAATATGCAGTGATATTGTACTTTTTTTTAAATAAGTTATCGAAAATAATCTCAATTTAATTTTTCTACCAGAAAGTTCGAAGCACGAATTGTATTCAATTTTATTAAATCGACTTGACCGACTAGCAAACATTTACTTCCTCGCAACGAAAAAATTATCGAGTAGCATCGGACAAACGCTTCCCTCCTTGTATTATCAAAATTGATAAGATAGTGAAATCGAATATTTCATTTAAATTCTACATTCAACTTTCTTATTTATGATTTAAACTTTCAATGACCAAAACGATAATCGAGCAGCGATATCTCGATCGATTTTACAATGAGCCCATCGTCTATCGTCGTCAAGGAAGTGCTTTGGTTTTCTGTACAGTTAGTCCCATGTCTCGAGGGATGAATTCGAAATTTTTCTTGAAATCGTGATAAAGCGATCGAGCTCGATTGTTCCCATACGTTTCGAGACACTGTTCGGAATACGACAGTGTATACTCAATGTATACGAACTCTCATCCTCGCGACAGCTGGTCATCGTCGATCCTGTGCACGTGGTAAACAGCGGCAATTTTTGATAAGACCCCCATCAAGTTTTCACCGACCACATATACGCTCGACCGCTCCATGCAAACAGGTAAAACACATGTCACGTATATGCGTGTGTGTGTGTGTGTGTGTGTGTGCGCGACATCTGTTTTACGCATTTGTATGTAAGTCCGAGTTTGTGTATGTATGTCTGTACGAGTTACGGTGCCAAGAGAAATCGAACTTGATCGTTAAGCGAGCCGCGACGCTCGCACACGTCGGCCCATTAGCCGCGTTTGCGACTACGAATACCACGTACACGCTACACACGAACTCAAACACGACCTACAGAATCAAACACGCTATTTCCAATAGCTCCTTCATTTTCATATCGATGCGTACAAATCGTCATAATTCACGGTCATCGACTTGTTTTACGAAAAATTTGAATATTCAAGCAATATCGATAAATAGTCATTTTTACCACAAGAATTCGTTAAATTTTCGTGTAAATTTTGAAACACTTTCATTTTGGTCCCCTGTGAAGCAGGAAAATGGTACATTAAATTAGCTGACTTGAGGTTATTCCAAGTATTTTTGTAAGGGTATGGAACTAATTTGAGACTCGTGCGGGATTCGCGTCAATGTTATAATTTATTTCTTTTTGAGAGAGTTTTTAAAATGGTCATTAAAATAATACTATAAATATGAAATCCTGACAAAAATAATTCTTCAAAATCCATGGTACAAATGGCCGAATGTGCAAGAAATTAAGAAAAATGTCGATATTTTTAATCCGCTTTTTGATTTCGACTGTGTCGAAGAGTTCAAACGATTATGAATAAAATGATTATACGGTGTACATTTGACGTCTTAAGACGACGTATTAATCTTGCCCGCTACCTCTCTGTTATCACGGAATAAAAAAATTTTAAATGAGGAAATATTCCGCCGATTTAAGGTCGTTTCTACAGTACCTAAATCTTCGATCGATAAGTTTCTACGCGTAATATCGTAAGATCTAATTCCTTTCCTCGCATCACTGCTTGTAAGTTACAGTGTAAACTCGCGATATCGACGATGGATCAAGACGGATTTGCGACAAATATCACAATGCAACGAAATACCGAAAGCATTTGCGGAGAATCGATGGTAACCAGGAGAGATCTCAACGGACGTGAGAGGCATCGAAAAAAGTGAGTTACTTGGTATATTTATATACCGTAAAACGAGGTTACATTGACATTACGGGCAAATTTGATAGTTTTTGGGGCTAGTTTAACAGAGCACCAAAATACGATTTAAATGTGTTCGCAGCGATGAATAGGTCGAAAAAACAGAATATTTCCGTAAATTGCAGTATATCGAGATTATAATGGCGATATTCGTATTGCGCAGGAAATTTCCGAATTTCTGAAATTTGGAATTTAGGACGTTAAAAAAGTTACCTACAAAAAACCTTCCAAAACCTGTTCAAAGTTACTCCGTTTGGCAGCATGTATGCATATTATCCGTCGTCTCGTATACTATGTTTTCAACCGGAAAACAAAATTGTACGTACTTGTCCCACAGCGATATTGTAAGCGTAACGAGAGTCAATTAGCGGAAACGCAAAAAACGTTTCGACGTCGATCGAAATGAGAATATGTATTTTCAACGGACGTTCGAGAATTATAATTGAACGTGCACTCGTTAGATTTATTTTGACAAGAAGAAATCAACCTGCTCGATCGTCTCCATCTCGATCCTCGCTTCTCCGTCTCGAGTCGATAGAAAAAGAATTCGCTTCATTTTTCACACACGCGACCCACTATTGAATGCCACGGGTTCAATCGATCGTCTCTCAGCTTGGCAAGCATCCTCCGAGTACTTGCTCGGCACTTAGTTATTACATGCCCTCCCCCCTTATATACACACACATAAATATATATATATATATATACGAAACCAGAGAATATGACCCTGTCCTTTAAGATCAACCACGGCATGTTATCTACTTCGACAGCGATAAATAAAAATAAGAAACTGGCATACCGCTTCCTTCCTATTTTATCTCACCTCGAACTTGTTCCGTGAGCAAGTGCATGCTCCATTTTCCAACGTTGACATTCACCCAGTCCATAAACGTCACAAAAAATTATAAAAATAATTTCGACTCGACGATTTTACAGATCGTATCGTTCTCAAATAATTCTGTACGCGGTTTGGAAATACGACTTGGAGTCGCTATCAGCAGGATTCTAGGTAACAATGCCTCGATGGGCCATATTCGTCGACTTTGGCATCGTTCGACGATCTCTACAATGCGATTCAACGCGGATAGACGTTCGGCTCGCTACTTTTGACGGTGGGCGCGAGAGAAAGAGGAAAGAGGAAGGAAACGGAGAGAGAATGAAGCAGCGAGTGTATCTACCGTGCGATATCCCGGGGGTCATCTCGTACCCCCCGGGAGTCCGTTTTCTCGAGAGTCCATTCGAATTTTTCCAGCGGATCGATTGCTCACGTCTTACTAGGGAGTTCGCAGCTTTCTTACCATCGATGGTTATACGATTTTATATACGTGTACGTGTATACGTACTTGTACATATTCTCGATCGAACGATCGATCTAACCGACCCTCGCGGTAAATTTAATTTTAATTTATCGATCCGAATAATCGGTACGTTCTCATCGTTGTCTCACCCAGAGAGCCGTTATTACGAGGACCGTAAAAAAGGGACCTAACAATTATCATTCGATTAACCGACTACTCACTGCTATTCACCGATCGAAGATCAAAGCAATAATTATATTTCGTAATTATCTTTTTCTTTTAAATTCACCACCTTAAAACATAATCTCCAATTTTATATCATCGTAATAGCGATCGTTACTCGTGTAATACGTATTTATTCTTTTCGAACAGTCCTCCTAATAATTTTATAATAAATATAATAATACAAACGGTGATGGAATTGATAAAATCGTCAATTAGATTTCGTCCCTCGAATTCTGTGTCATACAGCGAAACGGTACAAATCTTTTGACACGATCTTCATGAAATCGTGCATTGCCTCTGGTTTTCCTTCTTTCCTTATATACACGATATAATGTAAACTGTATCTGTGTGGCTGTAGATAGTTATTGCGTTGAAGAGACGAGCTTCGCGTCACGAGAAACGATATATATATATATATACATAACTCAGAGAGAGAGGAGTATGGGAACTTTACCACGGGAATGGAGAATCCCATTACAGGTGGAAAGGTGAGAGACGCAGGTGTGCGTGTCCACGGTGTGTATTATTTGATGCTATGAATTCGATGAGACGACGTCGCTCTCTCGTACACGCATCAGCTACTAACCTCTTCCTCCTTCACCTTCTTGCTCCCCCTCCCTCTCTTTCTCACCTGCCCAATACCTTTATGTATTATTTTTACTCACCTTCATTGAGAATCTCCCGCGAGTTCTACATGGATTCTCTCGAAATCTCTTGTGTGAACTGTAACGCTCACATGAATCGCGAATCATCTTTAATTATTCCTCCATTTACGAAATCGACCATACTATATACATATATAAATATGTTGCAGTACATTTTCGAGGGCTCATTTTTTTTCTTTTTTACTTATTAGGCCATAACGGGATTTTTAATTATTTTTAATTCGCTTCATTTTTTATACTTGTTATAATGCATTTTTGACTGTATTTTTTCAATTTCTTGCGCACGAAACGATAATAGCGAATTAAATTAGATTTTCGATATTGAAAAAAGTTGCACGATTAACAATAAATTAAGAAATGCAAACGAGCAATTATTGATTAATCTTCCAAGACATTCGCAATAATTTATGGAACTCGTTGCACAGAGTGCATAAACGCATAAAGATCAAATAATCGATTAATTAAAATGTTAATTAAGCGCAGTTTGCTAAGAAAAAAACGCGCGGGATCATTTTATTTGTTCTCTCATTTATTGACCAATCACTTGAGTCACGGACTGTTGCACGCACGACTGTCGCGAGTCACACGCTGTTTCGCCCCGGCAATTAAAACGTTAAGCCCAAAACGTTACTTTCCCAAAAGACTTCAGCGAAGTGAAATATATCGGGGGACGACATCACGCGTGCGACGAATATACAGGCAGCGGTACGAGACCCTCGATCAGCTGAAGATACGTTGTAAAGTGTGTCAAATTTCGATTTGGCCTGGTTTCCGCATAATACCGCGTGACCACACGCCGAGCTCGCGATCTCGCGGGCCAACAGGACCCCCCCCCCCCCCCCCCCGCCCTTCCTCACCACCACCACGGCATACCGTGGTCGCACGAATTGCACCATGTTTTCGATGGAAAAAAACTTCATCGCGAGAAGTCTCATTCTTTTGGATCAAAAAATATATATATTTATAAGCCAGCTCCACACCCCGTTACTGGGGTCTCTGGGGTATGACATACCCCCTGGGGCATGATAGATACATTGGTTGGACAAATTTCCTCTCTACCTGATCGTGGAGAAGGGATGAAGGTACGAACAAAAGTGAGATATTTTTTATGATATCGAGAGATAAAAATTAATAGCAAAGAAATTATCCAAAATTAATAAAAACTTGGGAGAATAACTAAAAATATAAAAGTATCAAAAAAATTATCCATAATGATCTTGAAATTATCCAAAAAATAAATATGAAGCAAAAATCCTTTTCGAGTTTTCGAAATGGTTTTTGGAATTTCTGAGTAACATATCGTATAATTCGGCGATAGATGGAGCGTGACGAGAGGTCCTACAACGTCGTATTCGTCACTTTACGTCGATCCACGTGATTTAAAGTAATACACGACTTACACGGTTATCTCCAACGAGTTGTCTTGTATCTGGTGACTTATATAAATATATATATATACGTGTGTGTATGCGCGAGAGTGCGTGCGTACGCGCGGGCGCATGCGCGAGTGTGTGCAGCCGCGCATGCGCCTTTGAGCGAGTGTGTGCGTGTGTACTACAGTATATCGGATAGGATAGACCCACTCTGTGGCGCACGGAGAATCCTGTAGCGAGCCGGCAACGACGTCGGGTTGGCCAAAAGTGTGCCATGTAAGTGGAACACATCGCTGCCTGGCACCGAAGCTCGAAGTATACCGACTTCGTCCGCTTCGCGTTCTCCCCGCCCCGCCGCCAGAAGCCCCACGCGATCGGCGTTGTATCGTATATTTACGTGTTAACGCGCGTCTGTATGCGCTCGGTGAAAGACTTTCTTCAAGAATCCGCGTCCTATACGCTCTCGTATCCTGTACAGTAGGAAACGGAGAACGCGCCGTGCACGGAGGGAGAAGAGATCATACTACCAATCAAGGCGTGAGCCTCGCGTGGTTTTGCTACCAGGCACAACGAAACGCCCGCCGTCCGACTCCTATCAAGGATGCTCATTGTGTGCGACGCGTTCCTTTTTTTCTTCTTCTTTCTTCTTTCTTCTTTCTTTCATCCTCGTGCCTCCTTCTGTCACTGCATCTCTCCGATGTCTTCGAGGCGGTATCCGACAGAGGGATTCTGCATTCATATTGTTGTATACCTCGACGTTTTTACCTTATTGGATGTCAAGGAAACAGATGTCACTTCCGGTTTTTTCGGGAATCAATACAAAGAAACGATATATTGCGTTTTTATTTTTTTTACTAAACTGATATAGAGATCAGAATTTGTCGAGCTGGTTGCGGACATATTTGAGGGACAACGTCGTTCAGATAATTGACTTTTATTTTTATTTATGTTTACAGTTTCGTTCCGTTTGATTTTTTATTTATATCGTTAGAGAGATTCGTGTATGACGATATTTCGATTGGAAGATTTGTCAACTGTAGAAACGTGCGAGAAATAATCGAATAAACTAATATTTCTTGATATTTTCAAACCCAAAATGATTGTGAAAGAATTATAGTTGACGAACTATTGACAAATAATTATGTTTTTCATTAATTGATTGCTTTTTATTTCTTAAACAATGCATTTCGACCTTTTTGTGAAAATGTTCTTCTGAGAGATTTTCCGTCCTTTTCGAGGCGTGTTTATGTTTGGTTTTCGGTAAGACGAACCCTTGACTCTCGTGTAGCTCGCGGCATTTACTTACGCTCGTTGGATTCCCAGTGGTGTTCCTCCTCCGGTGATGAGATCCCGCTATATAGGCTCGTTCGTGCTTAAGGCCCGGGCCGAGTTCCGAGAGGCTCGAAAAATTTAGGTCATTGCCCTAGCTGGTACGTGGACCGTGTAAAGATCACGGAGGACCACGGACGTTTCGTTTACATAGATATATATATATATATACTAGATACCCAAACCAAAGATGTTTAGCCTCTCTCTCTGTGAACGTTTCTTAGCCCACGAGAGATTATCTCGCATCTCTTCTACATTTTCCATCTCTGTCTCGTGAACAGGTTCGCTCGTAATTTCTACCGGAGTACGCGGTAGATGAAGATGACTTTACGTCCAACCTCGCGGAGATGGCGACTCCGTTATACATTATTGTATGCTTTTCAACAATGGGCCAAGACTTTGAGGCCGTATCGTGTCCGCGACCGAGTGACGGTCACGACAGGCATTTCGGAATTACAACGTTGCTTTTTTATTCTTTTTAACAGTTAACAGTCAGAACTACCGTTGACCTACTGAAACGGTCGCATAATGAAAAATTATAAAATAATTTTTCAACAAAACAATGGTGATTACAAATATAAAAAAGTATTTTTTTTCCACTAAAATAATAATAGTGAAGATACAAAGATTATTTTAATAATAACAATAACCAAAAATACAATGTTCAGACAAAGCTGTAACTGTTTTGTTTTAAATCATTTTTTTTCAGTGTTCGATCATTATTTTGTAACGATTAAAATTTTTATTGTTAAAATATGTTCTTACCTGTATGCTGAAAACGTCTTGTGTTCGCCGAGTTTCGAGGATGTTCGCCCCGACAGAAAAGACAATGAAAGAGACGCTGGAATTAGTCGAGAGTAAGAGTGGAAGAAGAATCGTCGAACGAAGAAAGAAAAAAAACTTATGAATGACGTATTTATTGCACATCCCGTACAAAACTCGTTGCACAGGATACTCGAAGGAGCGTGGGAGGGGGTAGGGAGAGTAGGAGAGAGAAGAAGGACAAAAAAAGAATAAAACTTAACAGGCATTGCGTACAATAAAATAGGGATGGATAGGGAAGGGGGGGGGGTGGACAGTTAGCATAATATAAACAAGTGAAAAAACTATCAACAACAGATTCACAATTATTACTTAAGCGACTATGTAGTATCGTATTAAGTACTAATAAAAGAGTTACGAATAGGTATGCTCTCTATTGGTATTACGCCTATATTAAGTTGATACAATACTGCGATTTTTTACGCTTGTTTAAGCGACAAACATTCCGCGGAAAAAGTATCGTGTGTTTAATTTGTTCTGTTCTGAAATTTAGTTACACACCCACCCTCATCATTCGCGACAGCAGGGGAGTTTTGGGATAAAATAAAAAAATAAAAATTAAATTTCTCGTTTACTTTTTTGTTTCGCACGATCGATGTTTATAGAAAGAGTACGAGCTCTGTATTACATCGAGGAATTAGCGTAGCCAGCTACGCTATCAACGTATGAAACAGTCGCCATTTAGGAAGAACGAGCCTCGACCGTGGAGTCGATCTCGTCCACGAGATGAGGAACTCGAGACTCGTTCACCGGTCGTATCTCTAAGGCGGACGAGTCGATTTTCTTTTTCGCGACACGTTTCGTGACTGTATCGTCATTAACGATCATAAAAAGAAAGAAAACAATAGAAGATAGATGGGAGAGAGAGAGAGAGACGATAATAACAAGGAGTGGGGGACGAAGATTTTGGAAATTTGTGCTAATATTAAACGCGAATAAATTAATTATAAAGTAGGAGTATTTGCGTTTGCTTTTGGAGGGGATAGTTTAATTAAGGACGGAAGAAAGAGGTCGAGAATAAATTAATCAAACGCGAGAAATCGTGACGTCGAGACGAGGCAATATACGAGATGACAATACGACCTTTTTTCGTAAGGTAATAATCGTGTTTTCTTTTTTCCTTTTTCTTTAATCGAACATCAATAATCATAATATAAATAAATCCACGTATTTAAACTTTATACAGTTACAAATATTTTTCTTTTCTTGCGACGAGTCACCGATCGATTCGAGCGCGAAATTAGGGAAAAAATCGATTCGATCGATAGCGGCAACTCGTGCATAACACATTTCGTACAGGGACGTAATAAATACTAAAAAGAAAAGAAGACAAAAAAATATAATTCTTTAAGTAACATTTTTTTTCGAACGATAATCCTGTAGCCGATGAAATTTAATCTCTAACCGTGCCGCCGATCGATTGACCGGTCTCTCGAAAACCTGCGAGGTGTCCTGATCGAACGAGGGGGTTAAGAAAAGATACAAAATAAAAGAGTATCGAGGAATGACGAGAGCAAATTAGACAGAGAAAAAACGACTTTATGCACATAATCGAGACCCGTATCGTGTTCGCTAAATAAAAATTAAATAAATCTTCGGGAAAATTCTTCGGGCGTTTTTCGTTCTATATTACAGTGTCGAAAATAATCGAAATTATACAATAGGAACGGAAATATACGACGAGCACAAAAAAACAAAAAACAAAGTACAAGTATAGAAATGAGGAGGGTGATACTGCGAGAATAAATCATAAATGAAGATTTCATAGTTAACTATAGCTATCTTACAAGAAAAAAAGAGTCGCAAAGATGACGAGGAGATTGCAGGATTTTTAAGAATAAAAATAAATAACGTAAGAAATAAAGGATAAGGAAAATCAGGAGAGAGCGAGAAATTATGGAAACCAAAATTGTGAGTTTGGAAGAAGAAAAAAACAGTATTATAAATAAAGAGAATAAAAATGGAGAAATTGTGATGGAAAAGTTATTAGGTACATCGTAGCACGATCACAAATGGTCGCGCCTCTCTTACATTAACATTGCGTTGAGTTTCTCAAACGTTTTCTTTTCTCCCCCCCCCTATTTTTCTTTTTCATTAACAACGTTTGGGAAACATTATATCATCAAAGCGCGCGGTGTAAAGTTTATCTGTGTTTTTTTTCATTTTCGTGTATCTTATGAAACATGTTCGACAATTGAACGCACATTTTTATAGTATTTTTAAGCATCTCGTTCCTAAGTATGCACATATTTTCGAATATGCAGCTTCGTTACAATATAATATATCTATATATTTATAATTATATATATATATTTATAGTATATTATGTACATGTAGTGCGGGGTGTGCGCGAGTAAATTTTCCAGCGGGAGAATCGAGAACGATCGAAAAATAGGTTTAAAACACCGTCACTCACGATTGCGTTTGAATCACCGCCGTCTTGCGGCTGCTCGCCATCTTGCGGTCACCGAGGTTTCATACCTCGAGAGAGTGTCTTCCATCGATCTTTCTCCCGGGGGAAAAAAAGTGATGACCGAACTCGACGTTTCCAGTGCACGATTTATCAACCAAAAAAAGAGTCTTCAGTGAATCTCCCACCTCGAACCACCATCGAATGTCCAACACACACTACGCAGTTTTTTCAAAGTCGAAAAAAACCGAAGAACCTTCTTGAATAATATTCGCGCATCCGTCAGCCTAGCGAACCGAGCATCCACGAGAGATCTTTGATCCACCCTCGTGCTCGCCCCCCAACGTATCATAGTTCATCGCGAATCATCCGCCCGGACTTCTCGATGCTTCCGGGAAGTCGAAGTCCAAAGAAAATCGTTCAAGATCCCGACCACCATCCTCCGTTCATCGAGGGCACTACTTGCCACGAGAGCATTCAGGAATATATAGTAATCTTGCACTGTGTGTCCTTTAATCCCTGCCGATCCTCTTATGAATCTGTTGGTGCTTTATCAGATGTGCCTTCTGCCGAAAAGCCTTGCCGCAGACTTCACACCTGAAAGGCTTTTCGCCCGTGTGTGTTCTCAGGTGGACTTTGATGTTGCTCTTGTTGAGAAAGCCTCGGTTGCATATCGAACACCTGTGCACGGGTTTTTCCTTTCCCCCAATCAGTCCGGACTCGGTACCGTAGGCAAGTGCGCTCGTAGCCCCCGGACTCTTCTTCGAGGGATTCTGGCTCCCTGGTCCAGGACGCGAACGTTTTCGATGATCCCGCGAGGGTGCGGTGAACGATGAATGCAGCAGATGATCCGGGCTGCAAGAGGTCGATACCCTGCCGGGTGGACTGACGGGTGGATACGGGCTGGTTGACGAGGGTGTCTCGCCACAGGATGTATTTTGTAGCCCCGTGTTGCCAGCCTGTAGCCTCGCCGTGAGAAGAGGTGCATAGCCGTGCGTCAGGAGGCTGTGCAACGTGGAGCCATGTTGTTGCGTCTGGTTGGAAGGTGTAGTTGCCCCATAAATCTGGGAATAAGGACTCGGTGACATCGTCTCGTGAGCTTTTGGTGAACACGCCGTGTCGATCCATTCCGCAATGTCAATCCAGTCCCTCGAACCGTCCGGGTCGTGTTCCGAACCAGGACCATTGCCACCCCCGGGAACGGTCGTGTCAGCGATCGCGGACCCAATAATCTCAGCGATGTCCTCGATGTCGTAGTCAACTTGTTGCGTCGACTGTGGCAATTGCTGTTGCTGGTGTTGTTGCTGCTGCTGATGATGCTGATGATGCTGCTGCTGTTGTTGCTGCTGCTGTTGTTGCTGTTGCTGTTTCTGATTGCTCTGGGGACAGGGGGTACTCGAGGAAACCACGGGCGACTCGTAGTACTCCTGATTGGAGGAGGGTGTCGGTGAAGACGATTGCATCGATGGCCTCTGTCCCGACGAGGCTATCGTGTGATAATGATGTCCTGGTATTCCATTAATGCTCAAGTGACCCGTGTAACCGGTAAAGGGCGGAAGTGGCTTCAGCTCGGCGAGAGACTGGGCCGAGGCCACACCCACCGAGGACCCTAGCAAGAGAGTGTCCCAGGCGTCCTGTAGGCCAGCTGCAGCTTGCTTAACGTCCGGGGGTTCTAAAAAATCCGGACCCGTCGTACCCCATGGCGACAGCAGAAGGCTGTCGACCCCTACGACCTCCGCGGGTGATCCACCGACCACCATTCCACTACCCTGACTACTGTGGGGTGGTTCGACTCCCGACGACGTCAAGTGCGGAGGTCCAGTCGGTGGACCCGACTGCGTCTCGTACTTCATGTCGATCTGTATGTCCGATGTTGGCGACACTACGTCACAATTAACAACGCTTCGTCCCTTACCACCCAGAGTGTTGACTTGCTGTTGCGTTCGGCAATGGGATACTTGTTTTCCCAATGAGCGATTCCCAGCGCTGGTGCTGATTATGTCGTAAGGTGACGTTGCCGCCAGATCCTCCTCGGTCGCTTCCAACACGTTGCAGGGTGAGTTGCCGCTGAGCGAGTACTCAACCTTAATGCCACAGGACTCCTGATCAACCTGGTCCGCCTGACAATCGGGACCCGGTGAATACTCGAGTTTGATCCCGACTCTACCGGCGATCTCTTCCTCGTCGGAATTTCTCGTCGTTGAGATTCTTGACGTCGACAGGAGCGAGCTCAACAGCGAGGCGTTGAAGCTCGTCGTCGTCGGCGATGACAGATTAGGGATGGAACTGTTTGTCGTTCTATCGTCCGTTTGACCTCGGCACCCTGCACTCTCCTCCGATTTTATTCTGACGTTCAACGACGACAGTATGCCCGTAAGCGAGTCTCTCGATGACGACGACGATGACGAAGACGCTGAAATTGCGTTACGTACGTTGCCCGAAGATATCGTCGACGTTGACGAAGCCGACACCGTTGAAAAGCCGAGATTTGACGATCCTGTCGCTAACAACGACGATAATACCGTGCTCCCACTTGATAACGACGATTGATGATTTCCACTCCCGTTTCGAGACAAATTGTGACTATTGTCATTAAC